>VWPU01012707.1:0-409981 GCA_013398955.1 Callaeas wilsoni
GGCGGCGCCGCCGCCCCGCGCCGCAGCCAACCGCGAGCCGGGCGCGGGATACACCTCCCTGCCCGCCAATGGCGCGGGCCGGAACGCCCGCCCGGCGCCGCCCGCTCCCGCAAGGCCGGCGCTTCAAGGAAATGCTCTGAGGCACGTATTTATGGGAACGGAGCAGGGAACGGAGCAGGAAACATCCCGGCAACTCAGCGGAGCATGCTAGGAGGAGGCACTTGCCTGAACTTAATGCTGATCGTAGAGGAGAGGACTTCTTTGCCAAGAGCTGACAGCTGTGAATATTCCTTGGGAGTTTGGAACCTTTATCAGGCCACGAGCCTTTCCAATGGACGTGTTACAGAGATAACCTATGTGTGTCCCTATGTCGCCTCCTATATTGCATGTTCTGCTTTGGCTGCAAGCCACGTGCTTGGGGCACACTACTCCAAAGTTGAGGGCTGTTTTCAAAGTCGCAGTGTCATTTGAAACACTGACTTAGAAACGTGATGAAAGCATAAGCATGAGAAAATTGGGGTTTCTAGGGCGAGCCTCCTTCAGCTTTTTACATTGGAAGATACTATCTGTAAATGACTCCTTGTAACTGAAGGGTCTCATATCTGAGCTACCCCTGAATGCCCTAACTACTGTGATGGTGATTAAAAACTTTTTTAAAGTTCCTGCTGTCTTTTGTGAGGCCTGTGACGTGATCTAGACACCCGTAGGATTGACTCCTGTAGATGAGAAGGATAGGTTGATTCCTAATTGTAGAGTGTTGCTTGGATATATGCAGAGTTGCAGCTCTGGTCAGCTTTGCAAACACAGAGCTGGATTTTACAAAACAGTGGCTAAAACTTCTTTTTAACACCAAAGCACTTCACTTTCAACATATTTCTGTTTGCAAGAACTTTTAGAGATTCCTTCATGTGTGTATAGAAGAGACTTCACTTTTAGCTAAAACTCTATATACACCATTTTGCTTGGGGTCAAAGTATTTTTTGTGGCATTTGAAATTATTGAGGTTTGTACATTTTTGTTTACTGATACTTTCAGGATGTTCTTCTGGGTAGATGAAGTTGCAGGCTAGGCCAAAACAGTCAGCAAACCAAAGATCATCCTTCTTTAGTCACAGAGATATACTTGGTGACTCTGGCTCTACCCAGCAGAAAACTCTTAGTGCAAGCAGAAAGAGCAGAACAAATAAGGACATGACTGAGATACTGCCAAAATGCCATTTGGAGAGTTGATTTCTGCCACAGATTTGCCATCCTTCTGAATGGAGATTGAGAATTTTATCAGCACCGTTTGAATCTCTTCCTGCATCCAAAACAGACCAGGAGAACTGCACTCCAAAAGTGCCCATTATGCTTCAAAGAGAAAAAGGCAGGCTAAGCAACCAGCATGCACTCATGCTGTGACAATGTAAAGCCAGGTAAGGTGAATCCCACCTGCACTGTACGGAGTTCCAGATAGGGAAGACTGAATGGCTTAAAAGGAGTAAAACAAACCTGGAATTCAGACTTTACAAAACATGCTAATACGGAATGAGAGCTGTTTTCTGTAATAAATACCTTCTGGTCTGTGTGGATTGTGATTCCATCTGTCTGAAAAACCCCAATTATAAGGTCTGCTTCTTACTCAGCTGGAATGCTTTTTACTCAGCACTGTAGGAGAAGTGCTGACTTCCATTATGGTAACATTAAACTCCCAGAACACATAGAGAGAGGTAGACTTCATAGATTTTGCTCTTAGACTATCAAGTATAAATCTTGAATCTGTTGAAGTCAATGAAAAACTCACACCAACTTCTGTTGGGGTAGGGTTTCTCCCTAGGTCTCAAGTGAACAGAGGATTTGGTGTCCTGAAGAGATTATTGCAGACTGTGTATCTACCTCTCAAACTCTTGTTTCTCCTTTTAATTCTGGTTTTATACTGCAGAGATCAAGAAGTTCCAAGAAGCTTTCAGGCTTTCAGTCAGAATGAGGCTATTGAAAAACATGACCTTTTATTGAAAAGCCACTACCTGCAGTGGCTGTTGACTGCCACTGTGAATACTGACCTCACAGCAGAGTGCTAGACATCACTGAGCAGCACAGTGTTGTGTTCTCTACAATCATGTAGAGAGTATATTTACATTCCTATTGCCCAGTGGGGAAAATTGCCTTCTCAGCATCCCCAAAGAAAGACCTTCTAATTTTAGTAACAGCTAAGATGTAGGATATATCTGTTCACATTCATAAGCACTCGAATTCACAGTAGCATCATTTATGTTCCTGTTCACTGTAACACTTTGTCTTTTGCATTCACAGTGCATACTCAGACTGCTGCATCAGATTGAGATGCTTTTTAAAGTCTTTCTCATAATCATTAAGACGCCATGTAAGTATTTCTAAATGGCTCTGTAAATAAACCTAAACATAGAAAATTACAGCCTGTGGTGTCAGGTTAGTCAGCAAATTAGTGAATTGGCTGATTAGAAGACAAGTACCAGGTTCATCACAAGAAACCACAGCAGCTCAGCTAATATAACCTGACATACTTTCATAAAAATCTTCATTGAATCTATTAATTAGACTTACTGATGCTCACACCAGTAGGGCATTCAAGTCAATAACAATCTACAACTAAGTATGGATCCGTGGAATGAATAAAATCAAAACTGGGGCCTTGTTTTGAGAGAATCAGGGGTTACTGCTTAAAGAGTCCATTAAAGCAATTATGCTGTAGCTGCGTTAAAAGTGCAACCCTGCTTCTTAGGCTCCTTCAGCAAATAATGGCTGTCACTGCCTTAGCTCCTGCAAGTGAGGTTTTTCAGAAAGAGCTGAACTTCTTCTGAAAAAAAATCACAACAAAACTCAACATTTTTTTCCGTTTTTGTACCATTAGTGTCTTTATCAATTTGGCTGTAGGAGAATGTGTATTGCTCACATTTTAAAGCTGATAAAAATGGCACAAAATTATGGTCCAGCCCACAATTCACATTCAGACCAGCGCCAGACCAGACGTTCAGGACTTCTTCAGAAATATTTTTTTTTGCAAGAGTTCTTGATTGTTTATGGACCTTTAAAGTCAGAAATATAAAAATTATTTTTAAAAAGTCATGAAAATAGTAGGAAATCTGTAACATGT
The DNA here is from genome assembly GCA_013398955.1 of Callaeas wilsoni. Classification (NCBI taxonomy): domain Eukaryota; kingdom Metazoa; phylum Chordata; class Aves; order Passeriformes; family Callaeidae; genus Callaeas; species Callaeas wilsoni. The sequence goes on from VWPU01012707.1 coordinate 3,112, forward strand.
ATAGTGACAGGTTCTAGACCAGCAAAACTGTCTGTAAACCATGAAATGAAACATAACTGAGCTGCCTAAAAAAAAAAAATATTCTTATTCTTTAAAAAGAATACTTCTCATTCTTCAGTACAAGTCAACAGACTTAAACAACAGATGTGTGCAGGCATGAGAAGGAAGTGGGATAGGGATGGGAAAAGTAAAAGGAGATGTCTGCTTACGCCACAATTGCTGATTTAAAAAAAAAAAAAAAGCATGTTAGACTATTGTCTCAGTATGGCCAGTTTTGACAGCCACTGGGAAGTATATGTTGGAGCAGGTCCTGAAATACAGGATGTAAGAAAAAATTTACCTAAGAACAACCAGATGTCCCAAACTAGATCCTCAATGTACTCCTGCATGTGATCAGAGCGACAGTATATCCAAGGGCCAGCTGGCTTTCAAATCACTTCTAGGTAACTTTCTGGGTGTTACAGTAAGTGTTCTGACATCATTGTTAACTGTAAACTAATATACATTAGGGTAAGATCCTGAATAGTCATCTAAGTGTGACAAAGCTTGCCTTGCCTTCCCATCAATACATCTATACAGATTCCTTTCACTCCACCGTCTGGAAGAGTGCAGTGGAGATGGAAAACAGCTTTCCACAGAGGGAATATGAGGGCCATAAACAGGAGTGAGACTAAAAAATGTAATGCCATGAAGATTTTCCTATCTTGTTAGTCCACCTGTTTTACTATGTGAATTTTATGATCCGATTCCTTTTCCCTTGCAGCCAATTCCATCTGCCCAGGAATCTGCCCAGGAGCCTGAGACAATAACTGCTTCTTTTGTGCTGCCCTTTAAAAATTACTTTTATATGACATAAATACATCATAAAACACACCATTAACTGAGGTACATTATCTTCTGTGCAATTTTCAATATTTATTTCAATACTTATTTCAATATTTCAAAATTTATTTCAATATTCAATTAAACCTGTTGTGGTTAAAAACACTCTAGAAATAATGATAGCCCCACTACATGACTATTTGTGAACATATTTATATGCACATACAACCACATACATGTATACATACTCATACTCTGGGTCTTCATCTTCTTTGGGAAAGCATTTAAACTACATCCAGTGGACACATTTGGAGAATAAAAAATGTACTGAAAGCTAGTGTGCCACTTAAGTTGTTTAATAAGAATGAAAGTATTAAAAGCTTTATATTGTGTTTATGAAATCAAATCTTTGTGTCTTGGCTCTGTATATCCCATAAGATAATACGGGTCCATAGCAATAAAGGTCTACCATTAAACCGTTACTTTGATATCAATTTCTGAATAGAAAGAACAAAACAAAGCAAAAAACAAAAACAACAAAATTTTTTTAAAAAAGAGCAAGAAAAAAAAAATACCAACCCACCAGCCCTTGAGGTCATAGCAATGACTTAGATAGGTTGGTTCTGAGTAGCTCATTAATGGGAAAATATAAGTGCTTATCATTTTATCATTTAAAAGAAGGACATGAGAGTGAATCAAGGCTGCCTTTGAGTTCACAAATTAAATATTGTTTATCTTTGAGTGACTTCAGCAATTTTTAGTGATCGGGGAACTGTTTAAACATTGATATAGAATTCAAATTACTAATGTCTCTGTCTTTATCTGGCAAAATAGAAGAAAACATTCACCTATTAGGGAGACCGAGATGGAGAACAGCAGCATGAATTAACTGACTTAAAAGGAAATCATTTTACCACTAAAAAGAGATTCTACTAAACAATAAAAATCAAGGTGCAGAATGCAACTCCACTTGTTAATGGTCAATAACAAAGTAAAAAAATCCTCAAGAACCATTTTCCCTCTCTCTTTCAAATATTAGAAACCAAACCACATTTCCAAAGAATTAAACAAACTTCAGAATCATTTTAACAAGAGTGCATTGTTCTTCTGATGTGAGGACTTACAGTTTACATATTTGTTACTGTATGCATAAAAAACTCTACATGCTTTCCTTACACCAATATCCCTGGAGACTTCAATCCATAAGACACTGAAGGTGAGGATATATAACAAATACACAGTTAAACATACTTCATATGAGCTCTTTGAAGCATTTAACCATGTCCTGTCTGCTCTTTTTCCTGAAATACCTACAGACATATTATAGTTAGTCTCTCCTCCAGATACAACACTCAAAAATGCTTAAGTAAATTAGTGTTTCAAGTACAGTCATATTGTTCCCTTGAGATCTAAGGGACCCAATTCTCAGTTATATCTGCATTCTTTTAACCACTTTGGAATGTAGTGGGCTTCTAAAACCCTTCAAATGTATAGAAACAGCCCCTCTGAAAACAACCTTTGTTTAAGGAGTTCCTTTTTCTGATACAGTACTGCAGTAGAGCTCCAGGGCATCCCTCTCCCCAGAGCCCTGTGCAAGGAGACAGAGCAGCAGGTGGGAAGTGGCACAGGAGCATGACAGGATCTTACTTGGCACCTGGTGATCTAGAACTCTGCTCTGGCTTCCAGGCCTCATGGAGAGTGCTCCATGATCATGGAGAATTTGTTCATTTCTCCATAATAATCATGGAGGAAAAAAAAAAGTGAGAGCCAAACCTCACAGTGACAAAAGCATCAATGACACTTTATTCATCAGCGGGACCCTTTTGCTATGTACCTGAAGGGATGAAAACATGGCATAACACACTAGAGTTTGTTTTCCAAAACAGAGTATAATATAGTATTTCGGTCTACATCTGACCGAATATTATAATGCTTTAGGAGAGTACTTTGCTAGACTTGAGAAACTGTGGAAAGAATTTTTTTTATAAATATATGTATATGTGTGTATATGTATAGTGCGTGCATTCAGAGAATCCATCTTCTGAATTTGATTAAAGTAACACAATCCACCAATCTTGCTTTCCTGGAGGAAATCATGGTAGTTGATAACAGAATCAAAGAATCATTTGGGTTGGAAAAGGTTCATCATAAATACATTATATTTTATATGTCATAACTGACAAGAGTGGTCTTCCTGAATATAACAGAAAGAACATATTTTGGTGTAATAACTGTTCAGAAATAGAAGGGAAAAAAAGAAATTACCAAAGTGAAGCATTTTCCAATACTTTTTTCCAATGTTTCTCAACAAAATAGTTCAAAGATTTTGATTATTTAATTTGAAATAATCTTGCTTCAGCAAAAATTATATTTCTTTGTTTATTTTGAATTATTATTACCATTCCAAAATAAAATTACTTCATTTTATAAATAAAGGTTCTTAGAGTAATAGATATCTAAATGTTTGGGTTTCAAAAAATTTGGTATAGCCATGGAAAAACTCAATAAGAACAACACCAAATCTGAGTTATTCAGGTTAATCCAGATGTCTTAATATTGAAAAAGGAATCTCCAGAGGGCAGGAAATGTACTATTTAAATTAAGGGTCTCAGAAACCTGTGACTAGGCTGAACTGAAGTTTATTCCATGCAATTCCTCCCTAACACGAAGCCAAGGGATGTAACTCACTTTCAGTGAACAAGCAGCTGAGGCAGTGTCAAGCATTACCCATCTCCAAGGGATGTTATGCTCTGCCAATTCCAGTGTGAAAGCAGGGTACTCCAAGAAAAGTGGTAAAGCACAAAGGACCACTGCAAAAGAACTTGTCAGCGTGATCAACTCTGTCAGGTTATCCTGCCTTAAAAAAAAAAATTACTTGAGAAATTTAGAAATACAAAGGAATGTGACTTTTAATCCCTGCACATTGGAACAAATTCAACACATAGCATTGGCTGCTCTCTGGCTCTGGTGAAGAGCTCCCTCAAAGGGACCACTGTGCTCTGGAATGAGGATCTGGCAATAGGCAAAATTCTTGCCAGCAGCACAATGCTATATTGCTAGCAAGGTAATTATGAATAGTCTTTACTGACAGCCATAAATGGGATTTGTCAAAAACAAAGAAATTTTTGCCGTGTGTAAGAGAGAAGGATGCTAGTTCTCAAAACATGTTGACAGATGGGATTTCTTGCCAGTTTTCAACCAGGATATAACGTGTATGACGGGGAAAATATTTCCATTGCAATGGTTTAAAGTGCTGGTATGTATATCTAATTAAATCCATGTGCTACCACTTTGCCAGCTCTTCTCAGCAATACAGAATATTTCCACTTGATGGCACCAAATTTTTTTTTAACCTTAGCTTAAAATAATTCTCTAACAATAGTCTGAATTCTGAGGAGATAATCTGGAAAAAATATTTATTTTATGCTTTATTCTGAGCATGTTTCTTTTCTTAAAAATCTAGACTTGTTCATAAGAATTGCAGTGAATTTCTTACAGTGGCTTTGTATCTTCTGTTTGACTGTAACAGTTATTCAAACTACCTATTTTTTTCCCCAGTGCTTAGAGAGTATCTTCTTTTAGTGAAGAAAAGGTTATGTTATCATATTGTTATGAGCCAGCTCCTGAACATGGATGAATTATGCATTTTAAAATAAATTTTGTTGCTGGCCGAATCCTGGAAGCTCCATATGCATTTGCTTGTTTTGAAAAAGAAAGGCACCCATACAGATCATAGCAAAATAGCAGGCAATTTTTTAAGGGCTGAGTACCAACTTTGATTCTTACCCTAAATTACCTGTTGCTTATTATTAGTGATTGCTGACTAGTGATTCTCCAATAGCCTTAAGTACTTTAAAAACAACTTTTAAATTCCGCTTTGTTGTTCTATTTAGGCACTAGGAGTGTAAACGGAAAAACCTGTAGTTTCAATAGTTGTCCAGTTCTTGGGGATTTCACAATCTTCAGACAATGTACATGTGCAATGTACCAGATAATAATAGACGGTACACTGGATAACATTAGATTACAGTAAACATCCATTTCTTGTTTCTCATCTCCTCTTGCAACAGTAAGGTGTGTAAGGCAGGGCTGAGTCCTGTGTCTGTGCAACACCTGCGAGGGGAAGGGAGGATGACACGGCTCATGACTAAACCTCCCAGGTGCTTCAGTGGCATGAGTGATGTACAGAATCATCCATTCAGGTTTTACAACTGCAAACAAGCATTTTAGCCACATATAATGATATCTGTAATGTTTCTGTCTGTAAAACAGAGAATGTGGTACAGCATTGGGGTTTGGAAGGATGAGAGGCACAGTTCTCTCTAGGGAGAGAATTGGGAAGCAGGGACAGAACAGCTTTGTGCATGTGCTCATCCAAATTTAGGGTACTATATAAAGGTAATTCCAGAGGCTGCATTTTTAGGTCTCATAGAAGTAGACTCTGCAATGTGTGTTCTGCACAGACACTGTGTATATGTGCAGTAGAAGAGTCTTTAGGATGTGCTGTATTTATTGTGCAGGTGCAAATCGACTGCTTAGTGTGTAAAGCAGGGCTGACACTTCCCAGACGCACCACATTTACCAAGTGCCCGTGACAGAGCTTCTCTGTGCATACACATGTATGTACTGTCACTTCAGATACACAGCATGATTGAAGCTACTGTCACTGCCACAAACAGGCTGCTAGATATCAAAGGTCTCACTTATTTATAAGAGTACTTCTATGTAAAAGCCTAGGTAGAGGTTGCTTTCATCTACAAATCTCCCTTCCCTTCTGCCGCCTGCTCTCTTTTCCTGCTCTCAAGGTCCAAACTTCTCTGAGTCCTGAGTCGACCTCTGAAGTGCTCTTCTGATCGGCAAGATTTAAAGGATTATCCAATACAACTTGATCCTCTACTGCCAGTTCATAAATCTATAATGAGACTGATTTCATATCTTCTTCAGAAGTATCTTTCAACTTTAAATTCCACAAGATTTCTTTCTCTACTCTGAGAAAGTAAGCCACTTGCTCAGTCCTGGATGTTAAGATTTCCACACAATCTTAGCTCCATTTGAGACCAGCTTTTGAGGTCAAAGCCCTCTCTTTGAGGATATGAATATTTCAAGTAACTGGGATTCTTGGACCAGGAACTGAACCCAGTCACTAAAACAAATATCTGTCATAGTCTGGTTTTCCTCCTTTCTGTTCCAGAAGTACAGTATGGAAGAAAGCTCAGTTCTACAAACATGTAAGGACAGCACTATTCATTAACATTCAGTTATGATTTTAAGCAAGTGATCTTTTATAAGTTCTGTCTAATAACATCAGTCATTGCAGCTAACTATAAAAAAACCCAAGCTTTTCACTTTTACATTTTACTTTATGCTCTTCTGTCATTTCTTCCCCGCACATTACTGTTATTCTATTACTACATGACATTTCTGGTGTTTCATTTTCTGTTAGAACCTGAAAAAAATTGGTGAGGAAATCTAAGAGCCTGTGAAAAGAGCATGAGCCTCCTTTCTGGCTCCAGAAAATACAAATAGCAATCTTTACTAGCTGGAGCTTTATTAGAGATGAAAAATACAGCGGGGAGAAATATTTCTCTTTTGCTCACCCAGAGGAAGAAAACTCCTGGCATTATAGCGTCTTTCCAAGCCACTTCAGCTATCTAGCATCCAGCCCAAATCAGCTTCCTGGGAGCAGAGATCTTGCCAGGGCACAGGATCATTCTGATGAACTATGTGGGGTTTAATTAACAGATGTACTACCCCTAGGACAGAGGTCTGACAGCCAAACTCATTTTCCATGGGTTAATTAATCTCACTTAAACCCTTCATTTTCCCTGTTTAATAGGGACCAACCTCTGTTGGTCGTGTTAGTCTTAACTTACAATTAAACCAGAAGTTATTAACTTCACACAAAAAGAAATCAAACTCAAAATTACTCTTTTGCCTCCCATATTGCAACAACTACATTTGCCTGGGTAGTGTCCTGACAACATACCCATGATTTAGCTCTCATATCTTAGCAATCATTTACTTCTGTTCCACACAAATTCTGCATCATGTCATTTTTATTACTAAAAATTATTTTAAATTAGAAATGGAGTCATGCAGCAAAGAGAAAAGCTGCATGCCAATGCCAAATAATTCTGCAAGTATCCTATGCATAAACCTCCATAGTCTCTTTTTGTCACACGTACTTTGTGTTTAATTGTGGTTATGAAGTTAATAGGAAATTATTGTCTCTGCTTAAATTCTGTACTCTTCTGGCTGTAAGACACTGCTTTGCTCACTTTTCGTTAAAGAATATTTCTGATATAGTTTTAGTAACCACACTCAAATCTAGGTGCTAAATGCTATTCTAAGTTGAGAGACATGGTCTGGGCCATTTTGTATCCATATTAACTATAGTGGAAAAGCTCCATAATGACCAGGATACCCCCAGATTTTTACCTTTTCTTGATGGGAAGCTAGCTGACCCTCTGCAAGGCAAGTGTAGAAGATGCCCGACATGTGGGCAGTAAGGATTAACTGAGACTTTGAGCTGCAGTGGAAGTTTAAGCCCTGAAGTGCCATGACAGGCATGAACCAAGGTCCAAGAAAATATATTTTTAACTGTTGGACTCAGTGATGTTACAGGTCTTTCCAACCTTAATGAATCTACAGTTCTACGATACTCTAACTGCTGATTATTCACTGGCCTTTCAGAGTATCCGTCTATGATTCTCCATTGCTCTAAGTGATCTCATCAAGATGTCATAGCATCAGTAGAAAAAAAAATTAACTGACCATGGGTGTTGTGCAGATTAGTGCCAGAAATGTGCTCTTCAAGGACTTAAGAAAACAGAAGCTGCTGAAGAGAGATGAAGTGGAAAGAGTTAATGATATTAATCTGTGCAGGATCTGAAGCAACTAAGTGGTCTGCAGTCCAGGAAGCTGCTCATTTCTGAAGAGTGTTGGGCAAAAAGACAGAGATATTGGCAGAGCAAGGGTCTCAAGTGGCAAGCTCACTGAAGCAGAGAGGGAAAAAATCAGATAGGTTGTTTATGCCATTTAAGTCTTATTGTTTTGTCAAGAAAAGGGCCCTTCATACAAAGAAGTGTGTTCTGTGAGAGAAACAGGAACCCACAGAGGCAGAAAGTGGGTAACCCAGTTATACCTACTAATACAAGATAGCTATTTCACTGATAAATGTTACATGGTGATGATAAAGATCACAGGAGGATGACACTCGAAATACAAAAGAAATCACTATCATAGGACAACTTCATATTAGAAAAAGTAATCATTGGAAAGCTGTAACAAGCTATTCAGAAGAGCAGAGAGAAATACTCATTAGCACCGGTTGAATACATAGTATAAACAGAAAGGTAGTACCTGCAAAAAATTATGCACACACAAAATGCAGCAGTATGGCACCAGACATTTTAATGTAGAAACAGAACCAAGTAGCAAAGGCAAAGACATTGCAGATTTTTTAGCAGATGTAGGTTACATCATGCAGGAAATAAACATGTATCATTAGGGAAGTTATGTACAAAGTGACACAAAGCAAAACATTTTACATTAGCACCTGGCACAGACAAACAGAAAAACAGGTCAAAAGCACTAGGAACTGCTTTGTGGTAAAGCATATACAAATATCTAAACAGATCTAGGGAAAAAAAAAAAAGACGTTTAAAATAGATGTTGAAATTATAATAAGATGCATCTGTTGAGAAATAAGGTAGATAAAGTTTAGCTCATGCCATGAGATTATTATATTTTGGAAAGTTTGATTAAGAGGGTATACAACACAGAAGGCATTGAAAGAAAATACTACCAAAGGAAAAGTCTGATTTTCCATACAGGAGGACATGCTTGCAAAGAGAGCACATGAAGGCTGATGTGTTTGCTGAAACACCTACTGGTAAAGGACATCTCGCAGCTGGAAGAAAAAAAAGTTTAAAACAGAGTGTATTTGTGTTATTAGCAAGAATAATTAGTCATAACATTTCTGAGTGTCATCTGTTTTCTGAAGAATGCGTAGTATGTGGGTGGAATTAGGTAACTGGTGTGTGTGACCATGTGCCTGCCACAAAGACACAGGAAGGTGTTATTCACCCAGTTTAGCACTGGGTTCTTTCAACTATAGGCATGTAACCCAAGTAATTATCTCTACTTCTATACAAAATTTTAAAAAAGAAAAGCAAAAAACCAGCACTTCTAAAGCAAAGTTCATGAAATCAATTTTAGAGGAGATGGATCATGCTCTGGAAATGTTTATTTCTCTTCAGTGACTCTAAGAGGAGTCTGGACAATTAGACTGGGAACAGTTTTTCTGTTAGGAAAGATAAATGTCAGACAAAGCACCAGAAGAAATGCTTTCAAATGATTTTCTGTATCTGTTGGAAAAAATATCCGAAAAAATTTAGTGTATTTTGAAGTCTTCCTTGTAACACTTGTTTAATTTGGATATTTCTAAGTTTTTTTCTCTTGCTGCAAGCACTTTGACCCAGGACTGTATTCTAAATCAGGCCCATCTTTTTACAGAATTAGTGACACTAAATACTGAGAAGTGAAGACACTGAAAAATAAATATAACAATCTTGGAGAAGCTACTCCAGGTCTGTGTTAGGTAGATAGCATCGAGAACATGGTCCTGTGTCTGAGTGGACCCTATTGTTGAAGATGTCCTAGCTACTTGCTACTTCTTTAAGTTTCCACCCAATCTTCCCTCCAGCACTCCTCAGAAAAACAGGGAGTGGACTGCAGCCTTGGGCATGCTCTATACACCCAGCATAGGATTTTTTCCTGTAGTTGTGCAATATATCCAACCCTTCCATATAAACACCACCTAAATTGCATAAGCACAAGCATGCACACTAGTTGCCTCTGTATTAGCAAGTAAAACATGCACTGGACGGCTTTGCAAGCACTTAACCTAACTGGCAAGAAAACCACAGAAAACAACCTGTACTTATACTAATAAATTTTCTTACTCTCCAAAAAGAGAGTAGCTGCATCCAGCCTGCCCAGTGGGAGTGGTCTCTGATCAATACTAATCCTTAACTGTGTTTGGGAATTGTCTGTCTGGCCCTCACTAAACCATGGTAGTGACTGGACTAAGAGCTGAGTTTCAGAGCCCAAGAGGGTTCCCCCAGATCTATTCAACCATTTTGGATCTAGCCAGTATTCATGGTTCTGTACACAACCTGTACAGTTTTCCTTTTGCTAAAGGATGGTCTATGGCTACATGACAGTGTTATTTATGAACAGTTTCCATTCTGATGCTGCATTGAGAAGCAGGACTTCATGCAAGCTGAGGGCTCATGTGCAAGAGTACCTGACAAAACCAGGGGCTCGGGCTGGGTGCTGAGTAAGACATAGGTCTCTACAGGAGTGCACAAAACTGCAGACCAAGCATCCAGAAACGACTGTATGGCTACAGACTCGAATGAGTATACACAAAATACTTTTTTCCTCTGCATGTGTGTGAGGGAGAAAGAGGGTGAGGAGTAAAAATTACCTACTTATGTAAAGGGAAATTATGAGAAAAACAAGTTTGTAATCTTGGGTTTTCCCAAAAACCTGCTGCTGAATTTCCACTGTTTGCTTTCAATTACCAGACACAGAAAACAATTGCTTAAATCTCTGCCCTTCGCATCTAAATCATCAAGCAAAGATTTAGTTCAATTGGATTTCACAGAGATGACAGGATCTGTCAGTAACTTTAACAATGAAGATTTTCTCCTATATCTAGTTTTACATGCCAAGTTTCTTTCTGCTTAGCTACAATCTTAGACATGATCCATGTAATTCCAATGCGAAAGCCTAACACAGACTGTTCCTTCAAAGCAGGGAGGGGTCTGTTTTGTATTGCAGTTTTATAGCTAAAACAGGTGTTCTAGTCACCCAGCTCATCATCATGAGGAACATGCTCCTCTTAATTAAGAGAGTCTCTCATTCAAGGATATCTTGTTATGACCCACTTTTGTCTTTAATATGGACAAATAGAAAATGATAGCATTAGTGGTCAGATCGGGATTTAATAATCAACACACAGTTTTGGATTCCATCTGTCTTCCTTGACAACAGGTTCCTTCACTGGTGTGATGAAGGTTCAGGTCAGAAGGAACCAATAACAAAATAGCTTCTCAACTCGTAGATACTGAATCCTCGCATATTTCTGTATGTCAAAGACCAGGAAAATCTCCTGGCTTGGGAAAGCAAAGAAACAAGACAAAAGGAAATGATACTCACTCCCAAGGATCACATGGGGGCTGAGTCTTGACAGTGCACACCAAAAAAACTTGAATACTGAGGAATCAATCAGCAGAAAGCTCAAAGACAAACTGAGTTAGATTCCTAAGGATCAACTCACGTTTCAAACACTCCCTTTTACTGAATAGCATGTACGATATGCCCCAAGAAAATTAACAATTCCTTTACAGTGTTATTAGTGTTAATAGCTAATGAACTATAAAAGCAACAGACCGTTGTGGAATTGGGATATTTTTTCCAATTGATTCATTTAATCTTAATTTGTTTCTGTTTCATTAAGAAGCTGCTACTTTATTCTGAGCTGCGGCTGTGGCAATTAGCAGCAGTATCCCACTGTGAGTATGAGGCTGATTGCATGGTACATCTGCAGTGGAATGACACTGCCCAGATATCTATTGAAGAGATCAGACTACTAACCCCAAAAATACAGGATTAGCCATAAATATTTATTTGGAGGCACATTCTGAAATAGACTATAGCATGGTAACATTTTATGGGTGGGAAACACTGTGTCCCTTACTTATTATACCCACAATTGCTGATGCCCACTTTAACTCAGTTGGTCAGAGCACGATGCTAATAATGCCAAGGTTGTGGGTTCAACTCCCATATGGGCCATTCATTTCAGAGCTGGATTTCGTGATGCCTGTCCAACTCGAATTATTCTGTGACTTTAAACCAATATAAATTGAATATGTAGATTTTTGAGGCACACTTTCATGTTTCTCTCTTTATATCTTCAGAGTGCTTATATTTGGATTTTAACATAACATAGTCCCAAAACAGTTACATACCAAAGTGGATAATATTTCAGCATATCCATATTATCATCTTTCAAATGCCCATGTTTCAGACTGATTCAACTGAAGCTGGTGGCAAAATGTAAGTTCATGAAATTTCAGTCTGAACTTTTGATAAAAGTAAGTTATTTTATTAAAAACTGCACAGCAATTTTCAGTATTATATACAATTTGAGAAGGGGATTTTAAAAATCTGTATCTAAATTGTGAAGATTTTCTGCTGCTCATTCTGAGTAGTTCATTTTGCAATAACACAGAATACTACAGTGTGCCACCAGATTTTTAGAAAGAGTAACAGGGTAAAACTATAAGATACTTGAGAACATCCAGATCAATTTGGATATGGTGTTCCTGACAACTTTGAAAGCCCTTTGGAAATAGAAAATTATTACTTACAAACTGAGATACCATAAACCATTTTTTACTTTTTTAGATTCCTGATAACACAGGATAATTGGCTTCCAAAATTTTTTTATCCAACTAGTTGGGCTTAAAGGAGAGAAGGGTTGGGTTTTTTTTCATTCCATTTAATAGGATTTAAATTCCAATCTCGGGGGGAAAAAAAGCCAATCTTCAACACAAAAAAACCCTCTCCCAGGCCCCAGAAACCCTCAGTGGGATCAGCACAATATAATTTTACATTGCCTTTTCAGTACCACAGCCTGGCAGAAGCCTCAGTGCTTGAGATCAAGGGTCTCCAAATACAGTTCTTCATTGCGAGGGGAGCACACAGCCTACAAGTGCAGCTGCCACATTGAGGAGGTGTCAGATGACTTACAGTGAGTTTACCCTGGCACACGGGCTGCCAGTTAATTCAGGTTCCCCAGTACAGGGAAGAGACAAAAAAGCAGGAGTGTGTCTGCAGTCATCGCCACCAGCTCATCTTGCTCGCAGCTTCAGATCTGATCCAGCCCCAGCAGTCTTGAGATCACCGTGAGACTCCTCTTGGCTTCCCAGGGGTGGGTATAAGGGTATGGTGGCTCTCAAACATTTGAAGAAATTGATAGGTATCCGAGCGTCAAGAAGGTTCTCTGCACTTGTTGCAAATATTTCATGTATAAAGCAAGAAGCATTCTCTTTTATGCCAATTTATAAAATCTAAAGTATCATACATTGAATGAAAAATATGGGGAAGTTTATAAAGTTATATTTTCTTATGCTAGCCTCTGCTAGGTAAATATACTTATACTCACTCCTGTGCTGTTATTTTCAAATACTGATTTTTGTTGGAAATATACAGGTATCCAAAAGAAATTCCTCTCTGAGGAAGATAATTTTTGAAAGCAAACCAAGAACAAGTTTCCTGATTATTCCAAACTGTTGTAAAATTTAAACAATTCAATAAAATCAAATTAGTTTTGGGATATTTCTTATAAAAATGGGAGAAGTCTCCTATGCACTAAATTTTTGTGCACTGAAGAATCCAGAATTTTCTGTTCCCTCAGCTGTGCTAGCTATTAGAAATAACAACTGTTTTGACATTTCCTGCAGCATGTACAGCTTATCTGCCCGGGCACTTTGCTAGGCTGGAAAGTCTTCACAGTAGAATACAGCCACAAATATGGGCTCCAGAAAGAGGCATTCCAGCCTGCATTGATGGGAGCTGAAGGTTTCTTAAAATCTACCAGGTGCAAGCAAGAATGGTGTTTGACAATGAAATCTAACAATTGTCAGAATTCAGCTCATCCAGCAGGAAGAAGTCCTTAATCTGCACAACACAAGACGGACTATACTCAGATCCAAGGGAAAAGCTGAAAACAAGAAAGCCACACAATATTTTACATGACAGTATTTTTCCTCTCTCTTTAAAATGAGACACTGTGCAGCCAGGAATGCAAGACAGAGCTGCCAGTGATTACACCACATACTCAGTAGGCAGCAGGACTGGAATTTCATCCCTGCTTCCGAAGATGCTTGAAAACTGTATGTGTGCTCCACAGCACTCAGCTAGAACAGCTCCATTCCCTCTGATTGCCTGACCCAGGAGGGCAGGGGAAGGAGTCCTTTTTGCTCTGTTCTGCCAGCCACATTAGTGTTTTCATATCAGCTGCAAAGCAAGCTAGGAGGCTTGGAGAATGCTTTCACTCAGCATACTCCATGGCCCAAGGACTAGGATGGTCTCCTACAATGCTGGTGTTGTGAGTCAGCCACGCAAAGCAGGGTACAGCTTCTGGCCATGTGGATAAGTAAACTTACAACCAAATTATTGTGAAAAAGTGGTCACTATCACCATATGCTGGGATTTCATCTTCTTCATCCAGAAGACATCATAGAGAATGATGCTTCAGCAACCGGATTGTTTCAGGAGGCTGCTTGAACTGCAGACTATCTGCACTAAAGGTAATATCTAACACAGTAGAGACTGGGTCTCTTGCTCATGCTGCTAGAGGCACCTATGTCTCTCCATTGGTGGTATAGAAAATACAGACATTTATGTTCATTTACTTCCTGTTAAATGCCCAAAGTCATAAGCATTGCCCAAGGCAAACAGGCTGGTTTGACTCATACCTTGAGCAAGATTTTTCTGAATTGAACTTCACTAACAAGAAAAAAAAACTGGAAAACAAAATTATTCACAGCCTAATTACTCCATGTGGCATGTAGCAGCCACTTGATTAGAAAAGGGGGTGGGGGAGTAACTATATCTAAACCTTGGATAAGACAGTGGGACACTTTACAAGTTGGTGCTTCATGCTTCTTAGGAAATGAAAACAAAAAAGCTGAAGAGATCTGTAAAAGAAGCAGATGGCTTGTACAAAGAACATGACCAACAAAACTGGCTGGGAAAGCACGAATGCCAGTTAGCAAATAATCTCATAAAACCAGAAATTATCTTCATTTGTGCACTAGGGTGAAACCAAGATCTTTTAAAGGTATTGCAGCCCCACTCTGAGTAACCAACAGCCCTTTTCTGACACTTAATTCCCAGAATCAAGAATATCAAAAACCTGGGGACTGGGGAAGTCTCCTGAGATGTTTGAAACCCACATTAAATTAAATTAAATTATTTATACCTGCCTATGAGTTGCTTAAGCATAGTAAGATAATTTTTAATTAAATCTCTTCTAAAAAGACATTTCTCTTGCAAACTAGGTACTGAAAACCTATCACAGGACCAATCAAGGTCTTCAAATTTGTGACCCCCATCCAATGTCCAACTCCCTCCCTGATCTCATGACTTTTTGACATTCATGCAAAGAGAAGCACTCCAAGGAAAGCAGGGATAGGCACTCTGATTTTTTAATACAGGACAGGTGCTCCTGAAGTGCTTGAAAGAGCGTTAAACAGAAGGGGTGTTTGATTGTGAGCACGACCCCCTCAGGCAAAAACCCAACCCAGCAGACTCTTCCTTGCTTTCAAGCTGGTTATATCTGGTTTGAAGACAATTCCTCCAAATAGAGCAAGTTTTTATATTAATGTTTTGTCAACATGTACTTGTAAACTTCTACAGTGATTTATAAATGCTGATTTGTCAAAGAAATTTCTACAAAAAATTATTCAGAAAAAAAGTCTTATAAAGTAACACCCTCTGTAATTAGTATAGAGAAAGATGTAAACTGAATTTAGTAAATGCAACTCGGCTGTGTTGTACTCCTTTGCTTGCATAATTTAAAGTACCTCTTCACACACTGTAACTTTCACAAGTCAGTCTGCAGTGAAACAACATTCAGCATCAGGCAGGATTTAGAGCAATTGCTGATTGCTTTTTCAAGAAACATGAGTTTGGTGTTGATGAGGACTCAGCTGCCTGTCTTACAGCAGTTTTGTTTTGGGGTAACTCAGTCTCTGCTCTAGTTATAATCCTTACATATTTCAGTATTTTCACAAAGAAAATGTAACTGTACACTGCATTTCTAAAGGTATGTGAGAAGCAGCACACTCTGTAAGAACAGAAGAAACACTTTGTAGGGAAGGGTGTCTCTGTTTCTTAGAACTTGCAGATCAAAACAGTCCATGACTTAATTATATGAAATCATAATAATTACACGTTGCCCACAAAAGTAATTATGAATTTGTTTTGGTCTTTACCTAAAAGTTCTAGGCAGTGCTACCGCATCTTTTCAAACTGGATAAATTTGAAATGTATGCCATGAATTTGAAAACGTCACCTAAATTAAATTCACTGTCTCTCTTGCACTGCTTCATGCAATGCAGTAGCTTTACTGGACATAAGCAACTGTTGGTCCTTAGCTTTTCGTATTCAGTTAAAGCAGCCCGAAGTGGTTTTAAAAAACATATTCTTGTTTATGATATGCAGATTAATGTATTTGCCGGCAAACAAAAGAACAAATGGTTATGTGATTCCTGCATTCCTCATTTTACAAGGAAATATATTATTCCTTTTAAAACATAGTCGATTAAAAAATAGGATTTCCATTTCTTTCTTATTTTCTGGTGAACACAGGAAAAAAGCACCATTTATTGAGGTGTTTCTTACATAAAGCTAAATATTTTTCTAAATATATTGTGGTTCATATTTTTTTTAACTTCTTCAGCAGACATTGCTTTACAAATTCTTGCTTGTTCAGAAAAAAAAATTCACCTGAACTTATTTATCATCCAAGCATTTTTCATTATTTTTATTTAGAAAGAAAGTTCTTGTTCAAGGTTATTGTTATAAAATGTGAGTTAGGCAAGGTTTTTATGTGGAGATATACACTCTTCAGATGTTTCATGGTAATATCAAGAGGTTAACAGGTGGTTTAGAAATATTTTGAAAAGGTTTCTTTTTGTGCCGTCTGTTGTATTTCATCCCTATAAGCAAAAGTACTGTGAATCAAAGTTTCTCTTTCATGTCATGTCAGTCTGCAACTAAATCTTATAGTCCCATCCCTGAAAATAAAAACTTAACCTGTACAGTTGCAGATAAATTGCTCAGGCTTACATTTGCAAAGTATCGCTCTTCCATTTTCTACACAAAATAAAACTTACTGTGTATTAATTTGTCATACAATTATTCAGAAAAAAAAAAATCAGAAAAGCAACTTCTCTATGTATTTTAATTCATTGGTAAGTGAAGATGATTTTTTAGAATTCAGATAATAACGGTGGTGAAATATTATCCATCTCAAACACAGAAAGGGAGGAGTTTTTGTATTTCCATGGGCATTGGATTTAATAGCATGCCTAATCAAATAGGCAAGGATTTGACTTCAACAGAGTGACTGAACAGTGGAGCCATTAAATAACTTCTATGGAAGTTTCAAAGAAGGACAAAAGATAAACACAGCTTGTACTTCATAATACAACCAGAAGTTTTAAAAAGAGAAGTTTTGCATTGTTTCAAGAATTGCAGATTACCGAAGCAAAAGGACTTTCTGCAAATTCACAGGACTGAGGGTGAGTCCAGCCATCTGTTGCAGAGGGTCACAGTGTGCTTCGCAGCCCCTAAGTGATCATCCAAAAGTCATCCAGCCTGTAGCCTTGGGCCAGGAAGAGAAGGGGGACCCAGCATGGAGTGGAGCTGGAGCTACCACTACTTTCGTGGAAGATATGGGAGTTATTACTAAATAGTTACTACTACAGTTGCCAGCAGGGTACAACACAATTCTCCCTCCGTAAGGATGGTACCTGAGCAAACCAGTAGCTAAACAGACAGTGAGTGGAAAGATTTACATAATTAAAGAGTTTTAAGTATTTGATATTAGCATGTCAAAGCCCCAGGAGCAAATTAGGTCCCTTTTTCCTTTACCAAGCTCCGAAGAACAAAATGGTGACTGTCCCATTCTAAGTATGGCAGAGGAGGTAGAGTGCTAGGAGCATTTTCTAATTGCTAGTTTTCAAGCACTAATTTTCAAGTCCAAAAAAATTGTTCTGGTACTAAGCTGTGACCAATCTGCCTTCATTTGAGATGGCTCTGGATGAATCTGTTGAATTTTGTTTAATCTCTCCATTTTCACCACTGTATTTATATAGACTGGGAGTAAAAAAGTGATTAAAAATCATAATAAAAATTATTTTAAAAATACTTCCTTGACTAAATACTCTTCAGTATTCATTTTGGGTACTTTGAGATGTGCTGGATTTCTATGTAACTTCCCCTGAAGCAGAGAATGGTTTTGGAAGCTATTAAAAAGCTGTGGATTTAGTTTATATTATGGCATGCATGGGGTTTTTTTAAAAAACAAAACCACCCAGCCAAACCCCCTTACCCCCCCCCCACCCCCAACAACAAAAACCCGCAAACATTATTACTAATATCTTTGTCCTTATTCTCCTTTTTTTTTTTCTGTTGTTGAGGAGTGTCTGATCATGAATAAAGCACTAGCAAAACAAAGTCAATACCATTTCCGCTTTAGAAGGAACTTTGATGCTGTGAGAAGATCCTGCTGTGCTGTATTTTATTTCTACAGCGATATACAACAGCTTTGGTAATTCTGGTAGCTCTTTCAGATACATGACACTTTCAGTATTGGCACATGTTAACAAAACTGTAGCCTCTGACAAGCAGAGAAGAAATTCAGTCCCATCTGAGAAATCCTGGGTGGGGATGAGGGTAGAGAGCAACAGCTCCTCCTTTACGAGGGCTGTCTGCTCCAGGGTCCCATAGGCACCAGACTTGTCTGCTTTCATGCAGCACTGAAGTGAAGCTGTTGTGACTGGTGGCAGGGCGGGCTGCACTGTTGTCAGGATGCTAATGCTCAGCTCTGCAACTCTGAATTTTAGCCGGTCCGGACACACCAAGGCTCTTCTCCTCTCAGCATCCATGAGGGACTGGTAGAATGAGGCTGGCCAGTTGTCACAAAGAATACAGATCATATGGCAATAATGCTGATTGGCACACAGAAATGAGAACGTACAACCTTTCCTTTAGGTACAGATGGCTCCGTTTCTCGTATTAAAATTATTCACATTTTAAAAGAAATTAAAAATTAAAAACTTTTTCTGTAGTGAGGAGAGCTATTAATACTTCTGCACTTTGAATATACATAAAATTATAGCTTTTGTCTCTCGTGATGATTTCACCAGCTTTGAATTGCCTCTGACCATTAACTAGTAATTCACTTGACCTGAGATTAATCTTGGAAGAGAGGAAATGAAACGTAATTCTGTTCAGGCCTTCCAAGACATGAATTAATACCAGTCTTTGACACAAACATGGTTTTATATAATGAAATAACAAATGAGCTGTCCTCATCTCCCTGTGAAGTCCCATGTCTGTAGTGTTTACTCTGAGATATCTAGGAAGAGAAATGCTTATCCATGCTCATCACTGGCTTTCTCTACTTCACCTTGGAATAAAGCTAGAGTGCCTCATTTCCACTCCATACCAAAACATGGTCACCCCTGCATGCGGGTTCCTTAGCAAAATATTGTTCTTCATCAGGAAGACATAGAAGAATCCAGATTATGCAGCTACTGCAGATCTTTTACACGCGAAAAGGCAAAAACCCCAAGTATTGTTTATAAAAGTGTAAATGATCTATCAGCAACACTGGAAATTCTCTCTCCTCTACCCATAAGAAAGGGAGAAATTACAGCTTCTGCATGGGGAGGACTGAGCCCTCATTTCTCCCAGCACTTAGAAAACAATCTGAAGAAACAAAATTGAGCACAGACATCTGGGTTACCAGTGCACATAGTCTCCAGTAGTATCTTCAGGCCTCACATATGTGTTTGATTTAAAGCTGATGTTATATGCTCATCACAAAATGGCCAGATTATATTCTCCTTTTGTTTCACCATATATTTACATTCACATCCCTTTGTCATGATATAAAATACTTTGAGGACTGATCCAGTATTTCTACAGCACTTGAATAGTTCTGAACCGGTTAAAATAGTTGTAAAATTAAGATATTTAGCAAGGCCAAGTATAGCTTCAGTACCTTGTACTATCACGCTTGCTCAGCAATAAGGAAAGCAAGTCGGACTTCTGCTTAAGTAAGAAAGCAAGCTGGGCTTCTGCTTTGAAATATTTTCTTCAAGCAGAGGCTCAGAGGAATGGCACACCTGCATTAATTCAGTGAGATCTTTTGGACTCCTTACCTTTCTTTACATGTTGCAAAAGTTTTCCTTTTAACTAGCAACACACTGCAGTCACCTGCTTTGGGAGAAATTTTATCTGTGTGGAAGCCAGAATGACACTCTTCTAATCCCAGGATCCGAGCAGAGCTGAAGTGCCATAGGGCCGGATCCTCAAAAGACACCTGCTCTGTCGCCACAGCTCTACAGGAGCCTCTCCTCCCTGCCCCGCTTCATCCCGACTACCCGGGGTCACTTAAAGGATGTCTCACCTCCCCTTCTTCCTGCCCCTGCTGCCGCAGTCCCCTAGGAAAAGTGGGGAGCTGCTCCCGGTTTCCCCAAGGTCTCCGAAGGGGAGACGCGCTCCAGAGGGAGGCCCTGCGCCGCTGCACAGCCGGCGCGTGTCAGCGGGTGCACGGAGGACCCTCCATCCAAATCATCAGGGCTCCCAGGGGCTGAGCCCTGCCAGCGTGCCGGGGGGTCTGCCCGAGCTCTGGATCTGACCTGTTGCTTTGCTTTTTACACGCAGAGCCGCCTGCTCAGGAGATTACCGCGGTAATCTGACACGTGCGAAAGGAAAGAGATGCGCTTCCCTCTCCGCGGCTTTCAAAGGTGGAGAGCAGAGCCGCCGGCCCCAACTTGAGGGCTACACCTGCCGGTTGCAGGCACTCCCGGGGGGCGTCCCAGGAGCGGCGGCGGGAGCGCCGCCTGCAAGGTGATATCCCACTCTTGGGTGTAACCCGTTAGCTGCGATTGTAACCACGGCGCCCTCGCTCCTCGCCAAAAGCCAAAACCCCGGGAGGGCTCCAGGTGTACAAGATCTGAGCGAGACCTGGGATGTCACATCACCCGTTCTTGCAGGGCTCACTCAGACGCTCCTGACAGGCCCCCGAGCGGGACAAATGCCCGGCGCCCATGGGACACCCTCCGCTTCTCCCCGGACAGCGCAACCGTCCTCGGGGCCTACCCCCGAGCGAAGCACGGCCCGGCCCCCTGTCCAGCAAGAGCTCTCGACCTGAAGGGGGGCTGTGGGCACAGCCCTGAGAGAGCAGAGGGAGGTGAGCAGACCTGCCTGCCCTTCCCGGGGGTTAGCACCCATCCACCATGCCTGGTTCGGTTGCCCTGGGAGCGGAATAATCCCAGACACCCCCTCCCGCTGCTCCTCAAGCGCCCACCGACGGGCGGGCTTCGCTTTCAAGGCTCGGCTTGGCAGAGTCTGCTGAGCAGCTAATAACATAACAACCCTGCTTTGATCAATTCGAACTAATTACCCCTCTTAATTAAAGTCTTTAGCGGTTGTTTCAGTGTTTTGGCAAGGGCGAGGAGAGCTTTGCCGTGCGGCAGCGCCAACGCCGCGCTCCCCGCCCGCCCGTCCGCGCCGCAGCCCCCGCCGCCGCAGTCACTCCTTGGCAAAGGTTTATTTCCATCAGGTCAACGCTTTTTTTTTTTTTTTTTTCTCTCCACGTGCAAGAATCAATGCGAAATTCAAATCCGTACATAGAGAACAGTTCTGTCCATATAGATACGATATTCAGGGGGAGAGGGAGAGGAGGAAATCAAGAAGGGTAGGATAACCAGAAGACAGCGGAGGCAGGGCAGGATCAACACAAGGGAAATATATATACATCGAAATAATTAAAGTGGTGCAGCGTTCCCGTCTCGGGTAATACAGATTCCCAAATAAATACAGCAGAAATTGGCTTGGCGCTTTTTCTTTCTTTTTTTTTTTTAACCATCTCTCCACCTGAGATGCAACGACAACAAAAAATAGTCTTTAAAGAACAAAGGAAAAAATAAAAAAAAGGAAACAACCAGTCCCATTAACGTTAGTGGCGATATAGAGCATAATACACAAAACCGCTTAACAGGTGCATGCAAAGAGGCGGTGGGGCTCGCACCGGCGGGGCCGGCGGCCGCCCCTCAGGGCTGGAGCGGCGGCGGGCCCTGCAGCAGCGGCCCGGGCGGGGGCGGTGGGTCGGGCCCCCCCAGCTCGGCGGGGGGCCGGGGCAGTCCCAGGGCACTGTCATGCAGTTTACGGACGTGCTTCTTGAGGTCAAAGTTCCTGCAGAAGCCTTTGCCGCAGGTGGGGCAGGTGAAGGGCTTCTTGTCGTTGTGGGTGTGCATATGGAAGGTCAGATTGTACACCTGGTGAAAAGCCTTGTTGCAGATATTGCACTTGAACTGCTTCTCCCCGCTGTGAGTCAGCTTGTGGTTTTTGTAATTGCCTGGGAATGAGACAAGAAAGGCAAATGGACCTGGATTTGAAAGACGGACACTGAAAAGACGAGAAAAATATAAAAAATCCCCAAACTCTCTCCTATCACCAGAGCTCGGCTTTGGGATAAAATGTCTGCAAACACCCGCCTTCTCTCCATCCTCCTCGCTGCTTGTTACATTTTACAGACGACAAAGAAAGGATCGAATAAACCAAAAGCACGACAGTTGCAGAAATAAAACCCCTGGGTTTAGACTTCACGGCAACGCGGGAAGACAAAGTAACTAAATTCTTGTATTTGGAGGGGAAAGTAAGAGGCGAATTCGTTTGCCGAACCGCGCTGGAAGCTGCATGTTGCGGTGCGGGGAAATAGGATCTTCCAGCGGAACGACTGCCCCGCGCTCCCCCCGGACAGAGAGCTCTGCCCCGCTCTGGGGGGCAGGACATGTGTCGAGGCTAGCCATACTTAAAATTAACCTAAATATCTAATAATAAAACTTGAAAACAAAATTAACTACCCACCATCCTCTCTGTCGCAAATTGTCCCGACATTTGACCTGGCTTGGGGAGGGGGAAGCCGGGCAAGAGAGAGAGTGCTGGAGACTGGTACCTTTCTGGTGAAATCCTTTGCCACAATATTCACAGACAAATGGTTTGTAGCCGGCGTGTATTCGCGTGTGCGTGTTCAGGGTCGAGCTCCGGTTAAAAGCTTTGCCGCACTGGTTGCACTTGTGTGGCTTTTCCTGGAGGGAAACAAACACCGAGTCACAGCTTGTTGGCTGTCTTGCGGGCTCTGTGTTCTGTTTAGCGGGGTTTATGAGCTGGTTTGTGGAGTCTGTGTGTTTAACTGACGGCTCGCAGATGCCGGTGCGGGACACCCCGCCGTACTTACCGCACTTGGGGCAAACGAAATCTCCCCGCGGCTGCGGATTGGCCGCCCCCCACGCCGCTGTTTCGGAGCGGCCAGACAAATGCCGAGCTCCCCGAAAAACGTGAGCGGAGTGTCTTGGGCAGGGAGGAAGGGACAGAGGATGGGCTCACCTGGGTGTGGATGATCTTGTGCCGGCAGAGCGTGCTCGCCTGTCTGAAGCCCTTCCCGCAAACTTTGCAAACAAAGGGTCTGGCTCCCGTGTGCACCGGCATATGGCGCGTTAAGTTATAATGTGCATTAAATACCTTGAAAGAGAAAGCAGACAATAAAATTTTTTAAATTTCGATTAGAAGGCGAGAGTGCCGAAGGGGAGCTGTGGTTTAAAAATCAAGCAAGCAAGCGACAGACAACCGGCGGGCAGATGGACGGGGACAGGAGGCTGGGGAAGGGAGGCGGGCTACGGTGCTACTTGCCTTTCCACAAACTTCACACGTGAAAACTTTGGGTTTGCTACTCGGGGAGCCGCGGCTGAACTCCGACGTCTTATAGGCGATTTTTTCCGACAGGATC
The DNA here is from genome assembly GCA_013398955.1 of Callaeas wilsoni. NCBI lineage: Eukaryota > Metazoa > Chordata > Aves > Passeriformes > Callaeidae > Callaeas > Callaeas wilsoni. The sequence continues at coordinate 26,603 of VWPU01012707.1, forward strand.
TGAGCACTTTCTTTCATGTAGTGCTGCAACTGAGCCTGCGATAAGTCCTTGAAGGCCACCCCCGCCGGGTACTTGTCCACGGTCGGTAGCACCAGCTTGTTCCGCTCCGCCAGGTAAGCCTTGGGCTGCGGGTGCAAGGGAGAGCTGAGGAAATAAGAAGCCACCGGGTGGATGTTGACACTGGAGGACGGGTGACAGGGGCTGTCGCCTCGGTTGAAATAGCACAGGGCTCCCATGGCGTGGAAGGAGGAGTGATTGACCACTCGGGGTCTTACCAGTTTGTACTGCTGCAAAGGCAGGGCATCACGGGGGAAATCTCCTTTTAAGCTCAGGGCACAGTTCAAGAGATCGCCGCAGCTAAAGGAGGGCGAGGAAGAGGAATCTAAGGAAGCCTTCCTGGGTTCCGCTCCGGCCACGGCCGCTTTGGGCAGGGTGTCGTACGCCACCGGGACAAAGGGGATCATGCAGGGGATGGAGGAGTTGAGGTGCAGCGGGTGCTTGGGGTCGCCTTTGGCCACGGAGCCATGGAGGAGCTGCGGGACGGGGATGCAGCGGGGCTCTGGAGTCCGCGCCATGATGCGCTCAATGGAGAAGGCGAGTGGCTTGGGCGTGCTGATCATGTTGCTCCTGGCAGACAGGCTTTCTCTGGACGGAGGAGTCGCTAGGATTTTGGTCGCCGTGTGGTTGCCACTATTGTCCATGGCTGAATTGCATTTGTTCTCCCGGTTTGAGCCGCTCTGGTAGAAGCCTCTTTTTTTTTTTTTTTTTTTTTCTCTCCCCCCTCCTCTCTTTTTCTTTTTTTTCCCCTTTTTTTTTTTTTTTTTTTTTCTTTTTTTCTTTTTTTTTTTTCCTCTCCCTCTCTCTCTCTTTCTCTTTCTCTGCCCCTTTTCTTGTTACTGATCTGCGAGGAAGGACACCAGCATCACCGCTGCCACCATCACCACAGCCTCCGCCGGCGGAACCAGCCTTCTCAGTCCAGTGGACTCATGCCAGCCCATCACAGTTTACTTTGGCGCACCAGTGACTCGGGACAATCGCTACTTATTTCTATCAATAGAAAGTGTTGTGTCAATAACGCAGCCAAGATCTCGCCAATCGTTAACTTCCAAGAGGAGAAGGTAAACTAGATAATTGCTCAATTCGCTTCCAACAGTCAACAGGAAAAGTTTTTCCCCCCCAGCAAACGGCTACTTTTCATTGGCGCCCGCGCCTCCCCCGCCCAGGGAAGGAGGTGGCTCTCCCTCCTTCTCGCCTCTCTCCCCTCTGCCTCCCTCCCTCTCTCTTTTTATTATTATTATTTGCAATCTGCTTAACCAGGCTTTAGAGGCCAAGCAAATCCGAGATCAATTTTCTTGTTTGGCTTTAAATGACATCATCTAAAATCATTGTCCGAGTGCTAAATAGGGATGTGAAACCCAATTCAAGGGCAAGCGCCAGGGTGTTTGTCAAACAAGGTGCTGCAGAAGAAGCGGCTGGAGGGGAAGCTGTTTGTTTCCTTGCCACTTTCCAGCCCGAGCTCTCTTTGTGCGTGCGTACGTGTGTGTGTCTGAGGGAGGGAGGGAAATGGCTGCTCTGCTCCTGGGACTGCTCCTGGGACTGCTCACTGCTTTAAAGGACAAGGTCAGGTGGCGGTGAGCTTTTGGAAAACACAGTAGACAAATAAGCGGGGGACTTGCAACAAGCAGACGGCGACACCAGCGCGTGGGGATGCAGGAACCTCCCGAGCCAAATGGAACGAGTGCTTGGGAGCAAAAGGATGATCCAAAACCTGGGGCAGGGGAAGAGAAGAAAAAGGAGGTAGGAAGAAGGAGTGCCTTTTAAATCTGAGGCATTATTTATATCTTTATATATTTTTGTATATATATACATATGTAGCCTGCATATACACTAAATATAGCTTCTGTGTCCTTATATAATACATGCACAACACAAATAGCGAAAACTCAGGGTTGGCATAGATACACGAAGGAATATACAGCTCACACACTGTTTATAGGTATATGTGCACCTAAACAGATGCAATCCCCATGTATTTAATAGAAGCTTGACGGCCCTATTCGGGGCAGTCAGCGCCAGCGGGTGTTCGTCCTTTCAGTGAAGCGGGGGTGGTCGGGGAGATGAGAGGGGCAGCAGTGGGTACAGGACTTTCTGTGTTCCCACCCACCCCACCATCCGACAGTTCGGGCTCAGGACAAGGTCCCGTTCCTCCCGCCGGCCTGGGATTCACTCCACTAGTGATCGAGAGGCCGCTACAGAAATAATACCCAGGAGAAGCCAAGGGTCTCTCCGTCCCTGCCACCCCAGAGAGCGAGAGGCCGGGCCGCGTCCCTCAGCGGAGGGACCCATGCAGCAGCTTCCATTTCAGAGGTCCAGCACTGCCCTTCTCCGAGGCAGGGGTAGAGATGCAGGAGGTCTCGGGTTTGATAATGGAGAGAAGCCTCCAACGAGGCAGGGAGGCCCGACCCCCACTGCTCGGGTGCCAGCCCAGGAACAGGCAAATGGCAGTGTCTCCCCTCGCAGCCGCCGGCCCAGGACAACCGTCTGGCGAGGAAGTGAGAGCAGGGAAGAAGGGCTGGGGGCCCAGGGAGAAAGGGAGGGAGAGATTGGGAGACGGAAGGAGGGATGGAGGGAGGCATCCTTGCCCCCGGCGCTGTGACCTGGCCGACCTGGCCTGAAGCCACCGAGGCTCCTTTTGAGGAGAGCAAGGCAGCGGCTGTTGCACGACGGTACCTCTGCGGCCGGGAGCTTCAAGCGAGGCACGGGAAGATGAGGGGCACGGAGGAAGAGAATGTCCTGCGGTCCCCAGGACGGACGCCGAACGACGGGCAGTGGCCTGGGTACCGCTCTCTGCACACCTTGCGACCCCTGTGTCCGCCCCGTCCCTCCGGTGCCCCGGAGCGCAGGCGAGCGACAAGATCTGGGGCTGGCCTCGGGACGTGTCGGGATGGACACAGCCTTGCGGGCAAGCGTGAGGCAGAGGAAGGACGGGATCCGCGCCGGGCCGTGCTGGGCTGTGCGGGGACTCCGGCCGCGATGCCTCGCTCCGGACCTGCTCCCTGTTTTCCCCCGGTCTGGGTGGGGGGCCCCTGACCGGGGCTGCACCGCTCACCTGCTTCTCCCACGCAATTCCCCACGGCAGATGGGTCGGGGCGTTAAGACGGTAATTGCTGTCCCGGATCGAGTTGCTGCAGCCGCCCGCCTCTTACCTGGAGGAAGGAGGGATCGTGGACTCCCGGGGAGACGGAGCCGGGCTCCCCCACCGCCATGTGGGGCAGCTGCCCCGGGCTGCCCGCTTCTCCAGAGTGTTAGTGTCTCTCTCTCGTACTTTGTGTCCGCCAGAGGAGAATTTCCTCCTTCAGAGCAATTTACATTTAATTCAATCTAGGCAAATTTCCTCTTGATTGGTGCAGAAGAAGGGAATTATTGTTGAGTGGGTTTTAGAGGCTTCAAATCCCATATACTTAATATGTTAACAGCTTGTTCTTAACTGGTCTTTTTGGGATTGACTTTTTGACATGTGTTTGAAAGTAAAATACGTAGTGTCATTTGAGCAGGGTAAATATCCCAAAGCAGCAATTACAGCCCTGCCATTGCAATTATACTGGTCTCCTCAATGTTGAGATACACTTTTGGAAAAGCGGTAGCTTTATTATTCGTTACTTCCTTACGGATATACCTCCCTTTCTTTCAGTACCTCTCACGACAACTTACGTTAATGTCTAATTTTTCGGTAGCCATCTAAAAGCAAAATTTGTCGGGAGGGGGAAGACGACGTCATCCTTTTCTGTCTCAGAGACGAAGCCTTGCTAGGTGCTGGTGTTGCCCGCAATATAGATAGAGTTACTAAAATCAACCTCGACATATCCTTTTAGTCCTGTCATGAGCTTTGCGTTACTCTCGGACCGCATCTTTTTCAAAGTTTTACACATCTGCCAAGCCACAAATATCCTGCAGTCCTGCTGGTGCAGGGTTGTTTTTCCCGAGGCAGAGAGATTTACAGGTTCTGAAAGGGGCAATAAGGAACCTCTCGGCCGGTTTCTTTTGGGGGCACATGGCAGGCCCGAGCTCCCTCCAGGCTAGCAGCACGTACCGAGTCCCAGCAGAAGGGCCTGCTTCTTCCCCCGCCGGTCTCCCAGAGTTACAAACCGTCGCAGGAAATAAGGGCAAAAGTTTTGCCTCGAGTTGATTTCGTGCTCTGCCCGGGAATGCTGCTGTTCTCTTTTTCCCCATAATCGTCTTTGTGTTTCATTCGTTCCTAAGCTATGTTCTTGATATTGCTCACTTGCATTATTATCATAACGTATCTTTACATGCACTCAAAATCCGAGTCACCGGCGAATTCATCTCGTCGTCAGGATTACTCCAATCCGATCCCAGAGGCGATTAGAGGGAGGTAAAATACCGCCTTAGAGCCTAATCTTTAATTTCTTCCTCCTTAATAAAATGTATAATTCCATTGCGTTTTTAAGTAAAAAACGAATTGAAAAGGATAATAACTTCGCTAACCTTCTGTTGCGTGTATTAATATTTTCCTGTGAGTGTTTTACCGCAGCCCTCCTGCCCGAGGAGGCCGGTCCCTCCGTGCTCCCGGAGCTGGCTCCCCACGACCGGGTAAGGGCGGGGACGGCAACGTCCCTCCTGGCTCCGGGACGCCTCTGGGCAACCCGAGCGTGGAGGGAACCAGGGAGGTTACAAAACATCCTTCTGGCCACGACATCGGCGGACCCGACGGCGGCTGGACAGACCCTGATTACCATTATTACTGTTGTAATAGTCGTCATTAATAGGGACACTGCCGGGATTCGCTGCTAGAGCTTGGGTTTGCTCTCGCTACGCATCAGCCCAAGACATTCCCTCCCGAGCAGCCGGATTTGTGAAGAGGTGATTTACCCCGACACGCACCGGGAACGCCGTGCTCCCCTCAGCCGCAACGCCGCCGTGCACTGCCCGCACGTCCTCGCCGCCCCCTCGCCCGCAGACCCCGCCGCGGCGGAACGCGTTGGCCCTGGCTTGTTACAACTCGGAATAGCCCCTGCCTGCTGCTCTGCTGGAGGGCTCGCTGTTCATTCCTGCTCAGAACTTGTTGTTTTACTGTCTTTTGAAGGGAAGTAAAAATATAAAGGGGGGAGTTACAGCGGCAGGAAGCGGACCAGCCGCCGTCACAGTTTATCAGCCGGTGCTGGGGGAGATCCCGCGCCGCCGTCCTTTTCGGTGGGAATCTGCTGCTACCGCCACCCGCCCGGCTGCTGGGGTGCCGGACGCGGCTCCCTGGCTCACCCGACTCCGGCCCCGGCCCCGGCCCCGTCTCCCGTTCTGCTCTGCGGAGGAGGGCCGCAGAGCCAGAGTACACCTCGCAGCAGCCTCGGGCTCTGCTGTTTCTGGAGCGTGGGCAAAGGCGCTTGGCCTTTCCCAGCTTTTAAGTTGTAACACTTCGGCGTTTCCTCCACTGATAATTTCTTCGGTGGAAGAAAATATTATAAATATGTGCGTGCGTGTGTATATACCTTCGGAGACTATGTGTAGTCTTCCCATACAGTGAGGGTATGTTGGCATTTTCCTATAGCAGTTCCACCTCAAGCAAAAGAATAAAGTATTGCCATTTGTAACCGAATCCATCACAAAAGAAAAACAGTTAACACTGACCCGCAAAACACAAGTGCTCCCGGAGGTAAAACAAAGTTTGGCAGTACAGTACATTTCGTACAGACCCCCCTAAATCGAAAACCAAACTGGTGCAAATTAAGCCTTTTCATGTATAAAGCCTTTAATCACATATAAACGAAATTACAAATGACCCTCTAAAGCAGCGCTTCCGGCCCTCCCGTAATTCATGCGAGCGATTTGGCTAAGTGTGCCAGATCCGAACGTGGACTGCAGCTATCACGTCTAATCTAATCAGTCCGCCTGTGAGGGGACCCAGCGGTGTCATCAACTCCAAAGGGCCCTTGGTGGAAGTGGCTGGGAGAGGCCAGCGGCAGCTGGAGCCATGAATGACACTTTCTCATTTGTTCCTTTCCCAGTTCAACAAATGTTTAGCCCCGTTACTGCTAAATGAACGCCTGGCGCTCTTTGGCTGGGGGAAGCTATTTATTTTTAAGATTCCTGAATAGGATCAGGAGCAATTAACTTATTTTTTGTTTCCATTTTCTGTCAGTGTATTGGGAGGTAACCTGGAGCAAAGCAAAGAGCCGGTCGCTGTGTGGGCGCCTGTGTGCTGTATTCCCGGCACCGGCGTACGCCGGGCTCGCCATGGCGACAGGAAGGTGTCCGCCGGACACGGAACGAGACAAAACCCCGCTCGTTTATGGCGCGACCCGTTTCGATGTGCCGCTGCTGAGAGAGGGGGAGAAGTCAAGTGAAAAAACGTGAGAATAAGAACAAAAGTAGGAGTCGTGCCCTGTCGCAGCCGCTGATGGACGGAGCTCGGAGAAGATTCCCCACCTTCTCGGCTGCTCGCTCGGCGCCCCTACTCGGGAACAGACACAGGACAACTGACCCACCCTCGGAACTGAGGGGGGAGGAGGAGGTGGGGGGCGTGACATGCCAATACACCTGCTAAGGCCAAAACCAAACTTTTTTTGTGTGTGTGATTGATTTATTTGTTTGTTTGCTTAGCTGCATTTTTTCCCTCCAGTCGCTGTTAAAACAAAGCCCGCCCGTGCCGGAGGGAGGCCGGCCGTGTTGTCTTTGCGGGTCTCACGGGCGTCCCGGGTTCCGTCCGTTTCGCACAGAAGAAGCCCCGCTCCCGCCCAGCTCCCCGACTGCCCCGCCGCTGCCGTGCGGCTCCCGCCGCCTGCTCCGCGCTCCTTTGCTGGCAGTCAAACATCTGATTCAACCCCCTTCGATAGGTGCCTAAGGGGCATTCTCTGTGCAGGAACCCGCCTCACAGCCTCACACTCCCTGCCCGGCCCCCTGCGCTCATCGCCGTGTCCCTCGTGGAGCCGCACCTGCTGCCCACTCCGAAGTTGACACTGGTGCCCCGCGCGCCCCCTGCGCCGGGAGTCTGGTTGGTTTCAGGAGGAGTTTCCCAAAACCTGGAAACATCCGGCACCTGACCCGAGATCCCCCGGGAGCCCAGGAAGCGCTGGGTGGGTGCCGTGTCCACAGGGCCAAGGAGGGAGGGAGGCAGCTCCGCTGGGCGCCTTCGATGAGCACCGGTGCCCCGGGAGCCACTCGCCCTCTGAGTCTGGCTGTTCCTCCAAATCTGCGCCGGTTCCTGCGCCGGTGGCTGCCCTCCTCTCCCGGTCGGGTTTAAAGGGAGAGGCCGCTCAACGAGCACCAGTCTCGGCGGCGACACCCGCCGGTGCGGGCTCAAAGGGCGCGGCCTGAGCCGGCGGCTTTGCTTATCTGGAGGGGGAAGGCTCAGTGCCCCAAAGTCGCCCTGCCGCCGCGGTGGTTCCCCCTACCGCTGCCTTGCCTTGCGTATTGCCTCCTTGTCCGGGGTAAGCGACAGCCGAGAGGACCGAGCTCTTGGCTCCAGGCACCCTTTGCCCGGCGGCGGGAGACCTGCGAGCATCGCCTTCCTATCCCGGCCCCGAGCATCGCTCGCAGCGGGGACGCGCACCTGGTCGTGGCTTCTCATTCGGCTTCTAAAGCCCCGTTTATACCACCAGGACTCACGGGGAATGAATTAAACGAGACCACTCCTGCCCCCTTCCTGAGGGCTCCCTGCACTCCGCGCCCGCTTAGGAAGAGTGGAGGTCCCCGCGGAGCCCCCCAGCCCCAGGAGAGCGCGGCGGGCGCGCCGCTGGCTGCCTCGCACGAAGGCGTACAGCGAGCGCTGATGCCGTCCGCTCGCACGGGCACACGGCTCCGCTTAAACACTCGAGTTAAGATGTAGAGGCGGCCCCTGCGCCCTCCCCCACAGGGCACTGCCCTGGCTGCTGGAGGCGACGGTGCCTAACGCCGGAGCTGTCACGCAGGTACTCACTGGCCTTCTCAAGCTTCATGTTGGTTCACGGTTTCACAAACCTACGTACTAAAAAAATACTTGCATTTGGAAGAAATTAAAGGACCTCTGAAGCACTGTATTTTCTGTACCTGCCTTCCATTGATGTCTGCTGTGCTGTGTCTTTAACAATAACTTATCTCATGCTTTGTGTCCGAGTTAATTTCTCTTTCCCAAGCACCTTGTAACTTCTTAACTTCTTCATGGTTACATCATCTGTGTATTTTTAAAAAAATTTTTATTATTATTATTTCCTTATTCTTATCATCTTTGTTTTGGGTTTTTGTTTGTTTGTCTAACATTTCCTTACTCATCTCTATCTTACTGACAAATACATCTTGCAAGTACTGCATGCAGAAGAAATTGCATAGCAAAGTGCTTGACATATGGGGCGTACATGTATAACGCTTTGTAACTTGGATATTTGAGTAACTTGGGCCCACTTCAAGCTGAAAAAAGTAATAGTCTTGTTCAGGTGGTTTTTTAATTTTTTTTTTTTTTTTTTGAAATTATGTCAGAATGTAGGCAGGATTAACTGCTCCCTAAGGCATAGGGAGCAGGGCATGGGAAGAGGTGGTGGCAACCCAGAGACCAGATCACTAACATGTTTGTGATGGTCAGAAAGCTCTGAAGTCAATCTATGGGTCAAGGTCTAGACAAACAGGGCCCATAAACAAGCTAATGTGGGGCTGTAGCTGAGGCGAGAATCCAGCCCTCTTCCATCATTGGGGCAGAGGTTAGCAGGCCTGGATAGAGCTGAGGTTGAGTCCCCGGACAGAGGCTGTGGGTGGGGGTCCCAGATGAGGCCCATCAGGACCATGATGGCCTACAGTCTCTCGAGGACCTAACAGGTGAAATTACTATAACCTACTCTGTAATTGTACAGATTGATAGGGAGAGTTGTTTGTCTCATCAGGAAATCCTTTGTGGCATGGGGGCAGCCTGGGACAGAGGAAAAGCCCAAAGGGGAGGTGAGTGCGAATCACTGTTTCCCACAGGGCTTTTGGATAGTGGGGCTGGGTAGAGAGGCTAATTGCCAGGTCACTCTCTGCTGAAAGAGACAGACCCATCACTTACCTCCTGGGCTGTGCTGGTGACAGGCACTTCGGTCCTGGTGTTTCTAACTCCCACTCCAGCTCCCTACACTGTTAGTGGCTTGCTAGGGATAGTGTTCAGTTTGGATATTGCTTCCTACTCTTGTATCACCTTGGAACTTTAAAAATCAAATGCCTTCTGGTGAAAGCCCTGCACAGATCTGGCACAACTCTGCACTAGGAGGCCTTGGCAAGCACTGCAGGGCCACTGAAGTGATCCCTGCCTTCACCTCTTTACACCTGGCTTCTCCACAGGCACCTCTGCAGGGTCTAAGGAATGTCAAGATGGGGAGAGGGGAAGCAGGGAGACTTTTGCAGATACAAAACTCCCTCTGTGCCTGACTGACACTGATCTCTCTACTTCACTGGGTTTGGGAGATGGGTGCTACATTGGACAGCCTGGCTTCCTCTGCACCCTGCTGTCTGCCACAGCCAGACTGGGGCTGAGGCTGCAGCTCCTGCCCAGGCAGGTAATCCCTTACCAAGTCTGGGTCGCAGCCAGAGTCCCAAATGTCCCTTCAAGCATTGTCAGCTTCCACACATCAGCACAACTACGACAAAAGACAGGAAAGGAATATGCAATTCTTTTACTACTATCAAAACCTAAATCAGAAAACCCATCTAGGAACCTGGTAATACGGGAAAATACTGCTTGGGCTCCCTGTGCTTCCATCAGCCCAGCAGAGATGGTGATGAAAAGCTGAGCAGAATGGTCTACCTTATCAGCTCCCAGTTCTTCCTTTTAGCTGAATTCACCTCAGCTCATGTGATGATTAGGCTGGTTTGCCACAGAAAAAAATTGCCACTTAGGATTTCTCCCTAGACACCTAGAAGAAGCGTAACTTGCCCTTCTCTGCTTGGCTGAGCTTCCAAGTGTGCTGAAAGCCACTTTCCCTGCAGCTCTCATTCTCAGTTCCTGCAGCCTTGCATGCTTGCAATAGACCCCTGAAGTCCTACAGACTGTTCTTGCACAGAAACCTCATATCAGCCTTGTAAACTCTCAACAGTTCCTCAGCAAAGCCCCTTAGGTATAATGCTATGGCTCAACAAGGACGTCAGCAACCTATTATTACTTCTTTGGGTGTCATCGGTGTTCTTTCTGATTTTGTGTACATAAACTGAGGAATTAGTCATGCTTCCCAAAAAAAAAAAAAAAAAAGACTGCTGTATTTTTTGTAAACTGTGTGAGTTTTGACTGGTGAAAATTTGAATTCTTTCCAGTTCATACTGAGGGCATCAAAAAACAGGCAGTGGGCCCTGTCTGTTCATCTGCTACTGAGGGGTTTTTGTTTGCTTTTTTCATTATCAAGGTATTGTGTCCTTGGGTACTTGTTTGCTATACATATCTGCTCTATAAAAGAAATATATTTGCTATAAATCACTATGTAAATGAAGTAATCTTTCAAAAAACTCGTTCTCATGAGGAATTACACAATGGTTCAAATTGTTTGAAATACTGAAAACATCTTTTAATTGTAGAATTCTATACAAACTTGGGTAGATACATAAATGGCCACGACAAAATGTGTTCTTATTGCCTGAAAATTTTCACAGAAATACAAACATAGACAGCAAGCTTACTGACATCCAACAGGATGAGATATCTTTAAACTTGCAAAATGAATAGACACGACATTCCTAAGCAGTTTGTATGTGTTTGACTGTCCTTGAAGTTCTACTTACATATCAACCTCAACATACAAAGAACCAAGATTAAAATTTTTAATGCACATCACATAATGTAAAATTAAGCACGAAAAAAGGTAAACAAATTGTAATCCTGAAAATACACTATTTTTTTTTTTAACCTAGGGCATTGACTCATTCCAAGGATGATTTCCTGTAAAGTTGTGTTTTAAGAGAGACACACATCTTGTTTCTGCACAGGACACCAATATCAGATGGAGATACAAGAATGAATGATAGCAAATGAAAGGGAAAGAAATGTAATCACAAGTGGAACTCAAACTCCATGCCAGTGTTCTCGCAGCCCTAAGCAAAGCTATACATAAAATATGCTACAACCATTAGTCTCAAAAAGTCCTTGGCACTTTTCTTCTGATAATCTTACTTTCTTTTTCAATGGAGCAAATTACATTTCTGCACCAATATCATAAGGCAAAACTATAAATGCAATTACAAGGACAAGTTACCAAAAAACCCCAAGGCAAAGATAAACCCCACCCTCAGACCATCACCCCCCAGCTCCGAATGCTTTGTGAAGTAATATCATCCTTCCTCCTCATCACTGTCTTTCATTGTAATGCCCTGAAGTCCTCCTGCATCCGTGACTGAGACCGTGGCTTCCTCCACAGTTAGACGGCTGTGCACGGTGTCGTAGGTTTTACTGTTCAGCGTCCCCTCCATCACACCTTGCAACCTGAAGTCTCGGTAGGTTTTCTGTGGCAAAAGTAAAACATCCTGAATTGGACTCCAGCAAGTCTGAGTACTCTTTCACTATACACTGGCCATTTCTAGCATGCCAGTGGCACAGCTTTATTCCTCCCACAGGTTAGAGACCTATCACCTTGATAAAGATTTTGTGGTCTTAGTTTTTGGGCTGCATGAGATTTCTACAAACTCTAGAGATTCTAATTTGATGGTCCTTCCTTTAAGAGATTGTATTTTGTGCTATAGCATACTCTAACTGCTGATTTCTCAGTAACTTCCATTTGTTTCATTTATTCAATAAGAAACCATCTGAGAATTTGTCTAAATACCTATTGAAATGTGAATCTGGCTACAGGTAGGTCAGTTCTGTCATTTCACAGAAAATGTAAATGCCTGACCTTTTCCTCATAGTGTAATTTTATTCACATTTATCTTTACATTTATATGCCAAATGTGGAAAAATAATGATTATATTATATATTACATTATAATATAAAATATACTCTAATAATGAATACAGATTATGATCTATACTATATAGTGTCAGAATTTCTCAGGTGACTACTTAGTTAATTTACATTCTAAGTCTCTACATTTTTACTCGCATCTACTTTTTTTTTCACTTCAGAAGATTTTGTTTCCCTGGTATTCATCCTTCCTATGAACAAGCAGATACGACTTTCTTAGTTTTTCCATTATGTAAGAATTCTGAGTAGAATTGTTTTATTCATCAATGCTATGTTCAAATAAGCACATGGAAAAATCACCTACGTACTTTATTTTTAAGCTGTAACACATTTGAAATAAGCTTTCCTGATGTTACCCCTAAAGGCTTAAAAAGGACAAGTTGATCTAGGTAGTTTCTTATTTTCTGTACACTATCACTACAAATTCACAATGTTTTGGAAGAGAATATGGGGAAAAGAAAATGGAAGATAATTAAGGACTATCAGGCCCATTCCTCTGCCTGAGGAGGAGACCATGTACAACCCTTAGAAAAAGCAAAGATTTGATCTTGTTTCACTCAATACTTCAGGGAACTGCAAAAGACCACTCTTAAAACAGGTAACATTCAGTTGGGAGATTTTTTTCCTGCCACTATGATAATTACTTAAACCTTGTTTGAATCACTGCAACTGAGATTTATTTGACTTTTACAGGTCAGCATCAGAGTCAATGGATGCAGCTTATGTTTTGCTCACACACTCCTGCGAGTACCCTGCCTGGTCTTTTTCAAGTGTCACCATTGCATTCCCTTTTTAAAGCACTGTGCATTCAATTTGCTTCAATGCTGTTAACAGGTCCTACAGCAATTTCCTTCAGTTTTACATTGTATTCTTCCCATTCTCAGACCAGCACTCTGGGGTTCAGACATTGCTCTTCTCTTGACATAGTTTTGCAGAATAATAATGTTCACTTCCAAGCTTAATTTTTCATTTCTCCATAGCTTCCTTGGTCTTTTACCCTTCTTTAGTCACATTCCTCTGCACGTGTCTCAGACATCTAATGAAACCCTTATGCCATCCTAAGCCTTTAAGGAGAATGAAGGGAACAATGTTCTTTCTTCTAGTCTTCCTTAATAATGCCACTACTCTTGTTGCATCCAAATTCGAAAGAATTATATTTCTCTTACTCATCCTGTGTCCTTCAAAAATGACCTCCTACTTATTTTGGGTTTTATTGTTTTTGGTTTTTTTTAATATTTTCAGGAGGTGACAGGAGAAATGCAGCTTCCTAAGGTTTTTTTTGGTTTTTTTTTTTGTTTTTGTTTTTGTTTTTTTTTGTTTTTTGGTCCCTAAGACAAACACAAAAATGACTTCATTCACTCCAGTTTGGAGGAATTGTGCCTCCCCACATGTCTCTCCCCAGCTGGGCTGCAGCAGGAAGAGTTTCTTATGATACTCTACTTGAACCATTGTTTTGTATTTCCCAGCAGCCTCCTGTCTGCTGAGTTCCTGTTTTACCAGTTCTGTCTTTTTCACCCACCAAAACCAAGGTCCGAAAAATTTTCTGTATTCCAGAACCAATATAATTGACATCATCTTCTTCAATCTTTAATATCCACAGAGGGTGCCATGGAATAACACAGTTGGAATTTACATGCAGAGCAAACCAGGTATATGGGCACGGAAAGGCCACTGCCAGAAGCAGTGTTCCCACCTCCAGTGGGAGCCTCCTGCTTTTGAACAAGGCTAACCAGTGTGCCAGGTGGCAGAGGGAAGGGGGGTTGGCAGTGCTGCTCATTCACCTGAAATTCAGTTTTGTAAGAGCTTCCTTTAATCTCCCTGGTGATACTTCTCTTGTACAATTTAGCCTGCCCATTCTTAGATCTCATGGGACACAGGATTTAGATCCTCTAACAACTATCTTTTTCCTCAGAGGATGATAACTACCTTGGAAAGGGACTTTTTACAAGGGCATGGAGTGATAGAACAAGATGGAATGGATTCAAACTGAGAGTAGGTTTAAATTAGATATTTGTAAAAGTCTTTACTGTAAGGGTGGTGAGGCAGTGGAACTGCCCAGATAAATTGTGGATGCCCAGATAAGTTGTGGATGCCCCATCCCTGGAAGTCTTCAAGGCCAGGATGGATGGAGCTCTGAGCAGCCTGGTCTAGTGAGAGGTGGTGTCCCTCCCCACAGCAGAGGGGTTGGAACTAGATAATATTTAAGGTCCCTTCCAACCCAAACCATTTTATGATTCTGTGATTCACTTGAGAATAACTTTAAACCTTCCACAAGAGCCATTCATTTCACCAAGGCACAGCAAACTGCTTTTGCCATTTGGGCACACAATCAAGTGGAGAGCCAAATCCTGCTCCCAGAGAAATCAGTTAAAGTCAAAAAGGGCAAAGCTAAGCTTGGGTGTTTCAGGGAGCCATGATGCCATCCTTATTATGACTGTGTTCTTGCATTTCTCTCTGTTCTGTTCCTTTTTGCTAGTGAATCCTGAAAGTTGCAGGTGCAATTTTGGTGACCACGAGTTAAAATGCTCCTGACTTTATAGTCTTGCATGAACTTCATGAGAAAATATTTTTAAGAAATCAAGGTCACCACTGACAACAGATATTTCTTACTCCACATTTGTACAGATTACAAGAATGTCCAAAGTTAAAGACAGAAGTAAAAGGAAAAAAATCTGAAATAGTTTTCTGTCTCTTGCCTAAGGGTATCAACTAAGATCTGAAAGGAAGTTAGGAGGAAACTTTCTTTTACGGTAGGTTAACCCATAATTGCCTATCGCAAGGCGTATTACACTCTGCTTGGAAGCATTTGACATTGGCCAATGTAAATAACTGAGGACTCAAGCGGAGGGGTTGGTATTTCTATTGATACTTATCCCCGAGTATGAAAGATTAGAAAATGTTATCTAATACATTGAATACTGTTTTCAATTAAGCCTAGTAATTACCTGCGCATAATAAAGAAAACAGTTTCTTTTTTTAGGAGGAAAATGGAGAAGGAACATTATTGAAATTATTCAGGTAAAACAAAAAATCAGTAACAAAACAAACAATAATTTAGTAAGAATAATCATACAGAAATGCTGTACAGCTAGCTGTAAAATTCCTTGGAATTATCTTAATTGTCCCCAAGTCCAGAATTCATGACAAATTCTACTGCACATATAATTAACATTAAGAGGTTTAATAAGTTATTTTACTTCTGGAATTTGATACAACTGTGGGGAAAAAAAATCCCAACCTAAAACTACAAGAGTTTACAACTTTATTCCACATTTTCCAAGTTTTGAGGTGATAATCCATGTTATTACTTTATTACTTTTCTCTCTTTACTATGCAGTCTAATGCAAACACATTTTATTTACCTTCACTATCTTGATGAGAGTCTTCAGCTGGTAGATGTGAAGCTGAACGTCTAATCTATCAGCCAACCACATGCATATGACTTTCATGGAGTTGCTATACCATTGCTGAAAAGAAGGATAAAAAAAAAAAAACAACAAACACCACTAAATAACCCTGCAGTATTCATTTAACAGATTTGGTAATGAGAGGTAATGAAACACTTTGAAATGATCACAGATCAGCACTTGAAGTCAACAATGATATAATTTCCTGTTATGAGAATTGCATGGGTCAGTAGGAAATCAAATAACTTGACCTAGACCGTTCTTTACATGAATTAGCACCTGCCATTTTATCTTTCAGTTACAACATGTTCAAGCAAAATAGCGTTATGCACTTTGTTATCTGTCAGTGAGAATGGATATTAAAGATACAATTACAGGAGAGAATTGACAGCTAAAACAGGAAGGATAGAAACAGGTAGGGTATCTTGAGAGAGAATTTACAATAACTACTTTTTCAATCCAAATGGAAAAACAGTATCAGAGAATAAAGAATTTGTATTTTTTTCTTTTTTTTTTTTTAATCACTTCATCATTATTTAAAAAAACTCAACAATCCCTGGAAACTATATTTAAATATGTTCAAAACACCACTCCACCCTTCCCAAAATAACCATATTAAGGTTTTGGTTTACATTAATTACTAATTATAATTACAGCCTACCTTATTTCCTTTTTATGTCTTAGGCATGGATATGTTTTCACTCAACACTTCACAAATGGATGGGTTAAGAATAAGCCCTCTGCTGTTGGTGTCTATGTTACTGTAAAAAAATGCTTAGTTCCAAATAGCTACTGTAATACTTCTTTCACATTAACTGGATTAGAAGAGATTTTACTAAATATAGTTGTAGCAATTTTTCCTCCTCCTGTAAAATCACAACCAGATGTCGTTTAGTCAAATTGTAAAAAGGAAGGGATTTTCTTTTTTTCATTTTAACAGTAAGAGATTAAAAGAGTTTGTGTCATAGCTCTGTTTCTAGTCTCTTTTCCCACAGGAAAGAGGCTTAAATTCTTTTCTAATATAATTGCCTGTGTCTTTGCAAAATACAGAGATATGCAAAGAGAGGAAATCATGTGCATATTTTAAAATGCAGCATGTTAGGCAAGGTATATTTTGTGAAAATAATTCAAAGGAGGTATCTAGCATGTCTCATTAGACACTTCCACATGAACAAATAAAATAAAATATATACTGAAAATATGAAGACAAATTACTTGCTACTGGATGTAACAAAAGAAAGAAATAGCATTCTTCTATCAAAATGTAAGCTCTCTGTAAAAAGCTTGAAAGACATACAGTAAATAACTAAAATTATATTTTCCTTACAGGGAAGTCTCATCACATTTTAACTATCAGTTTTAAGATAAGTTTGAAATTAGATACCCATATAACAATTCTTCTGTTTATTTTTTTGAATGTGTTAAATTGTATTTTAATTACAAATCACTGGAAATAAATTACTTTTACTTTTTTAGAGTTTCTTCTATTTACTATTTTACAGAAGTGAAAAAATGCACCACAAAAAAGGCAGATAGCTATATATTTCATAAAAGTACTTTGATTTAGTCACTAAAATGTGGGACTGATTAGATATCCATAAAAAACTGTTTTTAAATCACTGAAAGACATTCTTATCCTATTCACATTATTTCATCCCAAACATGCATGCTGGCATTGATTTCCTTTTAAGTACCTGCAAAATATTTTTAATGTGACAGAGCTGTTACTAGGTGGTAGCTGTAAACTATATGACAGGTGTTGTAAGTATACAGATGTCTAGAAAATAAAATACAATTGTGCTTATTAATTGAGGAACTCTATTGATCTAAATAAGCATAAAAATTCCTACATCGAACATTCTACCCAAATGCAGTAAGATAAGACAAGAAATTATATCATCGTTCAGACCCTACTGTTTTTAATTGTAAACACAATCCTGGTAAAGAGAACTATTTTAGTAGGGGAGCTTTTTGAAAACTGATATTCTTCCAGTAATGCATCCATGATGTATTTTGTTTGTATCAAGTAGAAAGCAGAATGGGCTCCAACTTTCTCAGACAAACAAACTCCAGACAGGATTGAAAATTCTGAGACCGATTTTCCCATGCAACAATACTGAACAGTGACAGATTAGTGACAACAGACTGTTCCAGTTTTCTGGCAAAATGTGTTTTAAAGCCCAGTCAGGAAACTTATTTAAGATGGATGCAGTAAAACTTCGACTCTACATACCTGTGATATTTTTACATGCACTGAAAACAAAGCTAAGACATTGGAGGAAATTAATTTTCTACTCAACTTTATGAATGAAAGCAATATAATATGTTTTCCTGACTGGCTTTGATGCATTAAACTTTCAGTATAAATGGTTAATTTGGTGATTGTGAAATGATATGACAGTACTTGTGCTTCTGTCAATGTATCTTCAGAAAATATATGACTGCTGTTTCATTAGAAAAAAATGTATTTTAATTTTTAATTGTCACATTATTTTTAATAAAAATCACATCTAGTAATATTTTTAGAATCCTCCTAGAGGTACTTGTGGGTAGGATTCTTGGTAATGATTGGTCTCATATCCACTAGTTTTGAGGACTTAGTATAGGCTGAAGCTGTATAAACATAAATCTGCTGGACTTTATAACAAGAAAATAAATATAACTTCTTTTTGAGTCGGTTAAAAAGCACAGCACTGCAAATTCCTCTCAGAGAATCCAAGGCCACACATTTTGACAACCATGAGCATGTTACAGGCAGGGATGGATCTTCTGTGACTGATGGGAATCTATTGCAAACCCCAAAACTTCAGTGATTGGATAATTGTCCTGAGATTACCCAGTTAAAACAACAACAACAACAGCAACAACAATCGCTTTTAAGCGATTTTAAGAAAAAGCAACTTTCCCATTAGTAACAATAGCAGTGAAAGGACAATGCATCTCTTGCAGATGTTGATTATATGGTACTACTGCCACATTCTTTGCTGTTGTCTATGCAAGAGTAAAGCAGTAAGTGCTTATTATATATTTTTTCCAAATCAGCAAATAACAGCAGCCAACCACTTTAACAAAAATGTTTGCCTCGCTATTTCCTCATCTCTCCTTATTCATAGCCCATCCAGCTCCTGTAAGGGCATGCATTACTCACTTCATTTTCCTGAGATACCTCTTTCAAAGTAAAAAATAAGAGAAAAGGAAAGGCTAGGGTTGACTCTGTGAGACCCTTGTATTTATTCACACTTATTGTGCATGACTGTACACTGGTAAATCATATTAGCAGCCCGTCTCCCCATCAAGCTGCTACTTGCTTTCCAGCCCTGGGAAGGTTCAACAAATCAACAGGAGCACGGAAAACAGAACATCAGTCTAATCTAGTGTTTAAGGTGAAGTTTTCAAACCCAATCTAAGAAGATCTTTAGAGCAAGCAACAAGCTGAAGGGCTCAGAAGGTGGTATTGACAATGAAAGAGTGTTGAAATATTGAGAAGCGCAGCACTTGTGCATTTTTAATAACAAGAGGGTCAACAAGGACACAACTCCCTCAGTGCCAATAGTTGCCACACCAGGGCTATAAACGCTCGCAGTTCATCAGATTTCTTAAACAGTTCATCAGCTTTCTTAAACACCCTAAACCCCCTCAGCAGACCTTTAGTCTTAAATTAACAAACCAAAGCAATGAAAGAGGGTGCAGCTTGAATGGCCAGCATTGATCCCCAACGGGGCTCGGCACAGCTACAGGCACTGAAAAACTCGTTCCATTGTCAGGAGGAATTGACAAACCTCCTCGCCTAAATAGTCCAGCTCAGACGGGCTGGAGGCACGCAGCTGTAAAGGGCTCCCCTCGCCCTGCTCCCAGCGCTCACAATGCGCTAGGCATGAGCTCTTTGTCAGGCCCAGACTCTGCAATTTTCTAACAAGGATTAAAGTTGTTTCTCGGCAGGGCTAGTGAAAAGCGATTTAGCAACATACCGTGCTTTCTTCAGGCAAGTTAAAGAGAAGCAGTTAAGGAATTTCATTATTCTGCTGACCGGTGGAAATATAAAACAAATATATTAAATATTCACCATCTTTCTGGGTGCCTGAGCTATAACATTCGCAGAATGGTTCAATTAAATATAACACTTATCGGCTGAAAGCAAGCACTTCAAATTTATTTTTGAAGATTTGTAAAAAGGTGCAGCTGTTTGCCACCTGGAAGGAGGCTCAATACATAGCAATACACAATGGTTTAGTCCTTCTAGGGCTGGTATCCCTAACGCCTAAGACACAAGACCCCGTTGAGTTTCTATACCTTGACTGCTCTTGATAAATGGGCATTGTCATAATGCTTTCTCTGCTGAGTGTGGTGGGGGAACAGCTTTTCTAGGAACTGCATTTTATGTTCCTGCAGAAGCCTTTATCACACTATTGATCAGGAATTTAGTCGCTCAGACAACAACGGGATGTTTCCAGTTCCTTCAGCTTTACTTGCCCTACCAGAAACAGTAACAAAAAGTATACTTCTCACTAAAGACACTGTACACCAAGTGCAGCAAAAGCTAAAATAAGAAAATAATAATGAGCTAATATAAGACAAAACATGAGCATGTTAAAATTTAAGTGTGAAATGCCTTGTTTTTATTGAGGGGCAATGCTATTATATTGCTTCAAGTTTATGATAGAGAGCACTAGTAGCATACTGTGGAACTTTTAGGACATTTAAAAAAATGTTAAATGGTGAAAAAATAAATAAGTTATTCCTTAAAAATGTGAACAGCAAAAGCTGAGAAAAGGTCCCGATTTAAGTTTCATAATTTATTTCCCTTTTTGCAATATATGAATAGTCACTGGCTGCTGCTGTTGAATGTTAAAGATAATGAGGGACAGAAATGTCATTTGTAGTGTTTTTGAAAATACTCTGAGGTTTAGAAGGTATAGTGTGTTTTCAAGTTTAGGTATAGACATCATCCACTTAAACGAGGATTTTTACCTGAGCAATGATGAGTTCATACACCCTTCTGAAAGCGCCTCCCTCCCCCCGCAACCTGGGGAAGGATTTTCCAGCCTGAAGGCCACCATAATACATCAGAAGACGTGTATATATAGGAAAACCAAAACAAGAAATGAAATAAGAAGATGTAATTAACATTCAAAATACCTTTATATGTTTTTCAGAAACGAAAAATATTTAGTTGCAAGCTAAAGCTACAAGGAAGCAACTTTGCCCGAGGCATTTGTGCTTTTCCGAGGCTTAGGTAGCCTTTTGATTAAGAAAGCCTGAGAAACCTTTGAAGGATGAAGTAACTGTAAGTAGACAGAAAAGTCAGTGTATCAAAATGTAGAAATTTTGTTTGTTTTCTCCTCTCAACCTATCAATTATGATTCCTGACATGTACAATTTATGAACTGTTTAAAATATCAATTTCTTCAAATGGAGGGAGCTCCGAACCTGCTGACTAGTGAGGTACTGCCCTCCCACCAATTCCCTTGGAGAAACTGATTATCTCCCCAGCGTCTTTTCTTTTCCCGATTGCACTGGTCATAGATGTGCACCAGTCTGTGAGGCACTTCCAGTCACATTTCCAATGAGAAAAACTCTGTCGGTGACCAGGAAAATTTAAGAACAGAAGCTGGGAAACCTGAGAGAAGAGAAAGCTTTCACGCAAAAGCTTTCCCATCCCACCATCAGCTCCACATGGCTTCCCAGTGACAGACACTGCCATTCTGTGACACATTATCCAGTCCCACATGGATGTTGTTTCTCGTTATTATACCTGGCCTCACAGTGCTACATCAAAAAATGCTGAGCTAGGTTTGACTCTCTGAGAACCCAAGTTTACAGTGCCAGCCCTGAAAAAATATTCTCACCAAAATACAGAATTTTGCCTTTATGAGAAGTCCATGCAAAGGTGATTTTCGGTTTTTTTGTGTGTCTGTGAGTTTTATGTTTATTGTTCTCAATCAACAGAGATTTCTTTGTTATTGAGATGTTCTTCTACAGTAGTGCCAGTAAGAGACAGCTGACAGAAATGGTCAGTTAGCTGGTCTCTTACTGCAGAAATAAAAATTATATCATCTCCAGATAAAACAAAATTATGAAGTACACTTGTAGCCTGGTTATTCTTACAGCTACCCTAACGCTGCTGGCTGTTTGGAATTTTTTTTTGTGAGATCAATCTTTCTGTTTAAGTCATCGAAGAAATTTATGTTATTTCTCTGAAACATGAAAATTTTTTCCACCTTTTGATCCAATGCACAGCTACGACTGGAGAAAAAAAAATTATATGCCATAAATTTCATAGCAAAGAGACTATGGGGGAAACAACTGATATGGTAACTGCTGAGACAGAACTGTAACTCCTTTTAATGGGCACTGATCAAGCACTGCTTCACCTACTCATTCACTTCATGTATATTTCCACAGGACACATTACTTTTACTGTTATTTAAAACACAAAAATCCAATCAATACAGCTATTAAAGCTGAAATTGTACTTTAGTATACTTTAGCACCTATCCAGTAATAATATAAATCTTTTAGTAGGCAGAAATCAGACCCCGAAGGCTTGGGGAGCTTACTTTTGTTTAAAGGCAAATGTTCACAAAGGAGAATAATATTGGTTTGGAGGGTCATCGTGATGCCACCACATTTAATCCTTCTGCATCTCTTTTTTCCCTCTAGGAACTTCTCTTTAAGAAAAACTGAAAGAAATTAAAATTAAACTAAGCATGGAGCTGGCCTTGTTGCAACTACGGGATTAGCAGGAAGGACAAACAAATTAAGCTTTTTCCCTATACAAAAAAAATCAGATATTTAAAAGCCCTTGATCTGGAAAATGCCAATGACTAAACCAATGTTGTATGAAATGCAAAAACTCTATTCTCCGTCTAGCTAAAATCCCTTCCTACATTTTCATTCAAGGACTTGTCCAGAGTCCTCCCATTGCTGTGCCACTTATTTCTGCTGTAATGCTCCTGCGTTCCCTCATGAGCTCCTACTTTGCACAGAGCCTCTGGCACATTCTGCTTTCACCTCACCAGTGTCTTACACTCCTAATGCTTGGCACCATTTATCTAGGTGTCTTCCTGGAAACATCTTAGGCTTTCATACAGCTTCCGTGTTCTGCTTCCTCCTCTGGGCCTGGAATGCTAAGCCACACTTTGAATTTTGTCTTAGGAATGTGCAAAAATATTGACAGCCTAAATTATAGGTATATGTATTAGGAAAGGAGAGGTGAGAAAGGAATCAGACACCATTGTTTACTTCAACACTCATACTTCTGATACAGGGATCAGGGACAAGATTTCATAAATTTCATAAATTTTTGAAATTACAAATTCTATTTGGGTACACTCCAGCCCTCGACTCCCATTTAAATTTTTTCCTACCCTCCAGTCCCCCATGGTTTTTTTAAAATTTGATTATAGTAGATTCAAGAACTTGCCTTTTGCACTCTTCTTGGCCAAGGAAGAAAGTTTTTCTTTCTTCCAGTGAGATGCTTCATTTGTCTTTCTTCTGCCTTTCCTTTTTTTTTTGTGCCATCACTCCAGCCTCCCAGAAAGCTCAGAAAGCATTTTGTTTTTCTTGAGAACAAATACTTTAGTCTCTAGCCAGTCTCTTTTCTGCCTATTTGAATGAAGGATTCCCACTGCCACTCCCAAAGCAATCAGGGGAAAAGGGAAAGGAGCTCAAAAGAAAAAGGAGCCCAAACCTTAATAGAAAGACCTTGTTCAGAAAGACTTTATGACGACAAACAAGTGAACAGTTGTTGGATGGGATATTTTGGTGTTACAAGGAAACAAAAATAATTTTCAGAAATTATAATGAGAAGAAAAGAAAAACCATGGCTCATTTAAAAGCACATTAGGCATCTTTGAAACTCCGGATCAAAAAGGATATAGTTCTGAAAAACCAAAGAACATCTAACATATGAAAAGCTTATCTTTTACAAGGAAAGTAATTTTTTCATATTTTTGGCTTCTAATTAGAAGATGGCTAGTTCCTATAGAACTGCTGCCAATTTTAAAATAAATATACACTTCTAATGCAAAATACACAGTACTCATCTCCCCTGTATTGCACATTGGTTGTTAAATGGCAATTTGCAGTATTTATGCTACTTCATAGTGTTTGTGACCTTCATTTTTTTCTGTCTTCTTCACATATGGCAGATTAGCTGGGAAACTGGAAGTCTGCAAAATTAGACACACGTAACTTCCTTCCATATCTGGACATATGTAATGTTATTGTTCTGACTTGAAACAGTAGGTACTAACATGATGCTCATGACTGCGAGAGATTAACAGTATAAACACTTTCTCTGCTCCACTCTGGATACGCACTGCATCTGTGAACAAAACTTCCATAGGTTATTCTGGTGCTAAAACTCTGTGGAGCAAACACTGTCAGTCTTGCTACACTGTGTGTTGTGTTGCAATTTGGGTATATCCACAAACATCCTCCAAGGCACAGAACAGGGAACATCACTTGAGTGACCCTGAAATAAAAGCCAGCTTGGATCCTCAAAATAAACAAATTAACATAATGCAAAATGACCAAGTTGTTACTGATTATAACACTTGCCTCTTGCTATCAGGCTCTAGTTTTAAAAGCCCTATAAATGTACTTAGCTGTACAAATGCTAAGCAGTCTTCCTAAGTGAATGCCTGGCATTACAGAATCACAGAATGGTTTGAGTTGGAAGGGACATTAAAGAACATTCCGTTCCAATCCTCCTGCCATGGGCAGGGATGCTACCCACCAGACCAGGTTGCTTAAGGTCCCATCCAACCTGACCTTCAACTCTTTCAAGGATGGGGCATCTCCAGCCTCTCTGGGCAACTTGTTCCAGTGCCTCACCACTCTCTGAGTAAGTACTTTCTTTCTAACCTCTCATCTAAAGCTACACTCTTTCAGTTTAAAACCATTGTCCCTTGTTGTGTCACTATATACCCATATAAAAAGTCCCTCTCCCTCCTTTTTATAAGCCCCCTTATGATACTGGAAGGCTGCTCTAAGGTCTCCCTGGAGCCTTCTCTTCTCCAGGCTGAACAACCACATCTCTCTCAGCCCGTCTTCACAGGAGAAGTGCATCATCTTCGTGGCCCTCCGTAAGGTTAAAGGTCTGGGTTCACTCTTCCTGTAAGGTATGCAATCAAGCCACCCATCTCTGCTTTAGCCCACTCATCCAGAACTCCCTGAGGAGTTCTCACTCCCTGGAGTGAGGTATCATCAAAGGGACCACAGGAGACCTCCTGTTAGCTGCATTCCTCCCTCAAAGTAAGAATATTCTTCATCTCTTTACAAAAAGGGAGATAGGCTGAAACTGGGTGAGCATCTGTGCTGTAGCTTTTACACTCACATTAGTAGTTTTTGTCCTAGAATCTTCTACTTAAGCTCCCTGCTCCCTGTGGAGTGAGGTCAAATACATATTTTTATTACAGTATTTAAACCATCCTGAGTTCTTCTGAGTGAATATTTACAGGCAGCTCATTTCTTTCCACTTCATCAATCTTGACTCATCTCAACAATCTTAACTCTTCATGTTATTGCAGTGCCATGTGACGGGGCTGGATGTAGCTGTGAAGCTGACAGGGAGGTGCACACTGCTGCAGCTACTCCTCTCTTATATCAGATCAGTTGGGCACTACACTGAGCTGCCCTAATGTAGAGCACAGGTCCAGCCTCCTACCTCCCCTTTCTCTTTGGACAAAATGTCTTTGGACTGGCAGGTGCCTGGTTTGCTCCTTTCCATCCTGGACCCTGTTGCCTGGGAACACTCTTTCAGCTATGTAGATTTTTACAGCTGTGTTGAGGTTTTTTTTTTCTTGAGCTGATTTTTCTCTGCATTATTTTTACTTTTTTTCCTTGATCTTTAAGGGCAGTATAATGCAAAAGAAAGTCAATGAAATGTAAATTAAGAAAATATACTGTGAAACACCTGAAAATTATTTAAAGGAAATCATCTCCATATAGTTCAACACTTCTGCACATTTAAATCAGCACTAAAGCTTCAGTTTCCCATGATTAAATAGGTGAAGAAGCTCTTTCCACTGACGAATCTGTCAGAGTACTCTGCAGCTCCCTCACCTATTCTGATTTGCGACACAGCAACCTCTTTCTGTTATGTATGACTCATTATAGTAAAACTAGTTTATTCTTATGGTTTCTGGCACTATTTTTCTTGTAATATGATCAACAATGTGGTTGTGTGTCTATTTGTGAATGCTTATGAAGTTTTGTTTTATTTTCCTTTTTCAACTAAGCTTGACTCAAATGAAGTACAAGTATAAACATCAAACCTGCAAGTAAGGTTTGAGAAGCCACAAGGTTCTCCTGCTGTTTATATGTGTGTGAATTACAGTACATCAAGAAATCAATATTCCCTAGATGGTGCTTGTGCCTGGCACTTCATGGTGAACAAACATTAGGTAAGACAATATAAATGGTACAATCCTTATTGATTTCTCTTGACTGTGTAGAATGTGAAAGCTGCAGCCACAGTTAACACTTACTGACAGACTCATCTAAAGTTTCAGTGCTATTTTATATTTTTATAGTTGTCCACGCTCAATTGATTCTATTAAGTTGCTGGACACATTTCAAGCCAACTACATAAGAAGAAAAAGTGCAGTGCCTGGAATGAGATGCTGCTACTTTATGCCTAGCAGGATAAAAAGGTTGAAGGACTAAATTGTGCCTGGATGTTGGAAGGAGCTCTCTTCTATTAGATAGAATTGTTATTGTTTTTAGTGAATGGATATTGTGAGCGATGGATAGATCCATTTAACTAAGTTAATAAATGAATGAACTGTATATACCAGAAATGCATATGAGGAAACTGTACTGCAAGCTCCCAATATTACAGACCCTCCCCAAACAAACAAGCAAAAACCCCTTGTAGTTCTATTTGATTGAAAAAATTCCCTCAGAGAAAAAAAAAAAAATCAGGTGAGCTTTAAAATATTAAGTTTGGGATTTATTTTCTCCCCATTTTTCCTCTTGTGACTCTTAACACCCATTTAAAATCACTTTTTAAGAGCTATTTATACATTGTTCTTTTTTTTCTTTCCAAAAACGTGAGCTTCTCACACAAGTCAGGGAAATTAGCATACGGAATTCTGAGTATCAGGCTCTGAGTTTTAGTGCCCTAAAAATAATCTTCTATTTCCCTTTTATACTCAGAGAGCACTTTTAGCAAGATATCAGAATATCTATTTAATAGTTTCTTACTCCTCTGCTGGAAAAATTTAAGTAATATGATTGAATAGGTGTGAAAAAGGTGTCAGACATCCATTCCATGAATACTAAATGCAGACTGGACTATGGAATATTTAACGTCTTGAGAAAATAATTTTTATATCTTTTTGAGTTGTGTGGTATATAATAAAATGGAAATTCAGGAATTAAAAATGGCATAAAGAAAGAAGATATGAAAGCATATCATCAAAACCATATAAAATACAGTCATTGTGTTATGTCATTGTGTTTCTCTAAAGAAAACACTATCAGCTACAGTATAGAACTGCTTACAAAGTGCTGAATATTCTGATCCTGAAGCAGCAAACTGAAGCACATGCTTTACTTTAAATGTGTTGTGGTCCTACTGATTTCAACAGTACTGAGCTTTGCTGCTGCCATAGCAGCATAATCAGCACCCTCCAAGAGTGGGCACTCTTTTTCTGAGCATAATCCAGAAAAAAAAAATCAAAGAAAACTTCTATACTATATGAAATCAGGTGGAAGTTACATTTTTCAGATTTCAAATGAACTATTTTTCTTTTATAGAGGTTGCTACCTTGAAAAATGAGGTGAGTCTATTTGAAAACATCAGGAATAATTTCTGAACTTTAAAAAGTCTTTGAAGAGTAAGTTTGCAAGATGTTGCTTCCATCTTGCAGAAGAGTTTCCTATATTTGAGCGTGTCAATATAATTACTTTTTCAGTAACACTACCTACAGTTTTCTTTATAATTCTTTTACCAAAAAAGAAACAACTGTTTCAAAACTACAAAAAATTCTGTTAGATCATGAGACAACTACAGAGTGGTTCTCATATCACGAGCTTTCTATTTTCCCTGTAAAATAAGACACGTAATTAAAGATGAGTTAAGACTTTGGTGAAAATCTAAAGAGCATCGGCAAATCTGAGCACTGCTCAGCTTTTCAATTGCTTTTCTACTTCTCCGTTCTTTTAAATGGTTTTCTATGGCAGGAACATTTTTCTTAATTAGTCACAGCTAATTACTGTTCTGGCATAGACAAGTAATCAGAAATGTCAGAGCTGCAAGGCTACATCTCCCTAATCCTTTGATAATAATTTAGCCTCCTGGGAGGGCCTCAAGCTGCGGTAAGTAGTGGCTGACAATAAGGCAAAATTAGGTGGGCAGCAGACCATTAGGATAGAAAAATAAAAAGCACTACCAAATCCTGCTGAGCACCATCAGGCAACTAACTACACTGCCAGATGAGGTGCCTGTTTAAGCCTGTGTTGTTAATTAGCTGATTCTACCAGACCTGCCACATATGTCCAGGTGCATCATGCAAAGATGTGTATTTCTGGGTTTGCGCCAAAGGACAATTTTGCACTGTGATCAAATTTCAAGAATCTGAGAAAGAAGCCCACATATTTCTTGAAGATTACTCTGAGTTATCAAAGAAATAAGAAGATCAACAAGCTACAATCCATTTTTGTTGAGTATTTTTTTAAGTAATTAGGCACGGTCCTCTCATGTTTCTCAGAGGTTAATGCAAACACA
Organism: Callaeas wilsoni; assembly: GCA_013398955.1. Classification (NCBI taxonomy): domain Eukaryota; kingdom Metazoa; phylum Chordata; class Aves; order Passeriformes; family Callaeidae; genus Callaeas; species Callaeas wilsoni. The sequence goes on from VWPU01012707.1 coordinate 54,646, forward strand.
GCTTTTGATTCAAATGTGGCCTTTAACCAAGTAGACCTTTTGTCAAATCACACACTTGCAAATAATTACATAACAACAAAAGTGAAGATTACTTATTAAAATTAGCGTGACAGGAAGTAATTTGAGAATAAGGAAAAAAAATCACAATTGAAGTTTTCTAGAAAAACATTGTTGAATACTAAATACTACAAAAATAGTGCTTTTGAGGTAGAGATAAGCAGCACAAGGAGTTGGTACTACTGAAAACTCAATTTAAATTGTGTTCCTCTTAGCTGTGTAACACCATGATTTGCACATTTTTAAACACTTTTTTTTGTAATAGGTCCGAAAACCTATAGAAATTAGGCAATTGAACAAAGCATTTGGCAAACAGAATGAATGGCAAACAGAAATTAGTCAGATGAATGCTTCATATCTCCATTTAGCCATTGAGCAGAGTACATGACATAATAATCTTTGAAGAATAATTAAGACCTCAAATAATCTCAAGTATGTCATTGAACTTGAATTGTCCATCCCCGCTACTAATGGAAAATGAAAATAATGGTTGGAATATGGGAACACCACTAGCATTTAATAAACATTCCAGACAAAATACAAGCAGTTTTTCAACAGAAAAAGAATATCACATTACATCTGAACATTTGAAATACAAAAGCCAAAACCAGCTACGTAAATCTGGAGTGCTTAAGCTTTTAAACTGCTCATAAATACGTTCAGTCTTTCTGCACTCCAAAGACAGCTGTAGGAGTTCCCTGCCATTTACATCTCTTACACAGCTTGTTGAATTGTTACCATGCATGAGGCCACAGCCTCCAGGAAGTCCTCCCACATGGGCAGTCCTGCCAAGTGAGCAGGAATACTGCATCACAGCACACCAGTTTAGCACCCAGAGGAGATGGGCAAACAGGGCCAAAGCCAACATCTGCTCACAGGTGCCGTCTTGTACAAGACAACTGTGGGCACCTCTTTGCCAGTGCTCACCTTTCCAGGACGTGCACTTGGACTATTTTACGTGTTTATGGTACACTTGGGAAGAGGTTTCCCAAAAATTAAAGCCTAAAAAATTTGGAAACCCTTTCAGTTGTATCAACGGCTGAACACTGATGCGATAAAGCTGTTCTCTGAAACCATTCTTCATTTCTCAGAGCAGAAATCACTTATTGCATAAAGATTTCATTACATATATAGTCTTAATAAAACTGTAATCATACATCTGTTTACACTGTAAGTTTCCACAACACACAAATATAACCTGTTAGATAATGCTCTCAATGGCAAATACACCAAGAAGGAATCTGAAGCAAAAATTTCTGGAATGATTTTTTTCTGTTCAAACAAGAATTTCCATACTTCACATGCAATTCACAGGTAGAAGAAAGTGAGAATCTACCCAGGTGGCACTTAGGAGCTACACATTACTACAGAAAGTAAGTATTGCATCGATGTTTTAACAGAGCTGTTCGCGAAATTAAAAAAATGCTTTTTCAAGAGGTTTGTCAACAAAATCCAACTTTGTTTAAAGGAAATAGTTTTTAATTTACAAGTCTAATGTATATTAAAATGCTCTGGAGTTCAAGATTTATTAATTCCACCTTAAAAATTCTAGTAGGAACATGAATCTAAGTCTAGTCAGTGGGAATAACCTGGCATGTTTATGGACACAGCACTGCATTTATCAAAGTTAATGGCAAAATGCCTATTGATTTAGAGAAGGTAGAACCAGATCTCATGGGAGTTTCATAGCTGGGTATTTTTAAAACCTGATAATTTTGTGATCAGATACACAGCACTGTACTTTGATAGGCTGCACAGATGCTCTTACATTATCCATGAAACAGATTATCTATATAAATGAGAGGCATTAATAATAAACAGTAATATTCTCTATTTATTCTAGGTTTGTGTAATTGTATTCTAAATATTTAATTTTTTCATTCACCAACTTGATTTAGCCTTTTCTGAAAACAAGTATTTTTAAAATTATTTGCAAAAAAATAAAATTAAAGTAATATACTGTTTCTAAAACATTAACCCAGAGCTACTGCAGAGCTTAATCATATGCAATAGATTACAAACATTTCAAGTGCTCTTTAAGAAATGTGATGTTAAAAACAAATAAACACTTCTCTCCATCCCCCCCCGCCCTGTGCCCTCCACTATAAGCTGTTACTGCCTGAAAGTAGGACATAAATGCCCTGAATCCCTGTGACAGAAGGAATTTGACAAGCAAAATTCCCAGCTGATTTTAGGAAGAAGACCATGTCCCATACTGCAAAGGAAGACAAAAATTCCCACGTCTCTGATAAACTGACCAAGCGAAAAATCTTTGTGACTTCAAACCTGGTGACTGGTTTTGAGAACAGGAAGGCAGCACACTGACCTGGGAGAGACGAGTGCTGCCAGGAACACCTGGCCATATTACTCTGCCTGCTGTCTATAGCCCTTCTGGAGGAGGTAATAATGAAATGTATCCAGAAGCTGAGTTTTTCAGAGGAAATGAAGGAAAAAAAAATCCACCTTGGTTCTGCTGCATGATCAGCAGATGTATTGAAGCATAAGATTTAAATGGTTTAAAAATGGTGCAGAAAATACTACCAGCCCAGTCTTTTTTCAAAGTCACTGGAGATTGGAACCTCTTTCATATTTAAGTGTTCATATCACAAGCTTAAATTCCATTCTCCTTATTCTCATATTTTGGATAGCATGGCACAGCTTTTATAGGCTTATCAAGCACCACCATAAGACACCACATATTTTTTTGTCTTCTCTCCAGCTTGAAACGTCTCAGGTAGATTAAAAATGTTACAATTCCTATCCTTAACACACTGTGACTCACTGGCAGGCATTTGTATTTGTATCAATATTATTCTTAAATTTAAATGATCTTTGTTATGTACATAACTTTGTGTGATGGACATGCTGTTCACTTGGTCACTGTAATAGCTGTTAGCATATGGCAGCCCTGGATCAAGCCAGTGATACCTGTGCATAAATAGCTTGCAATTATACATTTTTGTGGGGTTACAATTGTGTCTTAGGCCTGATCTTCTCTATATTTATAACTAAGACCTCTAGCACACAGAACACTCAGGTACTTTGTTATTCTGGATGAGGTGCTTCCCTGGCTGAAGCACAGGAAAGTGTACTTTTCCTCTTTCACTTGGCTGATGATTACTTAGCTGATACTCAATGTGTTTTAAGAGGAAAGCAACTGTGATCTACAACTCTAGCCAGTCCAATGGCTTCAAGCATATTTCCATAAAAATGTGAATATATTTTATTCTTTCTATTGAAATATAACTTGATAGATGTGACTTAAAAAAAAGAGTACCTAGGTTTTCCTAAAGCAATAATTTAAAAAATACCCTTCCAAAAACAATTTTCAAAATCTTGCTCAGTCATAATGTTCTAAATCTGAATTAATGTCAGGGAAGGTGAATTAACAGTGTGAGATGACTTTGTTTTACATTTCTGCATGCTATGAGCTTCCATATTTGTTAATGCTTTTTTAATGCGGCACCTGTCCAATCAGTTATATCTCCCAGGGTGATGTTACATAGAAATGTGATACCACCATGTAGAAAGAAAAATAAAGACACAAATAGGTTCTGATACAAAAACCACATATCATGTACATATTTTTTCTTTTCTTACAGGTACAAGTATTGGTCACGGCAGCACACAATGTATACTACTGAGTAAAAGGGACAGAAATGGGTTTGCAAACTCAAAGGCAAATGCTGTATCAGAACTTGTGTCCATACAGGAGATGTTTTCTTGTGCTGAAAAGCTTAATTGCTGAAATGAAATTCAGAAGAGGTCCTTAACCCATGTTAACCCAGCCCTATTGAAGCCCTGTCCTTGTGTTAGTGCTAAGCCAAAATCATGCCCGGAACTGTGCTGGTGACTTAACAGTGTGGAGGATCCCTTGACAGTTCCCAGGCCCATGCCAGGCCCTGGCCAGTGCCCCATGTGCACAGCCTGAAACTCAGTCCCATCCCACTACATCAAAAAAGCCAACGTGGTCTCTCCAGTGAGAGTTAGACTTGGCCTTAGGCAGATAATTTTATTAACATTCAGAAAATGACAACATAAGCAAAAATAACCCCAAAGAAAAACAAAAAAATAGAAACTTGAAAATGAAACATATGCTTGCAGATTCATTGCAAAAGCAAACTGAAGCAGAAGTTGCTAATACGGTTTTAGTACTTTGTGAAGGTGCCAGCTGGATGGATGATAATTTTTCTACCCCTGCAGGGCATCAAAGCTTTTATAAAATCATTCTTTTCACACATATTAGCACTTAGCTTATTAAAACAGATGATACTTTTTTTTTTTTGTAAAGATGCCTGGGAGTGTCTGGAAATATAAAATCTGAGAGTTAAGTCTTATTTTGACCACCCAGTCTAACAAACAACAAACAATGACATGACATACCATGGCTGAGAGTCTATGTTATGGGACCTTCTGTGACTACCACAACTGTAGTGTCACAGTAAAGGCTGTGAATTGCTGTTATGAAAACATTTGCTGTAACTTGCATAATTAAATGAAACTGCCAGCAAAGCTTTCTAAAATACTTAGGAGATGACACAAATAAATACATTTCAAAGTCTATATACGTTCCAGAATTAGTTTTGTAATAAATTCCATTTCACAGTGCTAGAGATGACTTCTTTTCCTGTTCAAATTCCTATATAATTGTGACTGAGATAATTTCCATGTAAACTGATCCAAGCTTATCATTAAATAGCTTTTATTTTACATATATTATATATGTGAATATATAATTTATACGGAAGGTACTATTTCAGCTGCCTACAGCTTGTCCTTCAGGCAATTAAGAAAAGGACATACTAGACATAAATTAGTGGCCAGAACATGAATGAACTGAAATGTGATCATTTCTAACAAAAAGGTGAGGAATCAGGGCAAAGGAATGAATGGAAGAAGGCTGCAGAAGTTATTATCATAGCTGAGGAAAATTATTATGTGCACTTTGAGGATGAGGATTACTCTGAACTTGCAGAAGTCAGATTAGAATTTTGAAAATGAGCTTGACAATTCAATAAATGTTTATAAACGTCAAGTTTAAGAAATTAGAAGTCTTAAACTGGAAATCCATAAAACAAAATACTAAAGGTCATTCCACAGAAGTACCAATCAAACCCACAGATGTACCTGGCATCTGTATACTCCTTCTGTATACAAGCAGGCAGTGATATGTAAAAGTTCTTGATTTAGGGAAATCTGGACTGCAATGGAATCCACAAACCACACCAATCCAACTCTCCATTAATAAATTAAGAATAAAAAGATGGAATATAATTGGAATACTCACAGTAGAAAAATTACTATTTCAAATAACAATCTTCTACCAATTTTATCTCTGCCTTCTAGAACTTAGAAGTTTCACACAGAAAATATTTAAAGAAAGACCATCCTTGATAGCTTGTAAATAATGAGCAAAAGCAAAGCTTATCAACAGAGAAGAATTTCTAAACAGCTTGCTGAACACCATCAAAGTCCAGCTTATCCCTTCTGATGTAGTAGTGACACCAGCAAAGTTTGCAAGGCTAGTTACTTACATCAAATAACTTCTCTATGTACATTTCCTCATTGACCTTTTCTCGAAGGATATCCTGGTTTTGCCGAACAAACATAATGTAGGTGTCTGCTAGATCCATTCCTGGTTTCTGTGAAGACAAAAAGTGAGGGGAGAAAGTAATGGGAAGGGAAAGACAGACCCCTCAACAACTGAGACTTAAAAGAAGTTAAACGTAATGAAAACAAATGTTACAATGTTCACACGTGTACAAACTGTATTAACAAAATCTGCTGTGAATTCTGGGTTAGTTAACATGTTCAGGAGGTTTTACTATCAATGTAGTTCTACATGTTTTAATTTATGGATGCTTCGAGTTATAAATCTACATTGCCATATGCAGTTGAAAGAAGTCTTGGCTCTGGCAACATCAATGGCAAACTCAGACATCTTCCCCTTTTTTTTCTTAGTGAGGCTTTCATAGATAGCCACTCCAGCCTGAGTGTGGAGATCCAAATCCCGCCATCACATTCAGAAAATGCTTAAAAAAAGCATTAAGTTCCTTTTTCACTGCCTAAGATTTCTTCCAATTTACTTCCAATGTACAGCTGGATTTTGTGTTTGAGGTTAGCTTCAACTAACTGCAATTCAAACTAAGTTTAAGCACATCCCTGAGAGGAACGGCATATAAAGGCTGTTTTGAGTGTAGCCCTGTACCCTTATATTTAATAAACTGTTGCCCTGGTGCAGTCAGCCCAGAGGATGGCTCGGGGAGGAGCAAGGACTGAAATTTTTTCCCTTCTTGTACCAATATATGTTCTATATGAATCGCAGAGCAGGCACAATTTTTATACCACACCCCCAAACATGAGCCAGGCTAGGGCATGTTGTGTGTATGTGATACTACATCTGTACAGGCACAGTGGTGGCTGAAACCGCTCTCTCGTGCCCAGCTGCGATTTCTGGATCTCTGTAGTCATGAGAAGTTGTTCCACAATAACACTCCTAACAGCCTGCAACATGCCTTTTACTGGCAGTGTATGCAGAACTGGTAAGGAGTTCACTTTTATCTAACAGGAACCAAGAATGCGCACAGGCACTTCGGGGAGTCTTCTGCAAATGCCCTCAGTGTGAGCAAGCTTGTGAAAGTATTACTTACTCCTAAACAATAGCGTATAAAGTTCCTGGCATGCCAAAGAACACTAAGTTTTATAATACTTTATAGTAAGCCTTAACACGGGCCTTAACATTTATAAAGGATCCAGATTTTGCTAAGACTCCATACAGAATAATTAATAGTTCTAGGGAAGGAGGACAAAAGCAGTTATATCCAGCCCCTGAATTTCCAAGCATAAGACATGTCTATTTCTCAGAAAATGTTATTCTCTGAAAACAGGATACAAACAACACTGTAAAATATTTAGCATACATTAAAAGCCTGTATGCATGAATATGCTCATGTAGTTAAAATACTGACATATAATTTTATATTAAGGCTTTCTTTTCAGTCTGCAAGTGAATATTCAACTTTAAATTTTTCTTATTTCTTATTATCTTGTATGTAATATTTTGTAATATATATAAACAGATCTGAGCACAAGAGGGAAGGAGAGGTGCAACATGTCCATTCTAAAACTTGTCCAGACACTGCTGTCATCCTATTACAGTAACAGGATGACAGCATTCTCTCCTCAAACCTGCAGTGAGTGAAACCTCCTGCATTATGAGGTTCAACTCTTTTTATCCTGAATCTACCACAGACATATAGAAAAAGATTTTCTTTTTCATTTATACATGTGCATATATGGTAGTTTCATTTTTTAAAAGTAACTGTTAAATATGGAATGATGGCCAGCTTCAATACTTGTAGCATCTCCAAAACTCACAGTGAAAAACTGAAATATCTCCTGCACATTTGGATTGGTCGTTCCAGAGGCAATGAAAGCTCACTGCAAAAACTTATTCCATCTATATATGCTTAGATGAAACTCTTAAGAGTAAAGCAGGACTATTGATATTTACATCTGCATCACACATCTCAATCCTAAGCATAGAATAAAAATCTAAGACTTCAATAGACAAAGCATTTTTCTCTTGGAAAACCTGATTGACAGAAATCAATACATTTTCTTCATAAAAAAGTACCTTCACTAAAATGTGATAGATATGCTTTTATATCAAGACAAATCACAAAGTGAAGCAGATTTAAAACAGAAAACTCCATATTTTACCTTAGTATACTCATTTGTGATGGCAAAAGAGAATACAATCAGTGCTGAAACCTTAAGCACTTTCTAAAACCTTAAACACAATTTACAGGAATTGGACTAGAGTTAACTTAGAGGAATAATGGAAAAATATTTTGAAATCTCCAGAGATGGGTGAAGGAGATAATCTAGTCAATGAAAGGCTGATTATAATTCTTGAAGATATACATTCAAACATATTAATGAATCTTCCACTGAATTCTAAAACCTAGTGGTTCTGCAATTAATAGAATTTTTTCTTTTACTAAGTTCAATAAAAAATGTTCATCTTGCAGACAGCCAAAGCAAGAAAAGTAACATTTCCCATCAGCATTAACTCTCCCTTATCTTTGAGATGTTTACCTAGTCTTGAAGCTGTGACATATGGGAATTTCACACCTAGTGAATATATTTTCATGTAGCTTGTGGCACAGGAGTGTAATCATTAAAAGAATATACACAAGTAAGAGTATCTGCAACAGCTGGTGACATTTACCAATTAGAATTACAGTTCTTTAAAACACTTCATCCTTCTTAATGTGTGCGGGATAATTATCTTTGAAATTGCTGTGGAAAAAAAAATTAATTTCCCTTTTAGACAGTGTCTGACTACAGTAGAAGTAAGTCTGGCTAAGGTAGATCATCAATACTCTGAAGCATGTCTGTTTTAAACCTCACCAAAATCATTGAAGGTTAATCATCTTTGCTCATGATGGGCAAAGTACACATAAAACACTGAATGAACCAACAGGATATCAAACACTATATTATCTCTTCATATTGCATGCATTGAATTTATTTGTTTTCTCCAAACATATGAAAGAAGGAAAGAAAGCTATTATAAGCATCAAAATAGCTTTAATGCTGTATATTTAATATTTTAACTTTTTAAATAGGGATTATGTATTATTTGGAAACCTTTGATTACACTATCCTCTATTGATCTGTTTTAAATTATTAAGCATCACAAAACCCCCAAGTTAATAAAGAATTAAACAAACAAACAACAACTAAGAAATTTCATGTACCTTAGAAGACAAACAAATAGAAACTGAGATATATTTTAAATAACTGTCACAGGGGGCATTTAATTGGAAAGACTAACGCATTCCAGTCTCCACATCCACACTCAATATAAAAAAAAAAAATCTCTGAATCTCTGGCAGAACATCTGCTGAAGTTAATGAGAGTTATTTGCACATCTTTGGGAGAAAAATTTAACCTGGTATGTTATCCAGATAAGTATAAAAAAAAGATTTTCTGAAAGTTTCCCCAAGAAAAAAAGGTGGGGTTTTTTTATGATAGATAGAAAGTTATTATAAATTTGTTTTATTCAGAACAGCAGACAAGCTGTTTTTCCTATCTGAAAATGAAAGAGAACCAGACAAAGAGATGAATAGAGAAACTGGAAACACAAAGACATCAAATAAAATACCAGGAAATTAAGAGTTGTAAATAGGGTTACTTTGTCGCTGGTTACACAAGTAACTGAATACACTGGCGAGTGAATGAGTTTAAACAAGGGTGTAGGCTTCAGCACATTCTTTTTTAGGGTTAATCACTAGTTAACCTGGCAAGATGAACATGCTGTTTGGGAAAAAAAAAATTTAAAAATCCTTGTTAATTATATACTGCAAGTGCTCCTACTTCCTGCTGCTGCACCTAATCCCACAGGTGCAGGCTGTCTCTTCCTATTCACTGGTAGGTAGGTCCTGACCGCCAGGCACTCTTTCATAGCAATAAATTCAGATAAAGAAGAAACAACCTAAATTTCCCCATTTGAACAGGAAAACAGTATCATAGTGTCTGTTTAACATGGAGGCAAATATTAAAATACATTGTTTCAGTTTCCAAGATGTTGTAGAAGCTGTTTTATGATTGACATGCATGGCTCCTACTGGCAATATTTGCCTGAAGCACCTAGTGAACAGTAATGCTGCATTGCCTTAGTTTCCAGGCATTCAAATATTTTGCTGCTGAAGGACTGCAATGGGTTAAATGCTGCCACTAATATTAGGCATTTTCCTACAGGAGGGGTACACCTAAGTTTCTGAACAGCATTTTGCAATGCAACAGTTTGGCATAAATCTCAGTGAAAATCATGTACATTTGCAATACTTGAGTTATGTTTATTCTCCTTTTGGCATTTGTCATAGAACATTTCTTAGCATCAGAGAGTATTACATGAACTTGTATTACCGAAAAACAAGAAACTAGTTTTACCGAGTTGCTATCCTGCCAAAGCATTAATGTTTCAAATATGAGAACAGATGCTAGAGACTCACTATACAATAACAAAATTCTTCTAGTTCTGTGTTTGCTCTCCTCTCCACCTCTTACCCCTCGCCCCTCATCCTGGAGGGAGTATTTTTAACTACAGCATGGATGTAACAATGCAATGAAAAGGAGTGATGAGCTGGAGGGGGCTATTGTGAGGAACATAGGAGCTCCTTATTCAATGTCCACCACTAAATGAAAGAGCATGCTGGAAAATTTCACTGCCTGAAAGTTCTTCTCCAAATATTGCAAGGCTCATCACTTGGGCGTTGGAATTACAGAATTAAAATATCATTAAAATACTTTTGGAAAAATAAATGCTTGTATCTATGGCTAGATCATCATCCCTGTAATTTCTTACAAAATGAAATACATAAGCCAGGCAGGAAGGTGCACCATTTGCATAATCAGTATATTATAAAGGTAACATTTAAATTTCACAGGGTTATAAAAGAAATTGTTTTGTTTAAATGAAAAAAATGCAATGCAATTTCTCTTTCTTGAAAACATCTTCTTGAAAAGAAACAGCAACTTTGGCAAAGAGGAAATGTGTGTATTTGGAGAAGTGTCTGGGAAACTTTAAACTGTGATTCTGCAAGCACTTGCACAAACATCTTTTCATAGACATACAGTTTCATTGCATTCATGGGGCAATACAGGCATGGAAATGTCTGCACTAGGATTTTGATTCTTAGTGCAAAAGGTCTTCAAAATACTACAGCCCTTATGACAAAATTTGGTATTAAAATATGGGTTTTTTTCCTCCCATAAAGTTATATTTTACTCTGCTATTTTAGTTTTCCTACTGATTAGTAGTCATCCTTCTGATTGCCATTTAAGAGGTATCTCAAAAATACTGCTGACTTAAAACAGGTGCTGCAGGGCTTTCCCTCCAATTCTACAATAGCTTGTTTTCACAGAACAGAAAACAGAAGGGCCAGTTTCCAGGTCTAGGTATATAGAGCAGGAAGAAGCCAGGAGAAGCCCTAAGCATAAGGATAGTAACTCTTCTGTGGTCTTTTTTTTTAAAAATAGAGTTCTACGAGAAAATCCACCTTAAAAATTACTAGCACTGTATGACCACACCTGAATAAACACTTATTTCCCTCAAAAAGTTTTTTGCTTCTTAAAACCAGCTAAATGAGGCCATGCAGTACAAGTGTGATATTTGAAAAGCAAGGTATCTGGAAGGTCCCCATGTGTCTCTGCCTGGTAGGAGGCAGAGTTCCTTCTCTGGCCTCTACAAGACCCCATAAGTCAAATGCTGGCACATGTGTGAGGCCCCTTTTCATACCTTTGATCCCCACATAAAGGCAAGAGCGGAGCGAGAGGGCTGGCATTGTGCGAGCTGTGCACTGCTGTCAGCCCTGGCTCCTTCAAATGGCCTCTCTGCGCTTGCTGTGACAGGTGGCCCATACGAAGAGAGGGAGGATTAGGTTCCTTCTGTGCCCTCTAAGTAACTGGCATAGATTACTGGCTCCTACAAAGGGATTTAAACATACCTTTCCGAACAAAAAGCGGCATATACACGAGCATGTAACTGGATGCTCAATTTGTATGAGTAATTGCTCTGGTTGTATTTGTCAATGCAGCAAATGTGTGTAGAAATGACCAGCTAAAGACACAATTATTTGTATGCAAAACTGACTTACATGATGAGAAACTGAACACAATGAAATTATCTACATGGTTAAGGAATAATAATCATTTGAGATTAACAACATATTTTTTTTAATCTCAGTTTTATTGCATTCTTTCCCTATTCTCATTAATTAACTGGCTTTGTGAACAGAATATTAAAAAAAAGGAAAAATATTAGGTTGTACTTCTACATCTCCTATGCACTGCTTGGACTCTAAGAGAAACTAGCAAAGGATTATAGTGGATTTGGATGAGTTGTGTATTCAAATCAGCTTCTGCATTCCCAGTTATCAAAACACAGCATTACAAAGAGAACCAATGTCATCCTTCATGCACTACTTGTAACATTTGTGTTATTTTCCTCCAAACATTTGGTATCTTCCTCGTGCACAGCAGCCACTTTTTTTTCCACTGCAGAGCCTTGTGTACTGTAACAATTACCAATAAGAAGAGCGTAACAGCAACTAGATTTTTTCATTTTTATTTTTAGGAAATCACAAGACATCATTATTGTTATTCTTCTTAGTCTGGGTAATTTTGCACTATTGCTAGTATTTCTGTTGGGGTTTCAATTACCAAAACATATGTAGTGTCCATACAGCCCTCTATGCACAGCTGGGGAAAGCAATGAGAGCTCCTTGGGACTGCATATGTCCCACTTCTTAAAGGGCATTCTGAAAAATTGAGGCTTATGTTGCATGTTTTCTTAAACAGTTAAAAACCCCAGAAAACTACTTTTTTTTTTCTTCTTTTGGATGTAATTAATAATAATTCTCTAGCAAGATTAATGAATGGAAGGGTAGACAGCAAGGGTAGGTAACATTTTTACTAACCTATCTGCCAAATGAACCATAAGTCTGTGTCTGTCTTTCCCACCCTGGTCCTGAGAAATTGAGGGATGCTGTCTAGGGAGTGTGCAACTTCATGTCCAACTATTTATTGTCTAAATCTTCTCTCAATATTAATAGAATTAACCTTTTCCTCAAAATGACCAAAAATCATCCAGGAATGTCTTCCTTTCTTTTGAATAATTTACTATTTTTATTTACTTTTATTTAACTTTTTTATCCCCTTTACCTCTTATCCTCTCTCTAAAACATCTTGCTCAGTACCGCCTTCATTTTCTTCTAACATCTTTTTTGTCTAGTTAGTTTCTTTTTATTTCACTACAAACCAGCATATTTTTCACTGTTTGCCAAATCCTGGTAAATAAAGATCAAAAACTCTGTCAAATCCACACACTCAAACAAACCCCCCGAAGCCTCCTGCCCCCTAGCCCCCCTTGTCCCCTAGATGCACCAAGTGATCTCGCTCAGATGGAAGTGGGGCACAGGGGCAGAAGGCCGTTGTCTAACACACTGCCAGTCTGCACCTATTGGCACCTACATCAAAAGAAAGGGCCCACTGTGGTCACTTTGAAGCAACTTTCACATATGCAGCTCCATGGAAAGGAAGGACAGGAAGAGATTTTACAACATATTAGGTCAAGATAAAACCATGTGGCATTTAATTAGCTGCAGTGCAGGCTTGCTCAGTGACCATCACACTACCAAGAGCTCAAGGTACATTCCTCCCTCCTCACTCCACTTCTCATTTCAGCTGAGAGCCCAGGTGATGACCTTGTCATGTGACGACTTCCAGCCTCCTCTTGCAGCTGGAATTTTTTACTTTGACATCTGGTGATTTTAGGCCCTATTGAGACTGGACAGCTTCTGTCAGTTGTGACAGTAAGGGCTCTTCTTGGCCTCAACTGCATCTTCACAACAAGAGAAAGAATGTGAAAAAGCAAAATCAACACCCAGCCTACGAAAATCTTCCAAACCAGGTAAAAAGTCCTCTAGAATTTGGAAAATCTTTGTCTGGTCAGACCCACAGCTTCTCTGAAGCACAGTTTACATTTGTAGTTTACAGCTGTGGAACTACAGTGCAGTTTAAATGCTGGGCAGTGGAAAGGCATGTGAGAAAGCTGGAAAGTGAAGACATTGTAATAATGCAAGGATCCTGCTAGCCTGACAATAATCTGGTCCTTTCTTCAAGCCAAGCACCACCATTCAGTGAATGTGAGAAGGTCAGTGGGGCTCCAGCAACTATCTCCCCGCTCTGCCTCCCTCTTTCTTTGGAACAGTGAGTGCATCCCTGTGTGACTTGATTTGCAATATTCCCCAGAGCTTGTGGCAAAGGTATTTTTCAGTCTCATTTTTATTGTGAACGTCAACATCAGTGTATGCAGGCCAATGGTAAAAGACTTTGATGTCTCCTTCTCATAGATATCCTATGTAATTTGGAGAGTTTTCCATATTACCTGAAAGAAGTCAATGAATTTCTAATTTGTTCCCTAATTTTTGTTTAGACCCTTGGGTCTTAAGTGCCTCACCAACGGCCTTTTGCAGCAGCTACGCAGCACAATATATTAACAAGAGGTAAACTAAATTAACTGGATTTGATATGAGGTCATTCATTTGAATGAAAGACTGAGAATACTTTTTTTCTGTTTTATAAAACAAAGAGCACTTATAAAGGTAAAAAACCAAAGGCAACAAAATAACAAAAAAAGTCTGAAAACATCATCTGAAAAGAACAGAAATGTTACAATTTATCTTACGAATAAAACAAATATAAAGATAGCAAAATAACAAATGCCAGAAACAGAGATTTTTTTCCTTTTATTTAACATGCATGTATTGAATAAACATTCATTTAAGCTTGCATTTTTCAGGATAGAACTGCTGAAGGTTTTGATGGCCACCACACAGTTTAGCATATCTGGCATTCATCTACATTTTAATTTAATATTTTTCATTTACCTAATAATTGTCACAAGTAATAATTGTAATCTTTTTTTGCTATGCTTGGAAAATAATATTTTTTTAGAACTGCATTAAAAAGGGATGAGAATGAAGACTTATGAGAGAAAGGGACATAGACAGTGAAAATAACAATATTACATAACTTTGCTTATCTAAAGAAAAGATATTCTACTCTCATACTCCAATAAAAATATTTTAGCAGCTGGATTTTGCCTTTACGTATAAAAGAACTCCAACAGTTAGCTCTTTCTTTTTTCCTTATAGCACACAAACATTGGAACAGTACATTATAACCAATGGTAAATCAAAGGGAGATTGACCAAGCAAGGGGTTAAATAAGCAGACCTGAGTCCTGAAGTAAGAAATCAAGAACTAATGGATATTCAAGTATGATGCTTTTACTTGTTGCTTATACTGCACATTTGAACAATTTATCCAAATTATGGAAAGACTCCCACAAAAGAGTATCTAAGTTACAACCCTCACTCTTCCACAACTGAAAAAGTGCATTGAGAATAACCTTTCCAGAGTTTGCTTTGAGAGTTACTTATTGCACAAGGGAAATGAAACGTCCTCTCAGGGTCGTAGTGGCTCTTTAAATATTCTATGTAAAGCTATAATGAATCTCTGTAGGAAAGCAAAATGCCAGCAATAAAAAATGTGAGCTAAAGCCCCTCTAATTTCTGAATTATTATGAACACTAGAACAAATAAATCTAAAAGGGTTATACTTACCGGAACATCAACATATTTGGCAGCTGCTTTTACCTTTAGAAAATTAAGCAGAAAACACACAGTAAGTACTCATTACTACAAATTGAACACAATTTCAGAATTATGCACAGAAAGAAGAAGAGAACCTTTGAGAATCCAAACACTTACAGTGAATGAAACTAATGATGAGAAGAAAGTACCTTCATCATATCTTGACAATTTAGACAGCACACCTTCCAACACTGAAACAACCTGGAGGAAAAGCACAGAGAAAAATCTAAATGCATAGTGTGAAAATTAAATATTTGGAATGAGAATGTGAAGTTTTCTTCTTCATATTTGTATTGATCAGCAGGGCAACATGAACTGTAAATCTGATCACTTTCTCCATCGCATAAAGTGCTGAAATCACGGATAACCTTCTTTTTGCAGCTTCCTTTATTGCTCAAACAGATGGAAACTGCTGAACCATTGCAGCAATAGAAACCCAACCCAAAGCTTCCAACACAACACTGCTGCCTCTAGAACGCGGCTGAATTTGCAGTGTGTGTACCCAGCACGTATTTTGGGTAGAAATCACATGTTATTATGTAGGACCACAGCTTCAAAAATGATGGAACACAATTGCTAAAGGTGGTGATTGTGATATCATGTTTCTCTTATCTTTGCTATTACATAGAAAATCACCTCTGATTTCAGCTGAAAGTGTAATAGCACTGGTTTGCTGTCAGCAGCATGAGCCATTGAGCTGCTACTCTACGGCCAAGAAGACAAGAAAATGTGTGCCCAAAGTGTCTGATATGGTGTGGTTTCTCTCCCCTGGACTTTCACCTCCTATTCTCTGAGTAGAGTGACTCCTCAGTAAGGTATGAATAGGTGTTTTTGCCAAAATTTTGTTCTGACCAAAAAAAAATCTTATTAATTGCATTAATTACAGCTTTAATGTTTAAACTCCCCCAAATTTGCCTTAAAACAAACGAATTCCCTTTTCACATCCCTCTGTGATGTTATCTTGCTCAAGTAATTCACAATATATAACATAAAATATGTCAGCCATTGTATTCATGCACATTTATTTTACACATATAAATTGCTTTCCAGTTTATATAAAGATTGTTTTAAAAGTCATCCCTTGCTCCCAACACAGTCATTTCCACAACCAAGAGTATCACTTTATGAGTGTGAGGACAGAACAAAATTCCATCTGGCATGCTGTTAATGGGCCCTGTAACAGTGTCACAACAGTGTCACCTCCAGAGGAACTGAGATCATCACTTTACAATAAGCCCTGCTCTTAACAGTTCAAGGAGCAGGAGGAAGTGCAAACCTACATTTGTCATTTATCAATCTAACCTGTCATATTTACAGTGATTAATTAAGACACTAGTACATAGGTGCCGATCAAAGAATAAATCCACATCATGAGAGAGAGTGACAGTTGTTTCTGCACCCCTTTTATTAGACCAAATACCAGCTTTCTGCTTTGCAGTTGCATGCCTGTGAGAAGCTGCTGTTCATACTTCGACTCATTTTTTCCGACTGACAAGGATTCCTTCTTCAGAAAAGTGTTCAACTTTATTGTGCAAAGATTTACTAAGGAAAAGGCTGATCTCATAAACAACATGGGGTCCACAGTGCCAACATACAAATCCAGTACAAGTGGGACACAAAATAACAGAGAGCAAAACATTTCAGTGTCAAGGATGTCTGTTTAAACAAAAGGCTTAGTTATATAGCTGGAGACTTGTTTTCTGAGATGTCAGTGTACGGACTTGTGAAACTCTAAAAGCATTTCTGCGCATACCTCACATGCTATGAATTGGTTACCCTGAGACACACTGTGCTTTGTTTCACTGTTTTGTGCTATTCCTGTGATTTGTTGAATGCTTTAGACTGGTACTTCTTGTGTAAAAACTGCCCAGTACAGTTCTTAACAAGTAAAACCTTTCTGAAGGAAAAGTATTATTTTCAGTTTCATAAATGACTTGCAGCTAAAAACAATGATTGAAACACTTATTCCACTGAGACACAAAGGAGGTAATCAAGAGGTAAAGGCTGAAAAATAATGAAAATATATTAGATGCAAAAGATGAATGCATATAGATAGCATGCACATTGATGTGGATTTTTTCTGGCCGAAACCAAGAGCTAAACATCAACCTTCCTCTGTACCCCCAGAAGCTTTCTGTCTCGAAACAGAAGCAATCAGGACGTCACTGGTATTTCACATCTCAAGCGAGGAGGCACTGGTTAAGCTTCCAGTGGTCAGCCAATGAAATGGAATATTTGCTTCCTGTTTTGAGAGTTCAACCTCTGGTATTACTGTGATAACTAATAATGCAAATCCCTCTGTACTGACAGCAGTTGTCTCTAGAATTTCTTGTACTTACATCCAGAAGGAATATGACTATTTTCTTCCTTTTTTTAAATCTTAGATATTAGGGAAAAAAGTCAAAAAGTTTAACCTTTAATAACATGATTTGTTCTGATTAAATTCCTCTTTCTTCCTTTTCCTTTTCAATAACACTAAAACCATAAACTGGAAGATTAGTTGGGAGCTATGATAGGCAACATGTAAAACTTGGAACTGTTGAGTTGAACTGCTTGTAGTTATGTTTACGTCAAAACTTCACTGTAGATCAAAAATGTGTGGCTTCTACACAGTTATCAATAAGTGGACATATTTCTTTTAAACTTCTATAATGATTCTACAAAGCCTTCTTCTTCAACTGATGCGCGTCAAACCAAAAAGCAGATTCCCATCCCCCCCAACAAGATGTGACAAGTGAAAATAAAGGCATGATAAATTAATGGCCAGAGTCTTACTTTTTGTCACTAACTCACAAATTGTAAATATATGGCTTATTTATCCCACTTTGAAAATCAGATATTTCTGGGTAGTTTGCAATGCATAGGTAACAAAACCTAGAAAATCTTTCTTTTCTGTCATTATTTGCTGTGTCCTTCAAACTATTAGGGATGGAAACCTTTTGTTTTTGTATCAATCACTTAAGACTTTTACTGGAGTAGAGGTGCTAAAGAAAGACATGACATTGTTTAGGTTTTCTTCACTTATTCTCCAAGTCTTATATCATGTCAAAACATTTTATATTATAATATATTTATATTTTTAAATATAAAAGCCTACAAAATGAGTTTCAAGAAATAACAGCTTAAAAATATTTTTAATTAAATGGTTTGTGGACCAAAATCTCATTAAAAACTTAAACTGAAACTCTGAATATTGTCCACCTTAAAATACGAAATTTAAATACTAAATAATAGGAAGAAAGTTCTCATGTAAGAAATTCAACAAAAAATAACACATGGTATTATGTAAGACAATACTGACAAAATTTAGTCCTACCAGTTCTACTAGCTGCTAGCAATTCATATCTTCAACAGATATAGAGAAGACAAACTTGTATCAATAGCAGGTTGCATAGAAATTGTTTACTCAATTGTTATAAAATTTAATTTTATAAATTCAATATTATTTGCACAAGTAGTATTTACAAATCATGTTGTCCCCCACAACTTTCCTGTGTACACAAAGACTGTGGTATTTGAAGCCATCTCCAAAGTTCAACCATTTTCTGCTGTATTATATAATAAAATTAAAATAGTCTTACCTTTGAAACAAGAAGAGAAATAATTTCTTTAACAGTTTCTTCAACCAAGTCATCTATTTTTGAATGGTATTGTTGCTGTAATTCAAAAGATAAAAAGGCATTAGCATGTATATGAACACACACTTTTGTCATAAGTCATAAATGGTGCAAAGCTGATAACCCTGTCAGATCAGATTTACTTAAAATTATCATTTTGAACATCAGAAGAACAAACCCTTGAAAATGATCCACCCAATCAACAGTTTCTTACATTCTGTGTTGAAAATTTTCCCATGTACACTGTTGAGTTAAGCAGCTAATGGGGTTATTATTTAGATGAATTGAGTTCTTATACTTATTCAGGCGAAGGAATGTGAAGGATACTTTTTGTCTTCTATATAATTAAGGTGGCCATGTATTTTTTTCTAAAGGGTTGGTTTAGCTGGAGAAGCAAAAAGACTAGAATAAGATTTAATTAATACAGCATTTCATGTCTGACAACTCTCATTCATAAGTTATTTTAAATGTCCTCTAGAAATAAAATGAGCTCCAATTGTTCATCCTGAAAGAGCCTTTCTGTTAGCACAGTGAGCTTCAGTTTATACAAATCTTACAATATGCTCAAGCAAGGGCAAAATTAAAATTTCATCAACAAAGCAGAATAGATGGTAACAAATTAATAGGCCATAGAAAGCATAATAAAACAGACTTCATTCTCCATAGACTTTTTCTTTTGCTTTTTCATAAAGAAGGTGCCTTTAAGTAAATGCTTTTAAAATAAATCCGAAAGACTTTTTAGATAACCCTACCGAGTTCTCTTCTGAAATTAACGGGAACTAAGGATCCCATTCTGTCAAGGAGGCACATCAATTTAAACAGTAATTCTCCCTTTAGAAACATTTATCTGACAGCAAAGATTGTCCCCAATATCCACTTCACAGAAAATGTGACTTGTAAAGACTAACCCTATCTTCCTAGTTCAAGGCTACTTGGAACAGTGAACAGCATAATGCTTGAAGTAAAAGTACTGAGGTCAGTGTAAACATTAGCCTAACTTAGCAGCTGCCAGCTGCATAGTTTTCAGAGTTCTAAGTTTTTAAAGGCTATTTTTCATCCGTTTCAGAGCTGCTATTGGTTGGTTTACAAATCAAAACACTAATTCTGATCTGCTGAATATTTTTAGGAATGATTTTTTTAAGAGCACAGATATTGAATTTCGGTTTAAATTAAGAGAGAATAAAACTATGAGATGTATTTGCCCACATAAATGTGTCTGCTACAGGTACCAACACCAAACGTCAATTTTTGCTTTTAATTTCTTTTAAAGTTTAAAAACACTTGAAGAATGTAAATACGCAACTCAGACAAACAGCTGCAGTCACACTGGAACAGTAAAAGAGCGTATTAGAAATACATCAAAGAACTTTCTACATTTTCATATGTATTATATTCCAACCATATTGGTGTCTTGACCAATAAAATATTGTCCTGATCTGCTAAGGTGTCTAATCACCCCAAACAGTGTGTGACGTCTGTTGCTTACAAGTCTTCAGAGAGCAATGCTTTCTTACTCTCTGGAAACCATAAACAATTATTCTCCCACTGATGAATGTCAAAACTATACATACTCCTGCATTCCATGAAAAAGCAGTTGTCCCTCCCAGAAAGTGTCTGCAACTCTTATCTCCACAGTATATTAAATTAATCGATCTATGTATGTAAGATCAGTTCCTATTTTTTTTTTGTATTTTTTTTCCTCTTTTTTCTCACCACAAAGCAAATATAATTTTGTAGAAATGGAGCATAAACAGTAACTTCACTACTGAACAAGGAAACAAAAGAACTGAATCAAGCTTTTCAAAAACCACAACCAGGTTCCAAAACCATGACATTTCTTTAGAAAGAATTTAAAAATTACATTAACCTGATTTTTTTTCATGATTTATTTTGAAAACCATGAGATCATAAATATTCTAACCCACTCCTCTCCAGTGCTAACTTCCACTGAAACAGTCACCCTCAGCAAAAACAGAACTTCAGGTCCTTGTGGAAGATGATTTGACTCTGGGTTTTAAGAAGATGGTTGAACTTTGGCTCCTAGTGGACTGACTGCCAGTGCAGGAGGCATAATCCAGAGCAGGCAAGAGGAATGGCACATCCTGGAGAAGGGGGTTATGCTGTCTGTCTGCGGCTCATTACAGAGGTGCTGGTATTGCCTGTCCCCAAAGCAGCACGCGCACGTGTGTGTTCGCAGGTTGCTGCTTGTACACACATGAAAGGTGAAATGGCAGCGCCAGCTCAGACAAAGAGCTGCTACTTGTGGTTTACTTTCGATGAACCTCACTGAGAGGTGAAAGAATCCAAAACTTTGTGACCTGGTAAGACAGAACACTGGGGCTGAGAAGCAGAAAAGTGAAGGCTTAATCTGGAATCACTCTGGAGAAGGAACAAGGAAAGAACTGAGAAGACGATGATCAGTCTGTTGCACAGTCAGACTGTGAAGGAATTCTGAGGGCCTGGCTAACAAATTAACATGAAAAGCAATTATCACCATTTAAAATAAAATGTGACTGTGAATATTCAATGAAAAAAGTGTAAATTAAAAAACAATGAAAAGACACTTACCCACTGACTAGCAAACTGGTTCATGTCAAGGGAAACCAAAAGGAAAAATAAAGACGACAGGGTATAACAGGAAAATGATGAATGTCTCATTGAATTAGAAAAAAAAAAAGACAATTACATTGAATATGCTAACTTGAAAAGATCAGTCGATGAAATGAATAACACAGTATAGAAATGCAAAAATCAACTGAAAAAAATATGTCCAAATAATGTAATTGTGAAGGTGCCTAAAGCAGATATACAGTTTTTGCTCCCAAATTCTGAAAAATGTTTTTACCATCTCTCCAAAACAAAATAAACAAATTACAAGCTAATGCATTAGTACAGAAAGAACAGTTTTAATTTTTTGCTGGTGGTGTCACCAATTTACATAGCATACCCTTTTCATTTCACAGATTATTCCTGCTGAGAGTGACAACACAGGAGTGACGGAAATCACTGAAGTTTACATATCCTTCAAAAGCACATCAGTGCTCCACTGTGGAGTATCTACAGTCCTGGCAGCAGACTACTGCCAAAATGGTCCCTGTCCTTGGAGACCAAATAAAAAAACCCCATTAAATTACCTGACTATTTCTTGCCTCTATTTTCAGCATATTCCTAGGCATGAATGCTGGGTTTATAACCCATTTAAAACCAAACCTTACTCATTTAAAACCTGTCTGCAAAAGACAATATTTAGGCTCTATTTTACTATTACAAAAGAGTCCTGAAGTGGGCTCTTTTTCTGTTGCAATCCAAGAGAAATTCGTGGAGGGGCTGTGAGTCAAGAAATCCTCTGAATGTTCAACAGACTCACAGGTCAAAGCAAACAAATTAGAGAAGCACTCTGTGTGTTCTCTGGTGGAAGATGAGGGGTTATGTCTCGCATGATGCTTCTAGGGAGCAGCAGATGCACACTTCTGTACCAACAGAGCTCTGTGATACATCTCAGTTTGAAATTAATCTAAGGACAGTCTGCAGTGTGACATCTTTCAGATCAACCAAACATTGGAATTAAACATATAAAATTCCACTTACCTCCTGCCCCCCGTCCAGTATGCAGAGTTTAGCTGTCTGTTTCTTGGCGTCAACCAGGACGTTAAACATTGTACACAGAGAAGAAGGGATACGCAAGTCTGTTGATTTGTTTGTCTTTTGCAGCTTCAGTTCAAACGCAATTCTTGTTCTGTTTATTAAAACACAATTTGTAATATGAGTATCTCTGATAACTCTGAACACATATTTTTCTGAGAATGTTCACCTAACAATGTACATCTGTATGAGAAAATTTTAGAATTAAAATTCTTTAAATTCAGAATATCAACCTTTCAATAAACAATTGCACTGATGTTAATCTCAAGGTTCTTCACTTCTTCAGTGAATTCAGTTGAACAATAAAAATATTATCTTCTTGCTTTCTAGATAACAATGTTTCCTTGTATTTAATTTAAAGCAATGAGAATACCCCTTATTTTCCAGTTTTTCTACACTAAAATGCAGTTTATTGTATAAAATATTTGCTTCCAAGAAATATAATGAAAAAATTCTCTTCTGGTTTTAAAGGAAAGAGAATTTTAATAAAGAAAATGAGTTTACTACAAAAAAAAATTTATATTGAAAATTAAGACATATCAGGAGATACATAATATAAACCTCCTATTTTCTTCTCACGTCAGTGTAAATAAGGAGCAATGTCAATGAAATAAACTATAATTCAGCATACCTAAAGATAAAAATGTTTTATTTCCACCCTTATTTTAAAAGTGGGTACCAGAAATTTACACAATACTTTTAGAAGATGGGAACAGAGGAATCCTATTTCCATTTTAAAAATTCTTAAGATCATATTACTATCACAGGAAGAATTCCATAATTTTTTTCTGAGTTGCTACTCTAATCTTTATTACCTGACATACAGTATCTTTGACCACACAAAACCATAATTAGTGTATTAAGACTGGTATGCTATGTATTAAGTCTAAAATATTAATATATTTTATAGTCCTGTTGATAAGACAGAAAAGTTTTTGGTTTTTTTTGGGCTCAAAATCAATACAATCCATGTATTAGTAGCACTGAATCTCTTCGTTATTCTTTCCATGGTTTTTTTAGACTAATATTATACTAATACTCTTCAAGTCCTTTAAGATTTCACCATTTTTCTAAGATTTCTTAGATAACTGTAACTGACTGAGCTTCTATACCAAATTCTTTAGAACATATGGATTGCTTTAATTTTTGTGTTTCCTATCTTTCTTTGTTAGAGCTTTAACTTTTATTCCATTCCCTGTATCATTCCCCTTTCACAATCAAATAGAAATGCTCTTTTAAATGTTTATGGTTTATTAATCATGATTTCATCACTCTAGCTCTAGCGACAGGCTCATATCCTAAGCCTGAGGTTCTTTTTCCTACTGCGTTTAGAGAAAATAATGCAATACTATGTCATCTGTAAAGGTTCTCTGCTTGTCTAGCCTTTCTTATCAATATTTTATGGTTAACACAAATTATCTACAAAATGTATTTTCCCCCATTCTATTATTTTTTTAAAAATTGTGTATTTTTATATATCCAGATTAAGGTTTCTGAAGCACCTAAGTGTAGATCTCTGTAAATTTTCTAGACATACAGATATTTCTTCTAAACTCAGTGATTTTTACTGAAAGCTATGGCAGAGGTCTCTTTAGATCACCTATAATTAATTTAAAAGAATATACCAATAATGCTAAGATACAGCTCAAGGAAAAACAACACTACATCTTCTGTAATTTCCAGAAGTTTAGTACTATAAAACTTAGTTTCAGTTGGATGACTATCTTTTGTTTTTTGTATAAATGCAGAAATATTGTACACTCTATAGTTTGTAATGTATTTCTTACAGACAGTACCCTAAAATTGACAAATTAAATAATACTATTAACTGAACATAAAGAATAATGTATTAAAGGGGGAAAGAAATGTGCGAAAAGATTTCTTCTAGCAGAATTCTGAGTTCTGTTAATATTTGCTACAAATATAGAATAGAAAAATCCAAACTTGGTTTATTTGCTTCCAGGGGTCTATTCACAACAGATGGAGAAATTCTCCTTGATATTTCCTAGATGTTGCCAAATTGCTGATTGCCAGATGCTGGAAGTAAACACAAGTCATGATCTCTTTAGAACTGCCCTGATTCCTGTGACAGGATTCTGCTATAGATATACCTCTGCAAGCCAGCACGACCCCTCCTGTGGTAATTTTCACATCTCTCCCAATTTTTAAGTGATCATTTCAACAGTACCTTTTAACACAGGCTTCTATCATATCAGTGGCCATGAGTTTAAGTCTCTGCTCTAAATGGTGGGCAAATTCTGGTTCTGGCCAGTGAAGATCAAAAACGAACATCTGCAGAGCATCCAGTTTCCAGAAAAGATCTTCTGATGTAGCGGATCCATTGCTATAAGAAACACAACAAAACAAAGCCCCCAAGAAACAGAAGATAAATGTATGTATGTCTATTCCAGTTGCCACATAATTCAGGTAATAAGATTTCCTTATCTCACCACCTTCCTCCATCATTTCCCTGTATTTTTAGCACAGTTGCTCTTATTTCAAAAATGTGAAAATGGTAGTGGGAAACTTAAAATATATCCCCTTAGGGTAAAAAAGCAAATTATTTCTCATTTGTTAGCTGAGAAATATGGCAGGCTAGGGAGGTAGATGGGATGTTGGGGAGCATGAAAAATGAAGTAGCTCAAGTTTCAGATCAAGATAGGAAAAATATAGGGTACAGGAATAGTAAGGATTTTTTCAATATAGCAGAGACTTTGTGCATATATTTTCTTGCCTTCAT
The DNA here is from genome assembly GCA_013398955.1 of Callaeas wilsoni. Taxonomy (NCBI): domain Eukaryota; kingdom Metazoa; phylum Chordata; class Aves; order Passeriformes; family Callaeidae; genus Callaeas; species Callaeas wilsoni. The sequence goes on from VWPU01012707.1 coordinate 79,928, forward strand.
AACTCTGGTAGATAAGTCTACCAAAGAACTGAGGACACTAGTAGTAATATTGTAAAGGAGATAACCAGACAAATAGTCCCTTGATAAATGCTCATGAATTCTAACTGAAGGAATAGCATCGGATCTGGGTGGGGGAAAAAAAGAGAAGAGAAACTATTTAAAGAAATTAGTGTACAAACAAACTCAGCAGATTAATATGGCTCTGTGCCATCTCAGATTGTCCATAATGTTTTAAAGTTCTTCCACCCTGATTTGATTGCTAAATTTAAACACATTTGCTTGAGATAAAATACAACAACTTAAAGCTAAACTAAGCAGAAAGTTCATTTACACGTCCACTGTCAATACAGATTAAATTACATTTTCATGATGTGTTGTACTGCAGTGTCTGAGTTACCGTTTAAGATTAGTGCATACTACACAACGTTGAATTCCTGGATATGAGTGACACAAGCAACCAAAACTCAGCCTGACAGTCCCAATTCAGATCCAAACAGTTTAAATACATCACTACTATCATTTTGTTTCTTCTGCCTCATGACAAAAGAACAGAATTATCAAAGTGTTAAGTGACCCCAGCTCTCATGGAAGGAATCAGTGAGCACTGATTTTGCTCAGAACACAGCAGGGTGAGCTTCAAAACCAAATGAAACAACCAGAAAGGACCTCTAAAACCCGATCACCTAACGCACCCCTCAGACAGAAGCAGCACCACTGCGTCACACCGGGTTAGCCGAGGCGGCGGGCAGCGAGGTCAGTTAAAGCACAGCTCGTGTCCAGGGCTCTGAAGCGGCAGCAGGGATGCAGCCAGAGCACTGCTCCAGGCTCACGCCTGCATCCCCCGCCTTCCAGACGCTCCCTCGTGCCCCTTGCTCCTGTGCCTTACGGCTACCAGAGCCAGCGCTGTCTTCTGCAGTGTTGCCTCGGTGCCCAGTGGGGCTCCGGGCCAGCCTGGAAGGGACACTCTGGGAGCAGCGGCTCCTGCCTAAGGGAAAGGCTCCCTCTGAGCAACCAGCTCTGGCTCTGGTTTTAAATGGTGCAGGTTTTGGTATCTTCATGGTGCATAGCAGGATATTCCAAAGTTCCAACACACCTTTTAGTTTAGGCTCTTTCGATATTATGCATATTTTCCCCATTTATGTTACACAGTAACTGTTAATTTTGTATTGTATTGTGATCCTCAAAGAAAACAGTAGTAACAGGAAAAAGGCCCATGGGACTGCTAAGGTTACAACTTGTGCAGGGGTTCTACCTGTTGAGGGACCACCTTCATACATCACTAAGTTTAATTAAGGAATAGAAAGAAAAAACAACCAAAACTTCTGGAAAATTTATAATCCTGTTAGACTGTTTTTTAAGTTATATGACAAGCAAGTATTGAAGATATCATTGCATCTGCTGTGTACGCTGGCAGTGAGTGAAGCTGTGGATGCTTTGTTTAGACCATACCTGATTCAGAAGTGACTAAATCAAGTTTTGAGATGATTGCGGTAAAAGAGTAAGACAAATCATATGGGGCAGAAATGGGACAATCTCAGTATTTATATAATTGTTGATAAAACCACATATTCTCTAGAAAACAAACCAAACTTTCTCAAGAAACAAAACTAATAATTTCCATCATCAGATTGCAAAATTTAACAATTTTTTATTCTCCCATATTTGTTTCTTTTTCGCCTTATGGAATTCCAAAGGAAATTCTTTAGGACTCAGGAGGACTAATGTATTCTTTATAACATAAACGTATTCTTATGCACATTTACTACTGTGTTTACTACTACAGTGTAGTAGCCACTTAATTTTGTTTAATTAGACTACCAAATAAAGTTTCACAATTATAACAAATGCAGTAACAAGCACACATGGAAGAATTCATTCTGTGAGAAACACTAATTCATTTGTTCTCCTTTCATATCACTTGGAGCTTTCATTCTTCAATTTTTTATTCAGCATTGTCCAATGACATTTGAATTTGACTAATATATTATACTAATAAGATGAGGAAAGAGAATAAAGTGCTACAAGAGAAATTGTTTGCTCCTGGTTCACACATCCAAACACAAATGTCTAATTTGTTTGCTAAATTCTGCAAAACAAGAGCTAAGCTCAGATTTTACGTCCTCCTGGCACAGGAGTAATTCCTGCATTCAAATCAAGACTGAATCTGTATCCATAACTTGAGAACATTTTTTTTTGTGAAGGGACAGGACACATTCTTGGCTATTGAAAAGTTTTTATTTGAATATGTATGGTAATTCAGGCTAAAGAAGGGAACAATATTGCTCTACCAGGAAACCGAACTGACATTCTTTCTTTAAGAACTATAATAGTTATCCATAGTTTTAAAAATAAGCACAAACTCTACTGCTTTGCTGGCCCAAACGAAACCATTCAGGTACTGTCTAGTTGTCTATTCTGATTAATCAGGTCATGGCAGTAAGAGAAGGTTACCAGGGATTAAAAGAGGCAAATATTATGCACATCCTGTTAAATTCTCATTTTTTCTAATGGGAATTTAACTTTGCATTTGGTCACACTTTGACTGGGAGAGTGGACCAGGTATCCCCAAAGGTCCCTTTTGAATTATTTTATGGGTTTATGCCTTGCATCATACTGAACACAGCAAAAAAAGGTCCAAGACATAATGTTTCTCCAAGAACTTGCAGCATATCAAATCTAGGAGTTGCATGCAGCCTCCTAAGCATGCGGCCTTAATTCACTTATGCACTGACAGCTGAAAGAGGCAGCTTCCCACTGGGCTTGCCAGGTACCTAAGCAGTAGTAATCAGTCAAACAGTCCACTAATAAAGTACACTGGTTGCAAGATACTCCCACACATGACACCAGAGTAGATGTAGAATGAATAATTTCTTGCCTACATATGAAACTCCATAGGGTGGCTTGGAATATGAAAATATAAATATTAAATATCTAAGAATATTATCAATCAACCAAAAGATTCAAAAGCAGCTGGTTTCAATTCTTCTATAATTCACCAAGGACAGGGACGGTCATTTTACAAATTATTGCAATTTTTTTTTAAGGTTACTACTGTGATACTACCCACTAGCGTTTTGTACAAAACACAGCACAAGCTCTACATCCTTTGTGAGCCACCAGCTTGTGAACTCCAGCTTTTCATTCTTTATGCTGTCTCAAGATATATGTTTAGGGCTCAGAAAGTCAATTGAGAATTTTTTCAACAAAACAGGAGTTTCAATAATTTCAGTGTGTGCCAGTTTGGATACAAATCCAGGAGGAAACAACCCGAAAGGGGCATCTCTCTCTCTCTCTCTCCTGCCTGCTTGCTTGTATTCTTTCCCCTGAGAGCATGGGAATACCCCCCTGACCAAATTCAGAACCCAGATGAGGCTGGGAAAGAATTCCTTCAGGGTTTGGTCTATTTTCTCCCAGAGTTCCCTCGGCTTCTCTCTCCCCCTTTTCAATTTAAAGGTATACTAGAGATGAAGCAGGAGATGGGGAATACACTATTGTCATGGAATCACCCCAAGACACAATGTCAGTTACACTCTGCCCCATCTCTCTACTTTTCACCAGCAGATGAGGTGGAAGGATGGAGCAGAACTTTTGCAACTATTAGTTAGTGTAAAGTCCCTCAAAGACATTGGAGACAGACCTATGCCATGATTTCTCTTAGCTCAAGAGTGAGGCAACCTAAGGATCAAGCAACCAAAACAAGTTTCTTGAGTCTTCTTTCTTACTGCATATTAGTATTTTTGGAAGGAAAGAAATCTGCTGCACAATATACATTTGTCTTCCAGAATGCTCAATAGGACCCAGCTATATTCAAAACTCCTTATTCCATAGAAAGCAGGTCAGCCAGATTTCACAATGCCATCAGTCCTATGGCTATACTTTTAAATACCCATGCTTAAAAATGCAGGCCATGGCCTCCTACCACTTCACTGGAGGTAAGCTCTATGACAGGCACGTATGTGGCACTGCAGACACAACCCCGCAGAGCAGAGATGAAACGTGGCCTCCTGGCTCATTCAGCACCCACAAACACACAGAGAGGTCCAGCACGGCAGCTCAGACACACCCAGACCAACTGCCTCTATATCACTGTTGGAGCACTGTGACTGCTCCAGCCTTGTCTCTCTCGTCACTCCTCATAGCTGAGCTATAGGAGGAAGAATATAGATAACACATTTCCTTTGATGTTGCCTCTTCTGGGTAGAAGACAAGACAGGACTATTTTCCTATAAGCATATATCTTATTCCAGATTTCCCCAGCTTTGAATCTTCCTGAAGCTGATGTTTTAGACTAGCATTTGATAGCAACAGACAACCTCAGTTCTGTATCTACAATATTTCTGGTCAGTGACACTATGTCATGTCTGCACTGAAAAGAATAATCTATAAATTAAATCATAAACAAGTAAAATCATCTACAAATCAAACTTAAAAGCCAGGTCCAGAAGAGGCAGAAAAATGATATTTAAAATACGAAGAGCAATTTAAAACAGTATATTTGAATTAATGAATAAGTAAGGAAAAACTCCTCACTGTGGCTGATTGAAAGCTTTTGAAGAATATTCAAACATCTTTGCTCTTTAAGATTATCTTCAGCCAAATGGAAGTGTAATTCACAGTGCTCTGCATGTCTAGACAATGTGTCCTCCGAGTTGTCTTCTCCAGTGACCTATCAATAAAAACAGACTACTACTCATAACAATCTCCCCTTTTCATATCTAACTTTCTAGTGCTCAAAAAGAACTGGAAAAAAGGTATTGACCTTACTAAATGATTTTATAAAAATAGCTTATGTTTACTGCTCTAAAACATATGATTGAGAAGAAAAAAAAGAAACAACTAATTAAAAAATATAAACAATCCTTGCTAGTAACTTTCAGGAGAATTGTAGCAGCTTTAAAGCGAAAATGGGGAAAATCTATTTTTGTCAATAAAGCACAAAAAGGGCTGACCAACTGTGAATATATTTTCACCTCCTTTTCTTCAGCAAAAGTTTTTAGGTAGGTACATAACAGTTCTACTGACTATGAAGGTTCTTAAATATGAACTTCAGAGCATGGACACAAACATCAGTAAAGTTTGGAGAATATTAAATCTCTTTCTATTACAGATAAAAGAGACACAGGACTTCAGCAAACCTTTAAAGCATTTGGCTCATAGACTGCTCATTCTCATTCTTTATGACTCTAGATTCTTCTTTGTGTAATTCAAATAGATAATGATTAATTGGCCAAAATCATCACTTCCAAAGAGAAAGAGGAAAATTCAGCAGAACTCTGTGATATACATAGACATCTTCTTGCCAAATCATCAGTTTTGTGGCCAGGAGGAGGGAGCACAGTGAACTGGGAAAGAAGCACTTGGGGGAAGCAGTGGAGAGTCCACTTGCGCTCCTGAATTAGATGCCTCTGCTAACTGTGTGTATAATTCAGTGTACCCCTCTAGTCCATCTAAGCCGGGGTGTTCATCACATTGAAAGGGAAAACTGTCAGGAAACTCTGGGTTTTGCTTAGCAGGTATTGGAATATAGATATTGAGTTAGTCCCTTTCAAAGAACTTAACTAGTAAGTGTGCTCTTCCTGAAAATGATGGGATGGAAGAAGATGGAGAAAATAAAACCCTCCTCCTTTCTTTTACATAATAGTGAAAGTGAACCACTTTCTCTGCCAGAAACGGAGCCACTGTTACCAGCAGGAAAAAAGGAAGCTCCTTAGCATGAGAGGAGGAACAGGTAGCTTCCAGTGCTTTTGCTGTTTTTTTTTTCCCCAAACACATGACCATTTTGAGAATCTACTTGGCTCTTCATAGAATGCAGATAGGCTGATTCTGCAATCGAGACTGTCAATTCATACACATTTTATAAATATAACCTCAAAGCTCTATGTTTTGGGGTAACAACATGAAGAGGTATCTACATCAGAGCCAGCACCATGGCAGATCTCTTCTTGAATGCTGCGCAAGGTGGCTGAAAGGGGACAATAGCCTTACAAAGGTCACAACTACAGTGGAGACTGCTCATCCCCACTTCTCCTGAAAAGCAGCAGAATGACGGCTTCTTCTGGCGAGTGTTTACAGCATGTCAACCTCACTGCTCACCATATGCTATGAAAACCTCACTGGCTAGTTTAGGATTTTATGCATACTGTGTGGTACATACCACGAATCTAAATATAAGAACACGTGCAAGGGGGATGAGCCCATGGCTGAATTTCACTATGCTTGCACGTGTTTTAACAATGCAGTCTAGGAATATATTGCTGCACCAAACCCTTCATTTAGTAAAGATCTACCACTATACCCCTCCAACCAGAATCTGCATTAATTATAAATTCAATATTCAAAATACATGAAATTTCATCTATACAATTTATTTTTACTGGATGGGCCTGCTAGAAAGCACACTTCAAGAGCACATCCAAGATCAGCAACACTTGACTCTGAAAGCTATTCTTTAAAAAAAAAAAGTGACCTTTGAAAATCTGGGGAAAACAGAAAGGAATTTGAGTTGCAGAAGGCAAATTAGTTTGTATTCAAAGCTGAAATGACTTGCATAAGCACATCAGGAGAAACCTAGCATTACTACAGTAAACACAAAAGGTACCAAAGCCAAGGTTAAGAGGAATTCTGTCACTTTTTAGGGGAATTAACAGCAGAACAACAATCATAATACTCTCTCTTTACAAGGAGTCACATGGAAAAGACAAGGGATAATGGGTTGTAGCTACTTCTGGGGAGTTTCTGATTAGAAAGAAGAAGAAATTTTTCACAATGAGGACAATCAGCCATTGGAATAATCTCCTGCAGAAGAAATGGTGGATTCCTCAACACTGGACATTTTAAAAATTCATCTGGACAGGGTGCTGGGCCATCCTAGACCATGCTTCTGCCAGGAAAAGTTGGATGAGATGATCCTCAAGGTCCCTTTTAACATGATATTCTATGACTGTATAAACTCTTGCAGAAATAGATCTAATGCTATTTAGGAGTCTGTCATAAAACTTAAAAAGACAACAGTTCTCTTGAAATGATATTATCAACCTATGTGTTTTGAATGTGTGTTTTTTGAAGTCTTTCACATTCATGCTTTCCTAATATAACTCTTGCTAAAATAAGGTTCATGAACCTTTCTCTAACACATATTAATGTGTTCTCACACAGAAGTCTGACCTGTAACTATGGAATATTTCCACAGAGCACTGAAATATTGGGGAAAATCAGAAAGAAATACTTCTTTTTTCCAAGCAGACAAAGAAACAGATGTACTTCTATTCTTGGTACTTATTAAAATTTTATTATCTTCCTGTAACATGGATATTTAATCTGATGAGAATATTTTCAATCAATGACTTTCAGAACGAATATAAAATGAGTTAATCAAACCCATGCAAAAAATACAAAGCACTGCCTCATTTTACAAAACTACAATCTAAAATCAATTATCCAAAAGGTTCCCCACTGCTTATTAATTCGGAAGAGTCATTAGGTTGTTTAGCATATTAAACATCATTCCTGCTATGACAGACCTTTGCCAAGTTGATTTTCTAAGTTATCAGGTTTAAGACTGCTACAGTTTAATGTACTAGGAAGCGCAACTCACTAACAGTCCATGCTTGGCTCACTCCCAAGAAACAACAATTTCCAACTAAGAGATGATAAACACCATGCAATCCAAATACAGCTGCACAGAACACTAGCAAGGCCATGCAGAGCTGACATACAGTCAGAAAGTTATTGAAGAATACACACGTGGAGTCATACAAAGAAGTCATCCAGGTTGGTGTAGTAAAGCTAGGTATTTGTGGAAGATTAAGAGGCAAACTTGGAACTTTTGGAAGAGCTACATTAGGAAGACTGTTGGTGATGCTCCTGTGAAGAAATAAACAATGTAGGAATACAATAAAAAATAGAATATTTAGAGGACAACAGGGGAGAACCCCTTATTAGACAGAAAGCTATAGGCAGGTGCTTTGTTTAGGTTTTATAAAAGGCACTTACTTGACAGGTTGCCATGACTCTTGTTCAAGACCTCTGTGAATGGACTGGGCAATTGATGATTCCATGAGATCAATGTAGCGGACAACCATGGGAACAAAAATTTCTTGCAAGTGCTTGTGAAACTTCCCATTGCACAAAAGTGCTTTAACAAACAAACAAACAAAAGACAAAAATGTCAGACCTTTTGTTATAGGAAGAAGTATATCTTAAGATGTTTTAGTACACAAAGGCATTAAAAGAATAAGATATAGCTTGTGTAGGAAATAGAGTTCAGAAAAGATACATGAAGTGTTCCATAAGGACAGTGTAGTACATTTCAAACTGTCAGAGTAATGAAAACTACATACATACTGAAGTCCTTTACTGAACCAGAATCTTTTTGTATCTTCTTAAAATTAATAATATGCTTTGCTGAATCTAAACTTAAGCAATTTTGTTCATTACTTCTACCCCAAGACAGTACAAAAAATACCTGAACAAAGCAAAAAAAAAAAAAAATTGAATGTCATTCATAAGCAGTAGAATATTACCTACTTCACAGATGGGACTTACTACCCAAAAAACTGTATACACATGCAAACTGAACATGCTCAAAATCTGAAAATTAGTTTGTCACCACCACTGCCTGTCCCTGTATTCCCTGGAGTGTTCTCTCAGCAAATGCTAACTCTGAGAACACTAATGTCCTGTCCCACCAAGGGAATATATGTTTCATGTTTTGAATGTGTCTGTGTTCACCCATTAATCTAGCACTGTTATTAGGACCTAAAAGAATATTCCCATGTGCATATGGAAATCATAGAAGCTCAGTCACAGAGAGAAATTTTCATGACCTTGGCAACTTTCATTTTTTCTCATCCATATTCTGTTGTTGTAATCTCTTTTATAGGTTTCTCCTCTCACCTATTTTGGCATAAAGGCTTCCTGTGTGATTGGATGGGCACCAAAACCACATTTTGAGGAGGCTCCCTCCTCTTCCTAAGAAGAAAAGCCTGGATCACAGGGCTCACCACAGACACTATCCTTTAAAATTACGATCCCTTTTGTTCTACTACCAATGCCACTCCATGTCTAACACGTCAAAATAATTTCTGTAACTTCCAGAATCTACTTTGCCTTCCATTCCCGAACGATGTCCAGCCCAAACTGAACCTGGGGGAGATGAAGACTATGGGGAAAATGTGCCATCAAATTTCTGTCCCCTATTGCTACTTGTATTGCAAGGAAGTGCCCTTGTTGCTGAATGTCTGGATACTATGTCATTTTTTTTCTTGAATACAATGATCAGAAAGCAGAAAACTATTTCCTTGGAAACATCCTTGTAGAGTAATAGGAAATATTGTATCAATGACCTTTACCTAAGGAAACAATATTATGTGATCAGCTCTGTCTGGTTTTGTGTAACTGCCTTTCTTGCTAAGAATTTTGAAACTTTCAGCTGATTTCCAACCACTTTAGACACAGGGGTGGAGATATCAGATATATGAAGTTTTATAAAAGCAGGCAGCTAGGTAGCAGGCAGAGATTATTAGGGTTTCCGCTGAGAAAAAGGCAGAGGTGTAGGATCATCTCTTTATTAAACACTTGAGAATCCACCCTTGAGAGTACCTGTGAGTCCATTACAAACATGATCCATTATTTACACTGCTCCTCAAAATAATTGTTAACTAGTTAGTTCTGGGTTATTATTTATATATCAGGAATTCAAAACAGTGCTGTTTTTCTCTATTTATGATTATTTTACATATCTTAAAACTACAGCACCTTTTACCAGCAACAAAAATAACTGAGGAGGATTTGGATATTAATACAAAGGTTGCACAGTAAGCAGCTGATGAGTATTGCCTTTGAGAAACAATAGGTTGCTGGTATCCATTTGCATATTAGGCTGAGTTTTCAAGGCAAATTTGAGCTGAAAAATAACAACAAGAATACAACTGTGCCAATTAAATCAATCTTGCTGCTTTATAGTGAACCAGTGAAAGACTGTAATTAATCAGGCAATCACAGTTACTTGAAGGGATAAGCTTGTAGTTTAGTGTTTCTGAGCACACCACAGAAATGCTCTGTTACAAGCATTGCTCTGAGAATTACAGTAATGAAGCCTCATGGGCAGGAGGGTAACTCTTGTTATTTTGAAGGCAGCATGAAATTTTAAGAAGTCACAAGCAATAAAAGTGTTCAACTTAAGAATCTAAATAATTTTCCTACCATCATGACACCAGCCTTTACAGGAAAGTGAAATTTTCCAAAATTATGGCAAGACTTACTGTCATTTCATCTCCATGGAAATCCCTGTCTTTGTGGGTACACTCACAAGAGAACTGTCTCAGATCAACAGCTCCGTGAGCATTCTGTCTTCCCAGGGTTCAGGACACAGCAGCTCTGATTTACCCATCTGGAGATCTCCATCAAGGATTAATGCAGGGCAGGGAAAGAACTCAGAGCACAGGGATAAGTGATATAGCTGAGTATCATCATCAGACTCATGGCACTCTACCCTGTGATTAAAATTGATCTTGCCAAAAGGTACCACCTGTGCATCGAAGCAGATGGGAAACAAGAGATCCTTGAGGAAATGCCACACTTCAGATCCCTCAACTACCACTTGTCTTCAAAGCTATGTAGCTTAATTCTCCATTGTCTTTTCTAGACACACCCACCCTCTTCATATGAGCCATCTCATATTCACACAAGCAACAATAAAATGAAAGCCTATGCCAGAGCAAGGTAACGCATAAGGAATATTAAAGGAAAATACATTACGGGAACAGAAACAGAATCCCAAAGTAGATATTCTTGAAATATTGAAGTTGAAGAAGAAAATTATTACATGTTTTCCATATCAGGAAATATATGAGCTGAGATATATTAAAATATGACAAGAAAATATCAGAGATGAATCTGAAGTCTAGTTATGCAGTACTGGAATGTGGTTTCATCTCTAACAGTAGGAAATGAATCTACTGTGCCACAGAAGCTGTGAGGCTTCTATTGGTTTTACTTATACAGGCACATCTCAGGCCCTATCCTGGAGTCAGCATGTTATACTGTCCTCAAGAGCTTCTGCAGAATCAAAGGCAAGGAAAAATGACACAGATTAACATGAGTCTCTTTTCCCTTGACAAAATTATCACTCTGTCAGAGAGTCTGTAATTATCCTGCTCTTGATAGGATTCTATGGAAAACATCACTTGAATTTTCTGGCACATTTTTAAATCCAAAATAAGAAAGAGTAAATTTCAAAAAGGAAATGTCTTTGAGGGTCCAGATCATATTTGTAGCAATTAAAACTCAACTAATGACATGTGAAATGAAAGTTTATATTCCCATTTACTTGCTGTTTATATTACATTCTGCCTCCACAGACAATTTCTTAATCAGCTAGTTAAACTGCAGTGAAAATTGCAAGTGCTCCAATTTATATGGAAATTATCTTACATTTTTATATGTAAGACATATTTTAAAAGTGAATTTTTGAGGTTTACGCTGTGAAATCAAGGTTAAAGTTTATTTAATCTTTACAAGATAGAGTGACATAAACAGGTTATTGCACAATTTAACTTTGTGTAAAAGCCCCATTAGGAAAACAAGATTATTGAATATTCTGGTAAGAGATAATGCAGCTTGAGTTAACTCTAAGTGTCAGTAATGAAGACATGTAACTCTTATCTGAAGGCAGGTTATGATTTCAAAGCAGCTTCTAATAGGACTGAGTTCTTGGTCCAAGAAAAGATTCCCACTACAATGAATGAGAAGTGTAAGGTTTGAGGAGAGATACTGGTGTGGATATAAAGTTTGCTTTGATTACCTTAAATCCGAGTTGTTTTCTAACTCTACCCTGTAGTTTAAGATATGGTACAATGTCATACATAAATTCTAGTACAAAAGTGGTACACCGTCTGTAACAAAGCAGGAAGGTGATGACTCTGTTTTTGGTGGTGTTTGCCACTCCACTATTAGCAACAGCAATAGTGGAAAAAAATGTATCAGAGAATCCTGTTTGAAGTCAATAACCATAATTATGGCAATGGCTTTCAAAAGGCTAACACTCAACATGCTGTTTTTTCTAAATCAGCTTCATCAGACTCTCTGCCTGTTCGAGCAGACTGTGGCAGAGTTAGAGCAGGTGCACAGACATTCCACTGAGTAATACTTGATGGAGAAGGAAGATTATGAGTTAACTTTATAATAATCCTAGTTTTGACTGGTTCGTGCCAAGGTAGCAATGCAATAGTGCTGAGCAATAGCACAGTGAAAAGTGTCAGTAAGTGACCCTTGGAGAGAAAACTTGGCAAGGAAAGGATGAGAATACTGAATATAGAGTTGGAAAACCTCTAAAACAAGCAAAATATATAGACACTTCATCTAACCAGGCATATGTCACTAAAAGATATCTCTCACACCATGTTAAATGAAGAGAAATTAATACATGTCTGTCTTTGGGGCACTAAAAACCAGATTAATGTGAATAATTAAACAACTACAGGAAGTAAATTGCCCTCTAAAGCAGGCCCCTTCACAACATAATTTGTAGGCTCTGTGGACAAAAAGTAACATGGTCACTACAGAAAATAAGACACAATCCTGGGACAACTATGTTCTTCTTCTCTCTATGAATATCTAATTCTGGAAAAAAAAAGAATTTTGCTATCATAGAGAGATGTTGAGTACTGCTATCACTGTACAATCTGCAAAGCTTTACAGAGTCAGGTATAATTGTGTATGAACAATAGAAACTCTGGACATCATTAAAATTTATATTATAAAAGCAGCTACAATAATTTTTTCAAATATTTACAATTTGAAAAATAACAACAAATTTATCTTCAATCTATTATTCATCTCTACAGTGAATGTAATTTTTAAAATCACTTTTTGTAGTTAGGTGTCATGAGAAAAGCTGAAATATTTTACAGGATGGGAAGATCATCCTCCTCTCTCCCTCCATTTTTTAAAGTTCCTCAGTTAGACTAAATGGGAATGCAATCACTGATATACTCTTCCTTGTGGAATAAGGTCAGAAAAAATGGAGAATCTTAAGGTGACACAAAATGGAGTCCTTCATGAAAGAAATGAGAACCTTCAGTCAGGACTTCCCCATCCTCCCCTCTCTTCATGAAAAATTATACACCATATTGAAAAATGCATTTTTCTTCTCTTTGCTAATTGAATATTGACTTTGAAGCATTCTCTGTGAATCTTATATAATGTTTTTTACACTGTGTAAAATAGCACATTCACTAGTATTTGAATAGCCATGAATATGAATTTTCATTATCTCAGAGTTTTTTTAATGATACTTTAGTGACATATTTATAAAAATAGCTTTACATGTAAGTTTTCTTTAATGCTGTAAATGTAAGATTGTTTCTTTATTGTTAGGAGTTCTCTCATGTCAGGTTTATGTGAAAACTGATTCATGCACCAAAGATTTAGAGCTCATTTAGTGCTCTTGAGATAGAATAACATGCAGGTGTCAGTCCTCCAAATTTCAGGCAAGATTAACCTAATATGCAATATGGTGACCTAACAGTTCTTCATTTGAAAGAAGTCTGAAAAGTAATCTCTGATATAGCCAGAGAGTGAGAATAACCCAGTGGGATTTCCACCTCTTCATTTCCTAATGAGTTTTTTGATAATGAGAGGTGACTTTGCCAGTCACTGTGGGCTCTATTATGGCTAATTTTCTCCACTTCACTCTCCTTGTTAATTATTAACACTAGCCTTTTTATCCTCATGAGACCACATTTCAGTTTTTCCCCTTTTAGATTTTTTTTCTAAATATATCTTTATGAAGGTGATAGTTTTCAGGATAAGATTTTCACTTAGAGTAAAGTCAGAATTATTTATTTTACCTTGGAAGACTGTAAAATTGATTATATAAGCATAGGAAGCTCTTGCTAATGCTTTCAGTGCAGTTACAAGGTGAAAAGGCTGTTAATTAAAGAATAAGCACTGAGGTATGTTCCACTTGGGAATCAGCTCTTGGTAGAATGGTCACTTGCCACTTGCTAACATGTCCACTGATTAATAGGTGACTAATTTCCATGATTGCTTTCCAGTAGTTCTGGCAAAAGAAAAAGTGTGTAATTTTCCAGATGGCTTTCACTTGCCAGAAACTGTCATTTAATATATATATTACCATTAGGGAATTACTGAAATTGGTATACAGGTGTGATATTTCATACAATGGTTGTTTAATATCCTTCAGCTGAAGTTTTAAAATATTTGTAATAATTGCTTGAACATGAAAGTTTTCATAAAATGTCTCTCTTAAGCCTATTCTAGTAATTTAGTATTATTATCCATTTAATCATTTAAGGAAAGAAAAATCAGCAGCCTATTAGCAATCTCTTGCATGTGAGGGCAACCCTTGCTTGTTTCTAACACTTGTCTCAGGCTGGAACCAAAGCTCAAAGGAATAAAAATGACACAACAATAAAGTTAAAACTGGTGTCACAAACCCTTCTTGTAAGACTACCGTAAAATACTTATATAGTTTTCAGAAACCAAAGGATTGTTTTAAGTGCATGTAGCATCACAACTAGAGATGTGCTTCCTAAACTGAAAATGTATGATGGTAGGAAAATAGCCTGAATATCACATATGGATATAGGCTTCAGATTTTTAATCTGGATTTTAGATGATTGGACACCCCTTAAAGTAGTGCACAATCCACCTTTCAGGAGTCTAGCTCTTCTGAGATCTGTACTAAGATTGAACAATTCCTGCACCCTTTTCGGTGACCTTCTCAATTGCCATCATGGCAATTTTAATAAGTTTCTGAAGTTGCAGTTGGCCCAATAAAGGATCCAAACGGAATATTTGTTGTGTGTATTTTATTCCATTCATGCTAAGACTACTATACCTTTATAGATATAACTAGTGTGAAAGTAGTTTAGAAGGCTTAGAAGGAAATATAAACTACAACTTTATTTAAGCAATATAGCTTAAATACAATCAATATCTCTTATACTACTTGTACATAACTGATTCAAAACTGAGTAATTTGTGAATACCAAGTGGTTAATGCACTGCCAGAAAAAGGACTGAAATGGTGCAAGGATAGAGAGAAACTGCTCAGCTTGCAGGAAATGGAACACCAGGATATGTATCACTAAAATAGGCACTGTCACTTTTATTTTGAGCATTATCCTATTTAGAAACACATTTCTAAGGTGTGGGTACATTGCAAAATCTTATGCAAGCAGTATGTAAAAAAAATTAAGATCTTACTGTCATTTCTGAGGGCATTATTCAACAGCTGGAAAAGTGGGAAGCTGTCCCAGGAGTCCTGTGGCTGTGCCTCAAGTGCTGAATCCATATCAACAGAATACAGAGACAAAAACTTCTCTGCATGCTCAGCCAACAATTCTGGCCACCAAGCGAATGCCTGCAAACATTACAAAATAGAACTACTAAACACGAGTCAAAGCAAAGAGACGTGTTCTACCTATGGCAGCGTACATCTGAGAATGTCACGTCATGTCCTGTCTCATTTGGGGAAGAAGAATGGGCCAAGTGAAAAATGTGAAAATATTTTATAAAACTTTGCATCAAAAAATGTAAGAAATCAAACAGATTATTGTGGGAAAGATGATATGATCAGAATAAAAATATAACACCAAAAAAATCAAGTAAGGGAGTATAAATGCCTGCAACTTATTTCCAGAGAGCAAAGAAAAGCATGAAGGCCTCATCCTTGAAAAAATGACTGTATATGTTTCTTTTGATTTCATTAAATCCTAAAGAAGATTTATTTAAAAAATTGATCTTTATGAATACATTTTGCATTCATTTGGTAATCAGACTGGATGCTTTATCGTGAAATTTTATTCCTTGAAGTCTGAGGAGGTTTTTTAACAGCTAGAGAGTGATTTCAATTCCTATTTTTGCCTTAAAGATGTCAGCCTCTTCTGAGGAAGTCATCCAGTTTTCCTTCTGCAAATGTTATAAATCTTCAGAAGTTCACTAATGTCTATACTCATTTTCAGCAACTTAACATGTTGGGAACAGTTTTCTCTGGCAAAAAAGTATATTCTTAGGCAATCCTAGCCTTAAAGAAGAGAAGAATATTGTCAGCAAGTAAAGCTAGCTCTTCATTAAAGACATAACTATTGTACCTTTTTACTGTCACATAAATCTAGGATTTTAAATGTAGTATTGGAGCTGAGCATTGGATCAGGGGGAGTTCTGTGATCCCAGAGCTAAAGATGAAGGTGAAGGGGGTTTATGAAATAGGATGAAGAGTGTTTTGCTCAGAGTTCATAAGACTATCTGAAAGTGAGAAATGCCTACACACGCAACACAGGAAGATGTCATTGCTTTCAAAATTATGCCACTCATTTTGAATATATAATTTTGAATATTTTTGAGTTCCCAGCATTGAATATTGTAGCTTGATCTACACAAGAGCTGAGTTCCTCCCAACTTCAAATAAATTCACAGAAATCTTCACTTGCATTTATGAAATGTAGGCCCTGAGTAGTGTAGAATTATGTAGTCAGGTCTGAAAGGCATCAAATGAATGACAACTTCTGTAAAGTTGTCTACAAATGTGTTTTTGCATCATGGACTTTCTGATGACTGCCTATAGTTCTTTCTGACATGGAGCAAATGAAGAAATGATAAATTGGCAAAAGGTTTTAAAGAAATGCTGAGCATCCTCTGCTATAACCAAAAAGTACTTTGTGTGTTGCAGTGGCAGGATTGAAGGATGACAACTGGCACCATAGTGAGGAGAAGAGATGAGGCTTCAAAAACTTTGGCAAGAGCTTGAAATGGAGTCTTTTTCATCAAACTGGAAGAGATTTCTTATTAATAAACCCTGTTCAAATAGGAGTTCGTTAAAGGAAAAGACTCCTTACTCTAGAAAATAACTGTTTGAAAATAAAAAATGTATATAGGCACTGGCAGGTGACCCTTCTAAGCAAGAAAAACCCTTTTCAGAAAATATTGCCAAAATTTCAAAACAAAGCAAAACCAAAAGTAGGAAATGAGTACATTTTCTCTCCATTTTCTTCCTTGTTGTAAATGACACTTTGAACTCAGACAGAAATTCTTCTTATTCTCTCAAGAGTTATGCATCATTACTTGGGCAGCAAGAAAGAAGAATAGAAAAAAAAGTTAGAGCTAAATGTAATAGCACAGTTGTTATGGATAATAGCAGGCTAAAAGCAATTAGCAATTGGTGACACACATTCTAGGAGAACAAAAACATTGACTGGATTAAAGGAAGAACGGAGTTCTTAGATTCTAGAAAGACACATAAATGTGGCTATGCAACACCAGAAATCATCATAACAGTTTATGCTACATGTTCAACGCACAGTTCCATGCTATGAGCAGAGAAAAACAATGCTTAGTTCATCAGGAATCACATACCTCTCTTCCCTTTGGGGATCCCCGAAATTTGTAAATGTTATGAATTTAAAAAAAAAGAAAAAAATCTAGTATTAAAAAATGTGATATATTGTTTTTCAGATTACTGATCCTTTTTGTCAACTGTAGCATCAAACACTGAACATTTGCATAACATTATGATGTGAAGTCACCATACTTAATATTCAGTTTTGAGTAGAGAATGTAGAATTTGGCAATCTTTTTCTCAGATATATTTTAATATTGAAATTCTATATGTTCTATAAATTTCAATGAAATTAAACACTTATTACATGAATGAAGGAAGGGGAAAATAACCTTAGCATTATCTTTATTCTTTTCGAGGTACCTTAGATTAGATTGCAAACTTTTGCTGAATAAATTTTTCTGAAGACATATGCAATATATTTACCCTTCTGAAAAACACCACATCTCTTGACTGCAAATAAGTAGTATAGAAAGCAATATTTGAACAGAGATGCTTAATCATATCTGTATGATTTGATCTGGGTTTTGTTTCTGTGTTCTTTTCCACAGAAGTCCAATTTTCTTACAGTCATGCAGGTCCTCAAAAGACAAAGAACACAATACATACATTTTATTAAGTAATCATTACACTGTAACACAGTGGCAACAGTAGTGTAGAACAGGACCTCCAGGGAATTAATTTCAAATCATCAAAACAGCTGTTTCTTCAGTATAAGATAAAACATCTATAACAAGTTCACACATGACAGATGTAAGCTAAAAACCAGATTCCATAGTGTGATATAAAACCAGATGTTTTGAATGATCATATTTTATAACTATATATACTAAATAATGTTTATCCCTTTGCATATTTTCCAAAAAAATATTTATTGAGTTTTTTGAGAACATTTTAAAAACAATTTCCTGAACCTTAGAGAACTGTATTTATTAATTAAATTTCAATAATATATACAAGTGTATCTGGCCAAGTTAAGTTTTGTAATTCCTTGACATAAGAGGTGCTAGAATTCTAGCTATTATGGTTTCTGTATCATGAAGCAAAAGATGTGAAAGTAAGAAACACAAAATTGTTCTAGTTTACAATGCCATTTTTAAAAGCACAAGTTTAAAAGCATACTTTTCCAATCAACAGAAGAGCAACGGGAATGAGATTATTATAACTATCATTATTTTTATATCTATAATCTAGATCTATACAGCATGATGAAAACCAGCATTCAGTTATATTTTCTTCCTATTGTGAACAACAGGTGAAAAGTTGGAAGGAAAAACTGTATAAGGCTACGAATGTTTTCCACACCATTTCACCACCTCCAGCAAAAAGATGTTTTTTCTTTTTTATGCTCTTTAATTTTTGTTTCTAAACCTACAGTTCATTCAAGTGAATTGAAGTAGAGTTTTATTTCACTTCACTTTTCATAACCTTCAAGTCTCTCATTCCTCTGTAAATGTGAACTGCCTTAAACATATGTCAGAAAGTAAAACTAAAATGTTTCTTGACAGGCTTGCTTCGCATCAGGGGAGAGAAAATCTAGGAACAAACCATTCTCTACAGCAAATGCAATTACAGCCTCACCTCTGAATGATGCTCTTCATTTTGCTGCAATACTTCGATACAGAGTTCTGCAAGGTGAAGAACCTCTTCCAGTTTTCTAGCAGGTGTTGCTTGATTCATGGTCTCTATATGAATATAAAATGTAAACCAAAATTGCTTTAGTTACAAATATGATTTACAGTAAGAGAATATGATGTCAGAAACTAATGGGAATGGTGCAAACTGACAGATTACTAAAGTATAAGAAATTTCAAGTGTTAAGGATAATAATTTAATACACATAAACAGACCTCAATGTCCGGATGACTAAAAAGAGAAAAAAATTCACAAGAGCATCAGTGGTCCCTGTAAACATTATCTGATTTAATATGTGAGAAATAACAGATGCATCAGTGTGTTAGATGCTCAACTTTCATAATAAGGAAGTTCTTTTTCTCTCCAAGGCCATATATACAAAGACAGCAGACAGTGGAGACCTTTTTTGTCATTGTCAGTACAATGTCATTTTCACCAGATGACTCATTACTGCCATCAGCAAAATTCATACCCTTTGCAGTAGTCAAAAATTCCAAATATTTCATAAGAAATTCCATTTTAGGCATATTTAAAAACAAGAAAAATGCAAACGAGAATGACTCATACAACTTATTTCTAATAACTAATTATTCAAATAACTAATTTTCTACCTGCTGTTCATCAGTAACAGTGAATCTGCATTCTTTTCAGTACCATAGTGAAAAGTAGCATTATGAAATAAGGGTCTTATAACAGAACTAACACAAGCCTACTAAAAATTCCACCTAAAAGAAGTGCAAATGCAAAAGTTACAAATGACATGAGGCTCACTAATTCTATCCAGAAGACTTCAAAAAGAAAGGAAACAACAAAGGTAAACCAAATGTAACTAAAATACTTACAGGGAAATTAAACAACAATTAGTTTGCAATAAAAAAAAAATTTTAGCACTAGATTTCAGAAAGAATCACAGGAGATAAGGGAAGAGTCCAACAGAATTTTTTTACAAACATATTTAAATCAGTAAAAGTAACTTGTCCAAGTACATAACTTGCATCATTAGGGATAACTTCAGCATTAGCTATTAGAGCTTGTTTACTTAACAAAGCTCTTGTTGCTAAATGTAAATCATGGGATGATGGAAATGATGTACAATATAATCATATATAAAGTATGGTCACATTAACCAGGTTTGCAGAGAACTTATAAAGCTGATAATAAGGTCAGTGAGGGTTTCAGGAATTCTATGTTCTCATTTTTTGTGCATGTTTATGGATTATGTGGATAGCAAATCATGCAAATACGCGTCTTCATGCGCAGAAAATTCTGCTGACATTTCTTTCCTGCTTTGCATTCATCATGACATAGAACATTAGCAGATTAATTAAACAATTTACATAATCTCCTTGGTGTTAGTAAGAATACCAATCTGCATGCAATAAATATTTTTAACACTTAACATTTCTAGCAAGTCAAAGCAACATTCCAGACATTTTAAAGGCAGGTGACCTTGTCCAGTTCTCCAGCACTAACATACTAATGCACATTACAGTGGTGAAATATATAGCTTTGATGCAATATTTGAAGAAACACTAGATTAGAATCTCCAGCAAACATCTACTTCAAAGTGACTACAACCCTACATCGTTTTCATGCAAAAACCAAGCAGGCGAATTAGTTATTGAAGCAACTACAAGGAATTTTTTCAAATCTTATTAAAAGAGACCACATAACCAGATATGTTGAAATAGTTTTTTTTCTAAAATCAGAATTTAACTCAAGAAGGAGTTAGTGTAAGAACATGGGTCAAGCACAAAGCACACACCAGGCACAAAACTACATTCATAATGCCAAGATCACTGTTATCAATACTGTACTGTATTGCATTGACAATTTTTATACTGTACAATGATTATATGAATATAAAAACAGACATACTGAATCAAGTAAGATTAAAAAGTCTGGCCAAGTGCCTATTATGTAGGTTTTATATTATAAAGACTGCTATTGGATTCATACTAAACCAGTGGTTTCTACACTTATCCTGGACTGAAATTGCTCTTTCTTCTAGTGGTCAGTATCCTCCCCTCCCTGAACACACAGCAAGTACAATTCATACAGATAATATACATCACTAGCAGTGTCATTGGTGTTAATGAGTCTTAGGAATAAACCAGTGATATTAATACAGAGCATGACTAGAACATCTGATTTCAGCATAAACAACTCATTTTATTACAAACTCAGCCTAATCTCCATTACCTCACCCCAACTAAGTAAATAAAATAATTGCAGTCATAATTGCATACATTCCTAATGAAACTAAATAAGCTGTAAAATATTCAAAAATTATATCCTAGAAGGGCTCCTCTAAATTATTAAGAAAGTAATTTTAATAATTATGCTGAATCTTATGTTGAATTTTTGCACTGGAATAAATTCACTTATTCCACACTTGCAATTAGCTCAATATGGCCTAAAAATGACTATTGAACAGATATCATTATCACTAGGGAGAGCAGAAGAAAAAAGATTTACTACCTAACTGTGAGATTATCCTGCTCCACCACTGTGATAAGATAGCAACGAAAAGAAATACGGTCTTGGGCAAGTACCAATTACATTGAACAAGGCATTAAGGAAATGCAGTTCTGGTCATCTGTGCTGAGATGAAGGATTTTGATCAGAAATGGAAAGGAAAGGAAAGGAAAGGAAAGGAAAGGAAAGGAAAGGAAAGGAAAGGAAAGGAAAGGAAAGGAAAGGAAAGGAAAGGAAAGGAAAGGAAAGGAAAGGAAAGGAAAGGAAAGGAAAGGAAAGGAAAGGAAAGGAAAGGAAAGGAAAGGAAAGGATTTTTTTTGTTGTGTTTTCTGAAAGGGATCACAAGCCTAATAAAATGAAGGCTGAAAGAGAGGATCAAAAATGTTCCCCACACAGGCAATGTGGGAACACAGTGTTCCCAAAGTGGAAACACTTGGGAAGGAGAAGACCTACCTTTGATCTGGGATGACGCTGGCAGAAGAATAAATCAGTCATGATAAATCATTTAAACTAGACATTTTAAAGTTTTCAGGCATTGTGGGACTAATGTTCAGGAACAGTTTTTTTCAATAGGATTAGCATGTTTAGGAGGAAAAAGAGTATGAAAACTGTAAATTTTTCATTTTTCATTTCACTCAACCTTTAGGTTGAGTATGGCAGGTTTCCAATTGATGTTTTATGGCAGGAATGATTAAAAATGTGGGATATATTAGTCTGAATCAATTCCAATTTCATGTTTCCATGAAACTCATCATGCTGTTTACTAGTTCACACTGAAACTATTTATTACTAGCTAAAAACATGCAAATTACTTTTAATGTTTCTAGCTTTTCATCACATTTTAAAAATCATTATTTTTCTAGAAGATTTGTTTGTAAGAAAAGGTGGCAAAGAATTGCAGTCAGTCTGTATCCTTGGACAAATGTCTCTAATTTTTTTGTTTACTTATTCACAGAATAAATCAGTACATGCAATTTCTTTCGCACGATATAGACTTCCTTATGTTTCACTTCAGCTTCATCTAAAGCTTCCTTTTCCATCTGTAAGTTACCACACCAACTAGCCATTTTTCTCTGTAACTACAGACCTTTCAAATTCTAGAGAATATGTCATATGGATATCTACCATTTATGTGTGTATATGCACAAGGAGCTAGGAAGTAATTTGAGAAATAAAATAAAGAATGAAATATTAACTTTTTATTTTTTAATTTTTTTTTTTTAACCAAGCAAGTAGTGTATATGAAATATGAGTAGTAATAAATCTTTATTTGGAAGTTTTAGAACCTCCGAAACACCTGAGCAAAATACCGTGCTTCTCTTTGTAAGCATAAAAGAATTACAGGAATGGAAATCAGTGCTGTCAGTTTTCATTATATTCATGATGTCTTTCTTCCCACAATTACTAAAGGTTGTTAAGATGTGTTTACACTGCTCAAAATAACAAGTTGCAACAGGAGTCGAGTCAGTAAATATGCTGCTTGACATCTTCTAGAAAATAAACAGAAAAAGCCATCAATCATCTGTTTTCAGCTTCATGTTCTGCCAAAATGAAAAAGCAAACTAGGCTTTGCAAATAATGGATGCTTTCTCAAGTGTGCATTACCAGTGAATCACATAGGTACCGAGAAAATGTTGTTAAATGAGCTAAGTTAACTGAGTGAACAGCTACTGAAATGAAAAAGTGACTGCTTCATGAACCAACGGAGCCTCGGGCCACAAGGGACTGCCAGATCATCCAGTCTCACCTCCTGCGTCACACAGGTCAGGGAACTTCTCTGCAGTCCTCCTTTCTCGAGACAATCAGGATATCTAAACAACAGCGTGTCTAAAACCTAACTTAAGCTTGCTTTCCACAAGAGAGTTCATCCTTGAAGACAAACGCACAGTTCACCTCTCTCATTTTCTCCCCAGCATGGAAGCTGTTAAACATGTGTGATTAATTTCTCATTGACATTTGCTGAGCACAGGAATTTTCTGATTAAAGAGGCAATTTTTTCTTGGTTATGAACACAATGCAACTAGGAGACTCCTGTCTCTGGCCTGCCAGTCTCCCCCTCAGTGACACAGCATATATCCCTTAATTGTTTTCCCTGCCTCGTAATTCATCCCTCCCCTTTTTCTTCAAACAAGCACGTCCAGAACCAGGCACTCAGGAAAGCCAACCTGTCTCCAGGCAAAGGTATTGGAGAAAAGGCAAGTATGCTCAGAAGCTCCCAAGTTCACAGCCTCAGTGGGCTTGCAGTAAAACAGGACACTATGTAATCGATAACACACACACATCATAATTTGAGTTTTATGGAGCCAACTCTGCTCCAGCGGAGGGCCCATTCATTTGGTCTTTCTAACATGTGAAACTTGCAAGATTGCTTGAAGTTAGTATGTTACTAAACTTGAACTGACTCTGAAGAGTTAACCCAAAACTGGTACAATCTACCCACAGATAATTTAGATTTGACTGTGCCGAATTTTTGTGCAATTTCTCACAGAATTAATTCTGCATGAAAAAGTAAGAAAGTAGATCTGGAAGCATATTCTCTATTTTTCTGATTAAAAAGAAAAAAAAATCTAGCTTTATACGAATAGTGGAATTTAGCTTTAATTATAAAGCTGAAACCAGTCTTTCCATAATTTCTTTCTATGATTTCAATAGCATTTTAAATTCTAAGGGGAAAAAAATTAGAATTAATTACCATTATTAGCTAACTACAGAAAGATTATGAGATTTGTAAAAAGCTAGAGTTTGCATCTCCTAGTCCACGGCCTACCATTTTATTAAGTATGTCACGGTACAATAGTTTCTGGTTTTTAAAATTTATCATGGTATTCAATGGAATTACCTTCATGAGGGAATCACAGGTTTGGTTTCTTGGTGGTTTTTTTTTTTGTTTGTTTGTTTGTTTGTTTGTTTGGTTTTTTTTTTGTTGTTGTTTTTTTTCTTTTTTCCCGAAAAAGAGAATCTTGGCCCATGGAAAAGCACAGAAATAACAAAATTAAAGAGGTAAAAGCAGAGGAAAACTAATTTTTTTTCCAGCTGATCATCAAAGCACTAAATATATGATTTTGGCAACACATATACAAGCAGTTGGTATTTTTCTTCTCTTCCTCACTTCTAAATTCACTTCAAAGGGGGAAAGAAATAATATTCTCAGCACTTCCTGACACTGTAGAATAAAACTCAGAGATAACAAACATGGCAAACTGCAAGGCTTCATGAAAAAAGAGAACTGAATAGATTAATAACTCACCTATCAGATGGAGAGAAAACTGGCACTTGAAAATGCAGACTTTGTAAAAAAAAATTTTTAAAAAACCAGAATATTTTAAGAGTCTAAATTTTAGAGCCTAACTGAAAAATGACAACGAGAAATCTAATGCTGGCAGGTAAGGGGAAGGGAAAACAGATACTGAAAATTATTAACTGAAACAAAATTTGAAGAAATTACTAATTGAGGACATAAAATGAACAGAAAATATAATAAAATGTAACACAGATTTGCAAAGGTAGGTTGAACTAGACTTGTGCAGTAGCCTTTCTATATAGGATATTTTTGTAAAAAAGATATTCAGTAGATCTCACCTATTCTGACTTTAATAAAGCATTTGATACTGTGACTCATGGGAAAACTACCAGTTAAGTTGAAGAAAATGAGGATTAAAAAAGAAACTGTGTGGGATATAAAGAAGAGGCCTCAAGAGAAAGGGAATAGGCAATGCTGAGAAAGAGCAAAAAAAGGATGCTTGGGAGATCCCTTGAAGATTCATCTTACCTTCCTTAATATTTTCACCAAGGACTTTATAAATACTAGGAGGACAATGACAAAGTGTAAAACACGGGAAATAGACAGATACAGCAATAAGAATTGGATAATTCCAAAGAATGGGATACAGAAACATATTAAAATACTTTAAGAAGGTGCAATACATTTTGACACATGAACAGCAATAAACATTTCCTATAAACTGGGAATATGTCAGCTCAAAATGATCAAAACTCTAAGACTGGGATGAATTACTTTTTCACAGAAGGGCTGTGTGACACAAGCACGATACAGACATCAGAACCCATGTTCCTTGACTCTGTTAGATAAAACGTTTCTGGTATAACAGTACTGCTAGCACTGTGCAAGGCATCTCGTGGGGATGACTTTGCACGGTTCTTGTCACCAATGTTCAAGAAGGTGGAATTGAAACTTAAATAGAGAAAGACTCTTGAAATGATAAAAATTAAGAACAAGAGGCTACTCTGAGACAAGGTGATGAAAGCCTAGGTTGCGTGAGTATTAAACTCCTGTCTAAAAATGCATCATAGGGCATAGAGGAACTGGAGATGACAAAACGCTAATGAAGGATGGAACTGTCCCTCCCTCATTAGGGATACAGGACAAGGTTGGCATGCTAAAATCTGGGAACTAATTTTACTGTACAGTGATGATACACATGTACAGCAAATAGGACTTGACCTTCACGTGGGTGAAGCAGGGGACTGAAACGGGGAAGCACAGTGACAAAGACTGACTCAGCTCTACTGCTAAAGGAGGATGTAGGTATGTTTACAAAGGAGTATCAGGATGCGGACTTAACAATCCAGGGATTCTTTTATAGACCTCTGGTCCAAAACTAAAATCAGGGATGTTTGCCCATATTCTCACTTCCATTTAGTTGCACAACAGAGACTAAGAAGGTGCTATGCTGCTGTGCAACCCACTTTTGTTTGTTCAGTGAAATGAACATGCACGGAGAGCTTTAATCAAGTCCTCTCCACGTACAATGACTCTCTCCACTTGCCTTCTCAGCTTCAATAATGTTTGTAGTGTTCTTCTTTCTAAGCCAGACAGATCCTTCTGAGCCTTGAGGGCATTTACGTACTACCCTTCCTTTAGAGACTTTAATGTAATGAGTATGTTAATGATCGATGTCTTAAAACCCAGCAAACTTTTGAGTTCCTCTTGACCTTCTTTTGTATGGAGTTAACATTTATTCAGCCTTTGGCAGTGTTTCTGATAAAAACAAATTTTGGGATGACAACTGATTTGTCTTTGAGCAATTGTACACTCCAGAGTAACTATTTGCTCCAATTTTAATGGAATTTATTCTTATTTCTTTTACTCAAACTGTTTGGCAGAAGGAGCCTAGTATACTGAGTTACTACAGTCTTTTAAAAATAGTGAGTTGAAAGACAACTGCCTAATAATTCAAATCTTTACAATCTGTCTATTGCCTCAGAAATTAATATCCATGGACAATGACAGATACTGCCCTGTTTGCTTTACAGACATTTACCACTTTAATCCCTAACCCATCCTTTTATATCTGCACACCAAGGTAATGCCCCTGTGCTGAAAAACGTATTTATGTGTAAGTTTCTGTCTTTTCTCAGGCAATAACAGCAGCAATAGCAGAGTTAATAAGTCCTCAGCCTTTGAGATTTCTAATAAATTTAATGGGTAAAAAGATTAATTTCTGAGAAGGAAAAAATAATGAATTTTATTACTCTGTGTTATATGGATGTGTATAAAATATAACTAAAAAATAAGTCTGTGTAAGGAAGGCCATCTCTTTTGAAGGAGAGAAAACAGGTGAGGGAGCCATACAAATTTCTGTAGGCTCTTCATAGGAAGTATGCAAAACGCATATGAAGAATGCTGTTTGTCTCTGGCCTCAGAATCTAGCAGGTCCATTTATGTTCAACATTATCTTTAGGAAAAGTTATATAAGTCAAATACTGAATAAGACAGGAATACATGCCATATGCAAGACGATTTAAAAAGTACTTTCAGGTACTTTGAATTCTCAAAGGCAGCATATGCTGAAATGAAAATGGGTCATACTTAAGCAGAGATTTTCATATATTGATGCTGTGATTCATATCCTTGACAAATTATAAACCCTTGCTGCAAACTACCAGGGCATTATATGAGAGTTCTTAGATATAGTTCAAAATTATAATAGTAGGTTTCCTGCTATTCTCTTCATAATGGTAATTACACTGACTGAGCAGATTAGCTACTCCATGAGAAATTCAGCTGTACATGTAATAAGGAATGACATGCTGAACCCTGTGTAATTGCCATGGTAAATGCAATTTTTGTTAAAAAAATCTTTTCTATATTCGTAACAGTACAATGACGGGGGATGCTAAATAAAATGTCATCCTGACTGTAAACAAATACTGTTGATGGAAGTGCTGCTTACACCACCATGTTTGCCATTAAGAAAGTAACCACTGTCTTTGGGAAAACATTCAGAGTCTTGTTCAATTGAGAGTGTGAAAGTGAGAGCACTTGGGGAATAGACCCAGGAACCTGGCAACCACACTACTGAGAAAGAGCTCCCACAACAAAAAGAATTTGCATATTCACCTGTGTTTTACCTAACAAGGACACTCCTGAAACTCAAGATTCATCATCTATATCTAGTGCACAAGTTAAAGGGTAAATAATAGTTATCTAGAAATAGCTTTTCTTATTTTCCACAAAAGTACAATATATAGTATTAGGGCTAAGCATATTGTACATAATTTCATTATGAAATCTGTAGGAGTCCATCTAGAGACACCAACAGAACCAGGATTTGGCCCTAAAATATCCCTTTATTGGGATTCCTCTCAGTGGGTTTGTCTTTTGCATCAGAGAAATGTGTTCAGTGCTACACAAAATTCTTGGGGACACAGTCTATCTACTCCTTTCAATAAAATGATTTTTTTCTGAGTTTCTAATTAATTTTCAGTTGCATTTTTAGTCAGAACTGGTATTTAATTGAACCACTAAATTATAAATACATCCTACAAACCTCTAGCTTCAGCTAACTCACACAGTGAATTTCCATTTACTCACTGTATGTGATAGGCTTTCCTCTCATCCATTCTCTAATCCAGTTATTTGCCAGGTCACTTAAGGGACAACTTCGCTATCCTGTCTTAAGAAGGGCCATGGTTTCTCTCAAAGCATGGAATGGAGAAACCTAATGTAAATGTAAAATGACTCAAATCAGGTTCTGGGTTTCCAACATAAAGAGCCTGAGAAAAACTAAGATTAGCAAGTGTGTGGGACAGGGAAGATTTGTACTTGAGGTGATACACAGTCTATAAAAGTGCACAGGCAAGGTTTTAGAGTGCAAAGGTGAAAGGAAACAATTTCTAAAATTTTCTCATTTCACTAATTATTTTCAATTAATTTATTCTGAATTTCTAATTTAAAGACATATTTTCTTTAATATCTAGAGGCATAAAAATATTAAACGGAATATCTGTGCTATCTAGTTTTAGGTATCTTACCTAGAAGGGAAGCTGTCTTTAGGGTGTTTTGTATTTGATGGTGCGAGATTGGCCTTTCACAGAGAAATTGCTGAAGGACCCTCAGAGCACTCGGAGGCCCCTGCCTAAGGAACCTCTCCCTGTTGATCGGAGGCATCAGCAGATCATCTGAGCAATGTGAGCTCCCATCAGCTCATCCTAACAGACTGTGGCATGAATATACATTCCACCAGAGCATTGCCTGCTCTCTTTTAAAAAAATTCCAACTAGATCTCCTATTTACAGGGCATTTAGAGCTTTTAAACAAAAAATGGTGGAAGTCTTGGAAATCAGTGGAATTTTTCGACTCTTCAGTTATGGACACCATTGTTAAAAAAAGTAGTTTTAATAATTTGCTAGTAATTTTCAAGCCCCTCATTGGCAAGGAGCTCCTCTTTGAACTACATTCATGCAACTTTGTAGGTCATCACACCAGTCTGTCTTTCCAGATGGAAAACTAGTTAATTGCAAGAGTGCTACCAGCTCAATGCCCCTTCCCATAATTGGTTGATATTGTTTGTGAAACCCCACAACGCACCACAAATCAATCTTCCTTTGGATATGTACGTCAGGTAAGACAAAGCAGTGCACAGCTCTGTTTCACAGTATAGATATGCACAGTCCCTCAAACTTCTATGGAGCCAGTACTGCTCAGCTGCAAACACTACTTCAGCTGTGCTCTTTGTATGATGATTTTTAAATACTGGGATATCAGAACTCAAAAACCCCTCCTGGTAATATTGGAGAACATACACCATATCATCTTCATGAAATTAAGAACACAAAGAACTACCATCCTTGCAACCCTCAGTGACAACAAGAAAAAGAAACATATCACTAAACAAAGCCATATCAGAGAAATGTAAAACCAGTTTTACAAGATTAGTTTTCCTAGCAAGACCTTCATTAATAAATCGAACAATCCTGTTACGAAACAGATACAATTTTTGCAGAGGACTATGAAATTACATTCCTCTAAATACACAAACCGATTTTGAATTTAAAAAAATTAAACTCTTCTGCATCACTTAGTTATACCCCTTTCACAGAAAATACAACTTCATCATATTCCAAAACAGAAAGTTAGCCAAACTGCTAATAAATAGGTACATCATAATTAAGTGTCAGTGTAAATACATGGACTATACTATACCAAAACTAATTTTAATGTTCACAAATGTTCTAGTCAGTATCTCGGTATTGCTCAAATCAAGAAAAATGTTAACAACAGACACAACACACTACATCTGTAATACATGCAGACGTGCACACAAATAGTAATCACCTGAGTCCTTTTCCACTGCTGTTGCTAAATAAAAAAAAAAGGAAAGAAAAACATCATTACAGAAATAAAACTCATATAATTAGAGAAGAATAAACACCACATAAGGAGTTAAAAGCTTCTTAAAATCTTGAGTACATCACCCAAGTGATGGGTTTTGTCATGTGAGGGAGAAATGGTGCATGTTTTTGAGTAATATATTTGCATTTACTAGTCCTTATAGTCTTTATTTCAAGCTCAGGCACTGAGCTTGCATCCATATTGTGCCTGGGAATTTAGAAGCATATATGATATTAAAAGAACATAAGAAAGTAAGAACATGAGAATATTATTTGTATTAGACCCTTTCTCGTATCTCTACTTTTTAGGTATTTGCTGTTGGTCTATAGCTGATATTATCTTGTAATATTTACATTTTGACTGACTGATACGATGTTGTTCACTAAAGAAATATTCAAAGGACAAAAATTTCCAAAATGGATGCTAGCCACATTTGAGGACATCAGTAATATTATAAGGATAAGGAATATAAGCTTTCTGTATGCAATTTGAGGAGTAAGCATTTAGTGCAAATACTAACATAAATTACTTTTGAGAGAAGAATGTAACTTCAGTGCACAGATATAATAATGCTCCTAGAAATCTAAAGAAGGAGAATGGAACCTATTTCTGAAAAATATTACCTTTAAATTGGTACAAAAGTAGGATGCTTGTAATGACCAGGGTATCAAAAGATACCAATAGAGGTCTCATTGCTGCTGAACCCAGTGCATTGAATTTTCTGATGTTATGATGCTGGAGTCCTTCAATTTCAAACAGTACTTTATTCTCAGAAAAGTACTTCACCTATTTCTCTTTATATATGCAACGATCGATTGTGCTTTGAGTTTACAACTTCATGAGTGTAAAACTACTTAAATAAATCTAGTTGTGTTCCAACCAAAAGGCAATAAATCCAAAAAGAAATCGAAAGTCGAAATATGGGAGTCAGATTCATGTGTTGTTCCAGCTTACTCAGTGTTAACAGTGTGAATATCCTAAAGTGCAAACTTTGCTACTTCAGGGGAAGCTCCAAAATTCTCTAGGATATAGTCAAAAATCTTGGGAAAAGATGTATTTACATCATGGCAAAAAACTTCCCAATCCATTTTATTGTCAGTGTGTTTAGGTATCTTCTGCAAGCTTTTGTCATATTATAAAAATGTTTCTATTTTTATACTCATCGTTTGAACAGGTTTGATACATGACTTAAATACTGAACATTAACATTTCCCTTTATGAATACAGAAAGATAAAAACCTAAGGAAAACAGTTTTTTTTTCTTTTCATTTTCCAGGATAGATTTATTATTCGTCCTTTTTTTCTTCAACACAACATGATATCATAATTAATTATGATAAACTGGTTACTAGGATGGTTTCATGTTGTTACTTCCATGATATAATACTGGTTGCTATAGTGATGAGATGGATCTTTTGTTAATCACTTCTGAGATTGGTTAACTCATGTTTTTCAGAGAATTTGAGCAGAGATAAAAAATGGGAAAAAAGTTGGCTTTATAATATTGCTAAATATATGAAGCTTCTTCAATTTGCTCCTAAGCTAGATCTGTTTCTTCTGGTGTACCTCTAGAAATACATGCTATTAAAAAAATTATATGCATAAAATTTGTATTTTTTAAAAACAGAATTCATCCTTCAGTATTTTCCTGTGATTAACTCCAAAAATCCAGGGCACACAGCTTTCTGTTCTTGAATATATCTGGACAGGAGTATCTCTAGCTTTTTGTACTTTATAGAGAACAAAAGTCTGTCTTGACAAGGTATTTGACTATTATGACCTTGTTTTTGCTCTACATAAGATTTACAAATTGTAAAATGACATTGTGCATCCTGGTGATTTTTTTAAGCAAAATTGTAGTTAATTTCCTGATATACTTTATAGAACACACCAAACTTTCAGAAAAACTTATTACCTTCAAACCTAGTATTCTGTCCCCTTAATTCATTCAATCAGGATGTAATTAAGGTTTTAATCATCAGATTATTATTACACATCTGATAACACAGCAGCAAAAATAAATAGCATTTATCTATTTGTCTGCCTTATAAATACTTCAGAAAAGAATCCATACACAGTTTTCAAATTTCAAGGCAGCAACACTGCTGTTAAGGAAAGAATTTCCTGTCAGTAGTTTAATCAGTAGAAAAAGCTAGAGAAATAAAAAATAACCCATAAACAACTCCTTAAATTTATGAAGAACTCAAAAGTAAGAACAAAGGGCAACTTAAATTAGGAAGTCCTAGCCTTTCATTCAAACAGGGTCCCAGGAGGCATATTAAAGCAATGAATGGGAAAAAGCTCCACAGTTCACCAGCTGAGATTTTAATGAGACATTTCCCCTTGCTGTGGAAGGGGTTTGCTCTGGAAAGAGAAAAGGCTGCTCACGGAATATGCAGTTAATAGGCATTGTTGGCTTTTACAGCCACTTTGGCAGTTGATTGCTGTACTAACCTTCTATTTTGGCATATTCTGTAAGTCGAGTGTAATTGATCAAGGCAGCCTTCTCCAGACATTTTCTAACCACTTTCTTCACCTCTTCTGCTGGTATGGGAGTGGCAATATCTTTCATTAAAACCTGTGTCAGAGACAATTATACCACTTCATTACAAATATTACCTAAACCCCACAGGAAAAGGATAAAAGTACCCTAAAGTTACCACAGATCTGATAATGATTAAAGGCAGAAGTCAAAAACGAACTATTTCAGCTGTTGGAGCTGGATCTTCATCTTTGAAGGTTTCTGTTCAACCCTGATTTGATTGCCCATACAGTATTTATCCCTCCTGTTTGGCATCTTGCAGCATGCCAGTCAGTCTTTGGGTGACATCAAGACCAGTAGAACAAGAGCATTTCGTGGATGGGCTGGATTATGGTTACCACTACAGATGTGATTGTGGAAATTTGCTTGGTTCTCACCTGTGGAAAAGCTTCCACCATTGCATAACCGTGGACTCTTCAACAGGGTAAAGTTATTAAAATTCAACATGTCCTTGCTGTGAAAAAAATGTCATCTATAGTGGTCAGGGAAAACTCTGAACTTCCAGCAGAATATTATATTATGGACAAGTAGAAGAACAGTCCGTATGAAGGTTTTCAAAACATGTGAGTTGTTACTTCATCTCTTGCAGGTGAGGTAAACCAACAATCCATACCTCTTTATATGAATGCAGCATAATATACTCTGGATTACTATATTTAAAAAAAAAAGGAATAAATATTGTTGATAATTCACTTGCATTTTTACTTTAATTCTGCACTCCATTAACTTTCAACAGGTAAGTGCAAACAAAACTCACTATGTTTTTATCACATTTTCAAGTAAATAATAAAATTTCAGATAACTCATAACCTTAAAACGTGCTTCTCAAATGGATCTGCAGACAAGCTACACCCTTATATATCTAAAAGTTACTGTTAAAAGGAGGGAGCAAGAGATACAGTCTGGGGAAGGATGTGGTAGAAAAGAAACAGGTTCAGCAACAGAGAAGACATTGCTGCGAAGCAGACTTCTGGAATACTTGCACACTAATGTGACTTCTCTATCTCTGTTAACTTGCTTTTTTAAAATTAATAACTTCTGGGTTATCAACAAGTGAATATACAGTATTCAAAATCTTTTGTTCTTGGTCTGATTTTTTTTCAAGTTTTTCGAAGGCAGGTAAAATAAAATGGTTCTAACCCATTCTGCATCCACAAATGTAGGAAAGCACATTTATTCCCAGTCAAGACTGACAGCAGTGCTGCTGGAGCCCCAGTTAGAGCATTTGGAACAGCAGGAAGGGGGAGAGGAAATGGATGTTTCATAAGGCACAAAGGAACCTACACAGCACTACAATCACTGAGATGGGAAGTGAAATAAAACATATATACTCAGACTCCCTATGTGTTTTCTGAACATGGCAGAGGTTTTCTAAGAGAGAATCTCTATCCATGAAGTGTTCTGCAGTGCAGAATAACTAATATTTGCCAGGACCAAACCTCTCAGATTTTGGCAAAGCAACACAGCCTGGGACCTAAGCATTTCTGAATTCATACCTTCATCAGACTCCTGCTGATACAATTCCTTTGGAATCTCTGCTGGAATTCAAAGTCCTTTTTCCACAGAGATGACTGAGATGCTTTTACCACTATGAGGTATTCTGCTTTCCAGTCAATACAAGAGGATTCGCTGGGCAGGAGTTTACATTTATAGCTGCCTATGTCGGATTCACTGTGTACAGCTTTTGCTTCTTAAAGTGACTCAGATTATGCATTTATGGAATATGATTAGACTTATATAGAAGGTTTTTAATATTACATATGAGTATAGACAATATCAGTAGCATAGAAAGCATAAATAGTAGGAAAGGGGGACTGTAGAGTACTTGTACTACTTTAGAGGTAATGCTGGGTAAGTGTTAAACTTAAAAGGAACAGAGTCACTGACTACAATTCAGTGGCTTGAAGTGAAAGTCCAGTAAATAAGCCCTACAGAAAACATTGTTTGCCTCTGTGGAAGACAATGAGAGAAAAACAAAAACAACCATCACTCCAGTAACCAGTTAAAACCAGTAGTAAAATATCTGAGAAGACATGAGTCTGCTTTTAGCAGCCTGAAGGCAAAAGAAAAATGCAGGCTTAGTAGTCACACAAAACTTAAAATATGTTCTCAAACTTACCCTTTCAAGTAATGAAAGTGTGGCTTTTAAAGCCCCTTCAGGACGTCCAAAAGGGAAACAGTATCTTAAAAAGTAAAAAAAAAAAAAAAAAGGGGCTTTAAAAAACCCTTAAAGAAAAAAAAAAAAAAAAAGAGGAACATAAAATTATCAGAATGATAAATTCTGCTTTATGGATTTACTTTAAGATGTATCTGCATACAATTTGCATTAAATCAACATTAGCAGAAGACTCCCATACCCAAAGTACTAATAAAAGGAGAAAGCCTCTTCAGTAGTCTACCATGGAGTACATACATATCACTGCAGTATCAGCTTACCAGCATTTTAGGCCTAAGTGCAGAAAAAATCCTAAAAGGCAGAAAGCATCACTTCCAAATTATCAACTATGAAGGATATTTAAAGGTCTCTGATGAGTTTAATTGTCGTCTTCCTGGAAAGAGGTATTATTTTTCATGTAGCCATGACTGCTACTGGACCTGTGAAGCAGCATTCTGTATATTGTCTTTTATTTTAAAATTGGATTAAGACAAGGACAAAATGTCAGATATTTTAATTTCTAGAGATACAAATGCTGGCAGATATTCCATATTTTTTCCATTATATTAAAAATACCTCAGAAAAGCACTTAAATTTTATCAGCTACAACTTAAACCATACCCACTCCTAAAATTACATAAACTAAAAATTGATGGCATTCATAGCTTTATTTTTTATTTTTGTCTGCTGAATGATGCAATATAGCAGGTCAACGAGAATACAATGCTCAGGCAACTGTAACCTCTCTTAATCCTGTCTATAAAATCTTGCTGAGATATCCCCAATTGGAAAAAGGATTTTTTACTTTACTGAGATTATTTTTTTCTTATTATTACTCACTGAGAATGACAGCCTCCTACTCTAATGTTTTCCACTAGTCAAATATTTTCTAACGATAAACGGATTCAGACCGGTGAATTTTAGATTTACATTTTGGTCAGCCAAAACAAAGCCTTATAAATTAGGTCAAAACAGGATTTCCTGCATCGAGAATTCCAGTATTTGCTTTTATCTCTGGAAAGACTCCAGAGATAAAATTCACACAGCCAGGCGAGAGGTTAAAGTCCAAGACTTTCATGATAGCTTTCTCAGAAATATTGTCTCTTCCACATTTGATGCCTAAGAGGTTGGCAGAGATCTGAAGTCTCAGTGGGTAGACAAGGTGACAGAGAGGAAAGGTGAAAGCACCTTAAGAACTACTTCAGATGACAGCCAATAGCATGGGATGGGCTGACTGCATCTTAATCATAATGGAACCAGGCTGATAGCAGTGAAAATGAAAATTAAAAAGGCCATAGGGGAGTATTAAAACTGGAAGATGCAGGTCAGTTGGCAGGCAAGGGAGAGTGTCTTTTTCAGATGGGTGTGACATAGTCACTTAGGTGGACACAGCAAATGTTCACAGCTTCTCTGAAAAGGCAGGAAGAGACATGCACTCCTCAGTTAAACTGCCCGTGACAGCTGACCAGTGCACACAACACCAAGCAATGGAGAGAGGGCAAAGCTTAGAAAACTACCAACTTAGAAAAGCTTAGACAAGTACCAAAGTCCCTGCAATATGCAGGGGAAAAATAAAGTGCTGACGATCCTTGGAAGTCTGTACCTCTGATCCCCTAGTTAAAATGATCGGCATGATTACAAAATGTTAAGTGAGATTAGAGGAGCTGCAAATTCAAGATTTCAACTCTAGGCATATACACTTGATGATAGCTCATTAGGACAAGGTATAATGACATATTTTGGGACACAGGTTTGAATTGCTTCCTTGAACAGCTAATTTAAGACCCACAAAAAAAGATGTTATTCTGGATTCGGTCTCAAATGTGAAGAGGACATAGTTTGAGAGGTGCAGAGCAGAAGAGGTGCTCTGCAGTAATAATCATAAGACAATACAATTTAATAATGTAGCAAAAGAGAGTAGGCCAAGAAAATTCAGTACGCGTACATTTAGTACACGTATATAAAATTTCAAGAATGAGATCTACGAAAAAATGAAGAACTTGAAAAACAAAAGCAAAAACCTTAAAGATGCAATCAAAAAAAGAGCAAGAAACCTACAAGCAGCCTGAGGTAAAATTCAAAAAAGTAGGAGCCAAACGCATGCTGCAATTAAGAAACCAAAGTGGGAGCGAAAAATCAAACACTCTCTCTGTGATTCCATGAGGAAGATAAAGAGGTTACTGCAGAGAATCTGGCATTTAAAAATGATAAAACTTATCTGAACATGGAGGATATGAAAATCTCTGAAATATTCTAGGAAATATAACAAATAAACAGCATGGATGCCCAAACCGACAACAAAAAGGACAGTGGAAGCAGGAAACTAGCCTGGGAGATGGTGAGACTGCATGAAGGCAAGGAATACAGGGCACTCAAGGACAGCAAGGCCAAAGCAGAGAAATTCAGTGCACACTCTGCATAAATCTGTACTGTTGAATATATTTTTCAAAATATTCTTCATTTCACAGTTATCATAACAATTCTGAAGGACTGAAATATGGAGTTGTTTTAATACCATGTTTTCCTAAGAAAGCAATCTGACAGCCAAGGTTATTCTTTGTTAATTGGCAGCAGTGATCTTTATACGTCTTGAGTCAAGGTTTCATTTAAAATGTTACTTCCAATGTTTTGTCAGGATGTCCTACATTGTGACTTTATATGCTTTATAAATTCAGATTCTAAGGCACTATCTTTTTTTCTTTCTTCCAGTATCATGCCAGTATCCTTGTTTAATTCCAGACATTTCATCAATTTTTAATTTTATTTCTGATATTTGTTCACAGTAAGAAATAGTAATTACTCCTCACCTGGCAGAGCACAGTTTGTCTGTATTGATTAAATAGGATTTTAAGGCAAACCTTAGAGTTCTCTGAAGGATGAAGTCATTCATCTTTGAATGACACATTTAATTGCTCTCAAGGAGGAGTTTCTAATGCTGTTTAAATTTGCTCCAAATCCACCAAGACTGAGGCAGAAAGATTCTGTGGTCACTGTTGTAGCCCAAGCTCATCAACATAACTCTAATGTGTAGGTTAGCAGACATGATGGGGATTTTTATTTGTTCCAACTCAAAAGATTATTTAGACTTTATTATACATTTTGTAATTAGCCTCATGTGTGTGAAGGCCTGAAAGTAGGGAGCACTCTGTGTGTATCATTTCTCTTGCAAGAACTCTTTATTCCTGTAGAAGGGAAGAAAGAGGAAAGGAAAGATCATTGGTTCTCCCCGAAAGGAATACTCTCCAAGGAGAATCCTAGCTCTCCTTAGTTTAATATGGACATGAAGTCCCAAGTGAAGGCTGCTATGTCCTCTATGCTCAAAGAAATCCCCAATGACCCATGATGCCACTGAATACTAGATATTTACCTCATCAAACCAGAGAGGCATTCTACAAACTCATAGTCAAGCCTGCCAAACAAAAATTCTGCTTCACAAAGAACTATTTAAACTGTGGAACTGGCTGTTATGATGTGATACAGGGACAAAAAATTCTATAAATACAGTCTAAAAGGATTAGATTGACAGAATAGTGACAGACAGGTTGTCTTAGTGTGACAAAATAACAGGTTTGGTGGTCCACCTGCAATTTTTATTCTAAGTTTCATAAACCATCAATTGCTACAAAAGAGCAGGAAATCCCACATTTCCTCTGTTTCTAGTACTCTTTCTCTAAAAATCTTCTGCTGGTATTGACAGTCCTTAATCTGACAATCTCTTTATTGAGCTTGATGACCCTTAACTTAAGAAAAGTAAGCATACCATGAAACCAAGAAAATTACATTAGACATCAAGAAAAGTTTTAGTTGCCATCTATCAAAGATGTTCTCTACTCATATGATTTTACTGATCCATAGTAATCCAGAAATAGTCATGGCACAGTCACTATCATTCAGACAATTTTCTTGGTTAGAGTTACACAAAGTTTGAACTTAAAAAAATTAATAAAAATAAGGCCTATATTCTTGCATAATCTTTTCTATCATAGAAAAATACAACTCATATATTGCACAAATAAATTTCAAGTACAATCACTTGTGTAAATAAATTGTTCCATATTTAAGCTATTCCTTTGCAGGTAGACAATTTTATTTTCACTCCACTTGCTCAAGACCAAAATTAAACACCACGAGAAAATTCTTCCAGAAAAAATGTAGCATTCATGGAATAAATTATACACTCACCTGAAATGGCTTATTTGGTTTTCTAGAAGGGAGGAAAGTCTGTCCTTAATTTCCTCAAACCTTTCTTTCTCTTCCACAGATACCGTTCCAATTCCATCTGGCCTGTAATATTAAATATTTAATAATCATTGTTATCTCTTCATGCTGGTTTGTCTTTGGACAATGATCTTTATTTCTAAAGTTTTCATTTAACATGAGTGTTAACTCTCCTTTCCCCTTTCTCATTGCCTCAAAGGATAAACAGTTACTTGTGAATATAGTTAAAGAACAGGCTGCAACTGGACAAAGAATTTAACTTTTGAGCTGAACTTTTGAATTCAAGTCCTAAGTTTCTACATCATCTCAATATGAACACAAGTAAGCATATAACTCTCCCAAATCCTTCCAAAAGACAGTATCTTTTCTCAAGAAAATTAGTACTATTGTCACAGTAGAGAGGCCTACTCAAATCTTGTTAAATTTCATCTCCTTGAATCTTCTATTTATTTTTCTAGAGGCACAATATAGCTAAAAGTGATTTTAAAGTAAAGGTGGGAGGGAAACTACAGTGAGAAAAGCCACAGCAGGCAATACCTAGGAATCCTGCATAGTGAGGATAGAGTTTGATTCCCCATCCTGTATTGACAAATAGCATCATGTAATCCAGACTTCCATGTAGGTGCAGCATTAAAGATGCAACAAAAAAGTCTCTAAAAAAAAAAAGCACTGGCATTTTTTTAAACATCAAATTTAAGTCACAATAATTAAAAATAATCATATATTTAGTATGTCAAGCATACACTTAGTCTAAGGTCTTAGCCTAAAGGTGTTACTAGTGTATTTGTATTAAAATGATGACAAAAGTAAAAAAAAACCTAAATACACAGTTCCCAAATATTATTTTTGCCATGCAGTCACAACTTTCCCACATACAGCATAGTTTAAAAAGAAGTATCTGAAATGTTCCTGTTACTTTCTTAAGTTCCAGCTCCAAGGTAACAAATCAGCTACTGCTGCTCACCTGAGTTTCTGAACCTGACACTATGTGTGGATCTGCCCTGTATCTTCTCCAGAGCCTCCAAAACTATCTCAGTGTTTACAGAACTGAGAAAATTGTTGTAAAGTGACATGAAGAAAGACAACATTCTTTCTTGGAACATTCTGAATGTTCCAAGAATTGTTCTAGGATTCTATGAGCATCTTTTTCCTAAATTTTAACTTTAACTTTCTGCACTATACTTAAATCTAGGAGGGTGAGTTGCTACCTGGTCATGACATAAACAATTCTCTCACCGTTTAAATCACTTATATTTGTGACCTGTCAAGTCAAGGTGGAAAGAATGCCTGAATTTCTTAAATTATTGTGAAGACAACAATAAAAAATCAGATATGGTGGGGATGGGGGTAGTCAGGCACATCAATATACCATTGTATAAATCTGATGTGAAAGAGCAAAAAACTTATCTTCTCTCTTTTGATGGATGCCAGGATACTTTACCTCAGCCTTCTGACAAATGGAATGAGCTCAAATTTAAGTTAAATTGCACTGTCTGATTTCATTGTCAGGAGTGATTGTGCTCTGGACTGATAAAGTAAATAGTTCTGTCATATTAAGCCTCACTGAGGCATGTCATATATATGTCAGGAAAGACCTAGGGGTCCAGAGAACAGTAAGTGAAAAAGGTGAGCCAGTAGGATGTCATATCTGTCATCCTGCACTAAGGCTAGGATCACTACGTACCAGGGACCTGTCACTTCACTGAGTTTGTTGTCATAAGGGACCTTGTGGATGACAAATAAAATTTTCAGAACTGCTAAATACATGTTTGCATAGGAACAGATGTCCCAGAAGAAGGAGTACACAAAAAGGTATTGGAAAACTACCATCTATAGCACTGAAAAACTCATCTCTTGAAAATATGCTTTTAGAAAATAGTAAGAAGTCTAAATCACAATTTTCTTTCTTCTTGTTGCAAACCTTATTGCAACAAGAATATAAAAATGCATTTTTTCAATTCTGAGACATACTGTGCTGGTGATAATTTTTCTACTTTATACTTACTACTGATTAGAGAAGAATCCATGGAAAAAAGAATCTGACTCTGATACGAGCTGAAATATTAAAAACAGATAAATACTTCAAAATTCCCACTCATTTAATGTTATGGATATTTTTTCTTTATTTACTTTTCAGACTGAAGAAAATAAATAGCACCGTTTTGGGCTGGTTATTTTTATTTATGAATTACTGTGCCTGCAAGGAAAATCAGACTCATGCAGTCATTTAGTTTTCAAAGGTTTAGGTCATCCAAAAACTATGCAAGAACTATTTTGCAATTAAAAGCAACAGCAAAGATGTCTTTCCTACTGTCTCAAATGTTATGTGGTTTGGACTTGATTTTTTTCAATTCAAAACCAGTACTAAGCTTTGTTATTGCAGCCTGGGACCTCTCTTACAAGAACTTAGCCAAGAAAAGTGATGGACTGTCTTAAGAAGAGTTTTCATTTTAAAATCATCTTCTCAAGAAGGTAATGGAGAGTGAAATTTCCTTTCCTCCATGCTCTTTTTCCTCCTTATTGCTCACAACATTTTTTAGAATTAGAGAACTAGAACTAGGTGAAACAGTGAACACTCAGAACGTGAGTAGCCTTCTCTCTCTCACTTGTATTAGTTTACCATTTCTTGAGAACTCTGTCAATTGGATTTGGATTGGCTTGTCTTATCTGCTTAGATCACAGTCTAACTGGCACAGATGTAATGTTATCTCTGGTCACAAGTCAAATTGTTTAATTCACTCAGACTTACATATCAGAAGAGATTTGAAATAAATACCTCAGGAACTAGAGCTAGTAAATTCAAGTGGAAAATAG
The DNA here is from genome assembly GCA_013398955.1 of Callaeas wilsoni. Taxonomy (NCBI): domain Eukaryota; kingdom Metazoa; phylum Chordata; class Aves; order Passeriformes; family Callaeidae; genus Callaeas; species Callaeas wilsoni. The sequence continues at coordinate 121,767 of VWPU01012707.1, forward strand.
TTGTTTGATCATAAACCACTTAAACTATGAACCAAAAGTAAAGGCTGGCCAGAATTTGAAAACTTATTTTTACCACAAAAATCTTGCAAGATTGTTGGCCTGACAGCAGTTACTCTAGAGAAGCGGAATGATTACACAGTGGATTTTGGTTTTCCTGTTGCAATGAGCTGTTTTACCTCACTTGATAACATCTTTTAAGGCTTGGAGCATCATCTAGAATTATTTTGATCTCTAGAGGTCTTAAAACCTGCAATAATTTTCAGAGGTTACTTGATGAATTGTAGGATTAAGATTATTGTGAATACCTACAGCACATAAAATAAAATTGTATTCCAGTTCCAACGGGAATTAGATACGATGGACACTGGGTTGGCTGTAGATTGTTTTCAGGCCTCAACTTTGGAAACAGCTTCTCCTAGTGGCCTCTCAGAGACTGAACTGTTACCTTAAGCAAGTCTGCTTTGTTAAGACAGCCTTGGAAATACTAACTGAACATGCCTGACTTTTTTCCTCCGGAATATCATTGATACTGGTGCTTTTTTGCATCTTTATATATTTTAAAAATTTTAGAAGTCTTTTCAATGCACTTTCCTCGTTAAAAACACAGACCATCACTTTGGTGTGTCATGAAAACAAAGAGTATGAGGAGAGTAATGCACAGATTGATATTCTAACATACACAGAGGTATGAGCGGTAGGGCTGACCAAAAAGAATTTGCCAGAGCAAGATGAGAAATTATTATGAAAAACAAAATAAAAGAAAAAATACTTCAGCTAACGTCTTTAAGACAGTTCTGTAATAAACTACATTTCAAGAACATAGAAAAAACAAACCCAAACCTAAATGGCATCTTTTCTCCTAGAAACAAATTGTTTTAGAAGACTTCAGTGCTTTCTAAGAGCACTTGTTTTTATATTCAGCAGGATGTACAATCAAATGAAAGAACAGTGACAAGTTTCAAATTAGCAAGATAAAAGTTTGACTGCTTGTTTCTTAGAAAAACAAAGATTAAATTTTTTTACAATTTGATGTAGAATTTTTATTATCTGTTTATAAGACTTAATATTCAAGAACTTAAATATCCAAATTTTCCTTTAAAATGCAACTGTATTAAGGCTTGTGCAGAGTCCATGGTTTATGTTACAGAAATATAAGAATGATGATTTCCACCATCAGCTTAGAAGTGCACAGAGCAGAAGTCTTTTTATTACAGAAAATTAAGACAGTGCATTACCACATGGCATTCAAACACAGCTTTAACCCGCAGACACTTGAAGACTGAGCATTTTGTTGTTTGTATTAACTGTTCTTCAAATATTCTGACATAAATCTGGCACAATAGAACCTTCTGCTGTATGCAGTTCTCGGGCTGCTCCGACATCTGCTTACAGGTCATGCCCTTTTTTCCACAACTGAATGAAAAAAGACCAATTCTGAAGGTCACTAAAACAGATTAAGATCATAAATAGGGTTAATTTTAATAATCTTTTATGCAATTATATTTTAGGTGGGATTCATTAATGCCTTTCTACTGAAAAGCAAAGCATGTTTTAATACAATATCATTTTATCCAATGTATAAGGGTATGTAAAGGCAGTAATCAGTTGAAATTAATGACAAAATACAGTATAATGTTTAGAGACAGTAATCGCATGTAATAGCATTCCCTCATTGCCTAAGATCACAAGTATAATCTTAAGCAGGTAGAATTTTTTAATGATATTTCTTAATAATGTGTGAATTATGTTTAATTTTCTATTGACATTTTCTCTGAGGCTTTTCAGCAGCAGATTTGTTTTGAGGCATTGAAAAATGTGCCTCTGTTAATAATGTAGTGAGGACACCTTTTGTTATAACATTATTACAGCTAGGAACACTTTCCAACACAGGACAGTAGCCTTCCTTTAAACAAAGGTGAAGTCAACATGGCTTCAGTCAGCACCTGTAACAAGGTGAAGTGTTTTGCTTCTAGCTTTGAATACAAGAGAACCCCACTGACAACTTTTTTCTGGCTACTTACAAAAGTAGTATATAGAAAACTGTGCCACTAATTGAGTGACATTCATTAACAATTTATATAAACTAAACCAGTCATTACAAATGTAACTATTTAGAGAGGTCTCCCATCAGAGGCTTGGGGCTGTGATGCTCATAAGCAAACCACTTAAAAAGGAGAATACAGATTAAATTAAAGGTTTACCTTCCTCTGTGCTCCATATACCTTGGAGATGACCAGCTTTCAAAAAAGAAGGATGAACTGGATGATGCAAGATGTTTGACCCAGAGCCTAGTGAAAAATTTCTATTCTCAGCATTGCCCAACAAGCCTCAGAAAAAGGGAAGATTATATTTACTTGGAAGAAGAGGAATAGTTTTTTATTTTGAGAGAATACTGCTTCTCATTTAGTAGCACTAACTCACAGAGCATATCAATCCTAAAAGGTCTATTTTCTCATTCCATTGTTCTGGGCAAATAGTGACTGATAAAAAATTACCTCTGAATAAAAACATGGGTTTAAGTATGAGAAATCCACTCTCACCATTTTCATTATAGAGGATTGACAGAAAAATGAGACAAACTACAAAGACAATAGACTTGTTATATCTCTAGATGCTGTATCAAACATGAGAGAGACTACAGACTCATGTTACACACTTCCCTGGAGATCCATACTGTAAGGGAAATCAGGCTCCTTCCTCCAGCTGTTGGACAGCCTTGGAACAGATCTAAGATTAAAGCAGAAGGTCCAATTGCCAATAAAAAACAGTGAAAGTAGACCTTGCACCTGCTATAATTACAACACAGACAGAACATGTAGGATTGAGAGTGAATAAGAAACACAGAAAGAGGAAGCATTTTCAAGTCCTTAAAACCAAAATGTTCCACAAAATCCTGTTAGCAATAGTTTCTTGGGAAAAGCATCTAAGAAAAACTCTACATGATATTCAAATATTTTATATATCAAACTGTGCATGTGAAAACATAACACTCCTGGGAAAAGGTCAACCAGACAAAACCTTTCTTGTCAGATGGTGACCATGTGCAGATAAATGGTGAAACTACGGACTTAAGTTCTGGAATTTTAATTTGAGTCTTATTGCATATTGTTTATGAAAGATACAAATTGAAGGAGAAATCATCAAGATATAGAAAACCTTACTTTAAAGTTAAGTTAGTCAGAGAAGAAAACACCTACTCAGAAGTTCCAGAAAAAATTCAGAAGAGACAGATATCAATGTAATGATATTATTTTCTGTATTTTTATAAAGTTCCTCGTCCCAGATTTAAAAGGGATGATTTCTCTGAACGTTATTTTATGACTTGACACACAGTGCAAAATAGCAATAAACATTTCTTATCACAAAACACTGAAAAATGAAAAGATATATATGAATGCATAGCACTCTCCAAAGTTTCCATAGTTTCACTTCTCTTGTGTGGCCCTTTACTTTACTCTAAAATATTTCCTCCAAGCATAACCAAAGCAAGAAGCCTATCAGAGAGTCTACACTGCCAAATGATAGCAAGGACCTAAAAGTAGTTCTCAGAGAGGGCAAGGCTATTACAGAGATAGAAAATTATTTTTTTGTCCCAGTGTATTATTATGAAGCAAATTATTATGAAGAAGAGTTCTATGCTGGAGCCCTTCTTTTTTTCATAGCAAAAGAATTCTTAATTTTCAGCACAGTATGTTTTAAAAATGAAAGCAACTAAAAAAACCCCTTATGGAACAAATTAGAAAAACAGACAGGAGTAAGTTGCCAGGACCACCTGGCAACATGAATTACCTATGGTTATGTGAAAGTTCTCAGCAAGAACTGCCATCCTTCTGGGGAATGGGAGATCAGAATCAAAATGGGAGGATAAAAATCAGAAAAAGTCCCCAGGGAGCCGAGGGAAATACAGGCCAGTAAGTATTATATACGCCCCAGAAAATTAGAAGAAACGATATAATATAAAGATATTTAAGGACAAAAGTAAGGAAATTTGGGTAAATATTATCTGTTGACAAATCTGTATGGCTTTGAAGCCATAAGACAGAAAAATCATACCTTCTGATCTTGAAGTTCTCTAAAAGGATTGAAAACAGGTGGATGAGTGTGACCTGACTCATGTGAAGTACCTGGATTTCCAAAGCTCTTTTGACAGAGGCTTTTAAGGCAATTAAATAGTGTCTGAGTAAAAGTCCCTACATTTACATTTAAAATTGGAGAGGCGAGTATCTGCTGTGAAGGTATTTTATCAGTAGAGTTCTGCAGAGATCTGTGCTGAGACTTGTGGTATTTTACAGTATTCATAAATGATCTGGCTAACAGCTGAGAACTGAGGTGATAGAAAATGTAATTTTAATGATAGTTATGTGGCATAGAGTGGAATTCCAGAAAGACCTCATAAAATCAGGTGGCAATACAACAGCAAACAATGATAAACATAGATAAATGTAAGGTAAACCCAGTTGTTATTCAGAATGGCGATTCTGGTTTTATCATGGATAATTCCATGAAATTGTCCCTGTTCAGTAGCACCCAAACGAGCAAATCAACACTGGGAAACACCAGAAAAGGATAAAGAACTAGCAGAAAACTTCCGTTCAATGCAATCATTGCACTGCTCACTTCCAATTCTTGAATCTTAAGTAGCAAAGAGACAGAACAGGATTTTTCTTTTTTCTCCTTTACCTCTCCAATAGCAGCAGAGTATGATACGAGATGTGTAGGAGTCAAGTTCAAAGCAAGAGTTCTTCAAGCAAGAGGAGGCTGAGCTGTGGAACTTGCTGCCAGAGGTGTTGAGGGTGAAAAGGGCTTGCAGAGGTTCAGGGGTGCAATGAACAAGTACGTGAAATAAAGACTCACTCCAGGTTACCACACAGGGCATATTCTGAGCTGCAAAGAGTTGGGAGTCAGAAAGAGGAAATATTGCACATGCTTGCCCTTCTTTTACTCCAAGCAGGTCAGTGCTGGAGACAGATGACTGTATTAGAAGAACCCTGACTCAGTATGACTGTTCTTCTATGGAAACATGCATGTGATAAAGCTTTTACCATTAAGACAAAACCCCCGCCCCCATTTCATCTTCAGTTATATGCTGATTTTTGTAGAATTACTTTCACATTTACTTCTCATATCTGAACTTCAAATATATCAGATATCTTTCTGAATAAAAAAAGGTATAACAAGGGAATATGCTTGAATTTTGAATTTTTCAATTCAGTCTGTAACTCAGCAGGTGGAAAGAAGTCACTTCACACTTCATGTGATACCCACCAGCATTCATTTCAGACAAGAGGAACTGAATAGAAGTCACAGCATGAAAAGTAGACAAGAGTGAACATGATGAGGAAGAAAACAATAGCTCCTACCTGGACTGTTTAGACTGAAATGTCATCATTCAGGAATGTCCTATAGTTCCCTGTTCTGCCCATTTGCCTTTCACCAGCAGTAAGTTTATGAATAAGTGCAGAGCAAAAAGTTTACTTGTGAACTCTCTATATTGATGAGGACTCTATAGAATATTTCATATGAATGACCACGGATTATTTCAAAAGAAAACCATTGTGATGACAAGCCAAAGGAGATGATACTGTAAATTCACATAGCACTAGAAGTACAGACAATAAAAAATTATTTTATTTACAGGAAAAAAGAAAATAGTTGACTCAAAACCAAGTATGTATATTTGTTCAAACACAGCACAGCTATTCTTTTAGTGAAATATTTTCCTTGTTGGCTATTTAGGAAAAGAATGTCTTAAGACTGTCATCTACAAAAACAGAAATACCTTTTCTACATAAGCAGTTTGTTAGCCCAGTTGTAATGGACTAACTTATGAACAGGAAAGGAAAAGGACAAATAAGCTTTCAATTTCTCTGTCTAGGACTCAGCACATTTGTTTGACCTTGAGTAAACATTTCTGTTCCCAAACCAACAACACTGGCATAAGACACGCAGAGTACACGTATGCTTGATAAATCTAGCAGAAGTTGTTGTCTATATCTTCATCTCAGGAAAGAAAGAAAAAGAAGCTGGGGATTGTTCTCTGGTACTGAGATCAGGAAACAAGGTCTGCTGCATACAGCCTACACTGGAGCTCAGTTCAGGTCTCCTCTGTGCTCCAAATCTCCCTGAAGCTCTACGACAACAAAACTTCTACATGTTTATTCCAGGTGTTTTGAAATAAACTCATGACACCGTGTTCAAACCTGCAAGAGCATTACAGCCTGCAGCACGGAACATGTTTCAAGTCCTAGGGCGCAGCAAAACAGCACAGGGAACACCTGAAGGTTCAAAAACATGTTGGAAGAGTTTTGAAAACATGAAGAGTGAAAAGAGCCACAGCTGATTCAGATTGAGTTTCTCCTCACCAGAAATGAAAGTGAGAGACACTTGTATCTGATCGTTTGACTAGATTGCCTGTTATTTTAAAATTCATACATAAAAGAAATGGACAATATGAACTACAGATGCGGCTGCATTTCTACATGCTCCTCCACCACCTGACTTCAAGATCAATTTTGATGATCTTTCTCAGGCTAGGGTAGGGTCTAAGATCCCTCTGTGAAGCAAAGGTGACATATAAATTAAATACATCATGGCCAGAGTATAAAGCCCTTTGTTCTATGGTCTTTCTGATTCCCAGGCTGACTTACAAAACAAAGATGTATAACGCCAGAGACCAGCCTAGAACTTTGGCCTGTCGTGCATTGTCTGTGAAATTCTCTTTTACCTTTTACTATTTCTTAGTGCTGCAGTAAATGAATGAGTGGGTATATTATGTGCCTGTATATCTGTGTCTGTCATTCTGAGTGAGCGTGTCTGCCTCTGTCCTTGACTTACTTTTTTTCTTTCTTCATGTTTCTTTTTTCTTCCTGTTTACAATATCTCAGTTCTAGTCAGACTGTCTCTGTTCAACACTTCTTTTATTCCTAAAACACTCATAATGCTATTCAGAGAATATCTGTACTGTAGGAGTAGACAGAATACAGAGTGCTTACCACTGTGTAAATGATGTGCTCCCTGAGATATTTCCATGCACTGCGTGCACGGTTGTCCTTCACTCAAATTATGAAATAAAAAGAAATGTATCTACCTTTCTTTTGAATTCTTGAAATAAGTTTGAGCAATTATCACATATGTTTGTCTTCTTAGGTTGAAACCAATAATAAAAAGGCGAGAAACAACAAAGACTTAGACTCAATAGGAAAAACGAATGTGTCAGGTTCTTGAGGAACTGACAAAGAAGCATGCTTTTACAGAGAATAGGTTACCAAATAAAAGCCAGAAATCTCCTAACTTACTGGTAAGAATGTTAAGATTCTTGACAGCATTTCAAGCACATTCAAAAACATTTCAATTTTGGATATTATTATCACGTATTATATACTGTTAATCTACCACTATGAAATCACTCAGGTCACAAATCCCCAGCTCCAGATGAGGCTTTGTCTGAGCCAGTGAAGGAAACAATATCCTTCCTAAGGATTACCTCTTCTTCTCTGGCTTGAGGACAAGTAAAACAGCCTCTGTGGCTGACTGGTTGCAAAGCAACATAAGCATGCATCTGGGGCAGAAAATCTCTCTTCCAATCCTGACCAAGATTCAGTTTGGGGATTTACTGACAGTAATTTCTTTTCGGGACTGTGATGTTTTCCCCTAGTAGCAGGATTGGATCAGTGGGGAGGATCTATTGGGTTTCTCCTTGCTATTTTTGAATTTCTCAAACATATTCCATACAGAAGTCTGCAACTCTAGTGCACAAAATCGGTATAAATGCATGTTTCCTATAATTTGATAGATTGCCAGCCTCACTCCCCACTCAAATACAAGGAAGTCAGGGAGCAAGTTTATTGAATTGCCACTGTGACAGTCAGAGACCAGAGCATGTGCTCTGACGTGAGGCCGAGGGAGTGGGGCTTGCTCAGCCTGGAGAATAGGAAGTGTTGAGGTGGACTGAATGCCAGCCCTCTGGATGTTCTGAGTGGCAGACAAGAGGCAATAGATATAACTACACTGAAATTACACAGGTTCAAACTGGGTAAAGTCCTGACTGGAAAAAGCCCTGAGCAACCTGGTTTGACCTTGTAACTGACCCTGCTTCATGCAGGAGGTTTGCCTAGAGATCTCCTGCGGTTCCTCCTGACCTGAGCTATCCAATGATCTGCTCTGCAATAGCGGCTCTCCAACAGCAGAGCTAGTCCTCTCACAGTCTGGAATAAGACATAGATGAAGAAGTGCTTCTTTTAAAGAATGTGCAAAAATAGCAAAGCAATGACTCAATTTTTTTCTAAGTCTTTCACTTGCAAGTGGAATGAAGATAACATCCCAAGACAATCACTGTGGCCAAAAGCTCCTGGAGTCATCTACCTGTCTAGTGGAAAGGATTTCAGAAGTGTCCTAGCTCTTCTTGGCTGAGGGTTACACCTAATTCCCAATATATGTTATTTCTCTCTATGACAGCAGAGACAGAAGAACTCAGAATAGTATGATTAATTGCCAAGCTACAGACTGCAGAAAAAGAGTCAATATTTCCCTCAAACTGCAAAATTGTTCAGAATGTTTACTAGAAACACCATTTAGTACCACAACATAAATGCAGAATGAAGAAGACTACCCTTTTAATAGGATGAGATCCTTTTATCTTGAAAGCACATTGCATTAAGGCAATACATGCTGAAAGGAGATTTCTTTTTAACAGTAATCTGTGTGGAACCTCCAGTACTCCTGAAGAAACTTTCATGAACTGATTTATGTTGCATGCAGTTTCCTTCCTGGTGAATGCAAGAGCCTATAAATACTTGGATTCAGACTACGCATTTAAATACTAAGGATTAAAAAAGACACCATTAAATTACCTGTTACCATGAACATGAGAAGCACAAAATGCAAAGCTGTAGTGGAGCAAGGTTGGATCAATGACAGAACCATTTTCTGAATATTCAATCAGTTCATCGAGATAGCAGAGATGGCGGTGACAGCCCCTCACTCCGTAGCGAGCGCAGTATTCATCCAGAACGAAGACCTGACCTGGGCTAAACCAGCCCTGAAAGGCAAAAAACCACACCACATTTTGAGATTTATTTTCCCAGTCTCAGCTTTAAATCAGACAAAGAATAGAAACACAGATTTTTATGTCCATTACATAAACTTTTTGTATTAGAATGATTTACGTCTGACTAATGCTGACAGCACTGGAAGCTAGATCCTACAATAGCCCTCTTACTGAAGGGATTAAATGTCAGGAAACTATCTGCAGTTATGAGTTACCACTACTATGAAATACATTGTTTACAAAAAACATGCTAATATATCCAAAGTCTGCTACAGATTAAGTTATAGATCAAAACCTAAAATAAATTAACACTTTAATTAATTTTGTTTTAGCAAACAACTGTAAGACACAAACTAAAATTTGGGTAATGCTGAGGGACGTTAACATGGATATTAAAACACAGTTTCTGGATGGTCAGTTGTCTGTGGCTGCAACTTTAATATTTTGACCACAATTCAACCCTTTACCCACGTAGCATGCATGCACTTTTAGCATGCTTTAAAACAACTTTTACTAGCAAAGAGATTCAAAGCTAGGTAGTACGTTAAAAGCCACCTGAGTAAGATGAGTAAGATTTGACCTTAAATAATTATTAGATATACACAAGCTTACGGAGAGCTTTCTTGGTCAGAGTCTTGATGAGACCAGAACGGCTTAATCCTGACAAAGACATGAGCAAAGTACAGACTCCTTCACACCACAAAACCAGTTCTTGAGTGAATCCAGAGTGTGAAATATATAATTGAGTCTTGATGCAGAAATATGATAAGAAGTAGCACAGTGAGCTTCCAAAAAGCAGCATGGAGAAAAACATAAACCTCGGAAAACTACAACTACTGCACAGCTGTTCTACATAAGCATTTTCCTTTGTTCTTGTTTTGATTGTGCTGATATTTCCCTCTCATCATCTCTCTTCATTCCATCTCATCAAATGGTTAAGAGAGATTGACGAATATCTGAACTCAAATATACAAATAACTTGGATAAGCAGAATGATTTTGCAAAATCATGAATTTATAACATCAATATAGCAGGTGAAGACTAATATTTCCCTAACGCTTGTGAATACTTCTGCAAGATCAGATGTTTAATATTTGTACAAAATATCAGCAAAAATACTATTGAACAATACTTAAAAATATATTCACATCAGTTTTTAAAAAACTTGTGTTTTAACTTTATTAAAAAACTTGCTTGAGACAGGAATTTAAGCTTTATATTCTCCCCAAACTCTTCAATTTAACATATTATCTGCAAACAAGAACACCTCAAAGGTATTTCATATTTAATAAATTTGTTTTCTCCTAATTAATTTGTTTGAAGTCAATGTTTCCACTGCCTTTAAGGAGCTTCAGCTGTTTCTAGAGAACACTCAGCTTTATTACAGAACGGTACTCAGCATGTTAATCTAGTATCTGATCATGTTGCAATGCCTCATATAGCTTACACAGTGTTTGACACAAAATATGGTATTCTATTAAAAGAAGAAAGAAAAGGGATTTTAACTGTATTTCTGCAATAATATGTATCCTAGCCCTAGATATAATCAACAGTGGTTATTGTGATATTCTCCCAATGTGTTGTCATTGTCATGGATCTCTCCCTACGTTTTTATGGAAAACATAACAAAATGTTGCATATCATTGCCTAGCTGTACAAAAGCAAACTATTAAAATTTCTGCTCATTCTCATAGGATATAATTGTGCCAAGAATACAAAATTTTAAAGAACTTATTAATTTAACTTCAATCTCTCTTAAAAGATCTGTTTGTGTGGTCATTTTTCCTATCAGTGTGTGCTTTCCTTGTCCTTGCTCAATCCCATACTATGCACAAGTCTCTGAAACACATAAAAACTATATACTACAAAGTATTGGTATTAGGTAACCACATAATTTTTTATTTTGTAATTGGAAAAAAAACCCAAAACCCAAAATCCTCCACTTCCTCAATACTCTCCCTATACCAAAAAAAAAGGCAGAATTGAAGAAATTGAGGTTATATAATAATTTAATACAGAAATTTGCATAAAATTATTTCCTACACTTTAAATTTTTTTTTTACAAGTTGTATGTGTGGTTACACTGTATTTGTTGAAATAAAGGGATGAATTGTTTCTAAAATATTATAGGAAATTAGCTGTTAGAGAAAAGAAAAATCACACTTACATGTCCATGTATTCTATTGTTACCTTTACATTCCCAATTTTTTTAAAATAAAAAAATGTTGTTAAATATGCAATTTAAAAAAATTATCACTCATTCCACTTATTAAAAGCTGAGTTTAAAAAAGAATGGTAAGAAATACATCTGCTTTATGGTTGCTATAGCACTGTGCATTTCACCTAACCTCTTCTAAAAGTTCCTGATTTCAAGGTTATATTAAGTGTCTTACTATATTATTATTATAAAAAAAGATTTTGACCCCAATGCACTGGTAGAAAGCTAACCATTTTCTCTTTGAGTGCCAATTACTTTGTACAGATGTACCTTCAGGCCTCTTTGATTCACTGTGCAACCCACAGACAGAAAATGAGTCCTTTAACTTTTCTATACATACGTATCTGGCAGTATTTTAAAAGGGAGGCAACTGTCATCAAATAATATTTTTTTCCCCTTTTTTAACAACTGCAAACAAACCTAAAAATTCCAATTATTATCTTTGTATTACAAAACTAGTCAGAACAATGGAAAAAAGATGTAAAAATCCCCATTATCTTTTTTTTTGTTGTTGGGACATTAAAGTGAAAAAAATATTATGTGCTGTGAGGCATTTTAGATCCTTAGTGAGAGATCACTATTTCAGGCATGATCTCAGGTGAGAAATAAAGCCTCAGGAAGTTATGAGGTCTGACCCATACAAACCTTTTTAACGAGTGTGTATAATCTGATGAACTTCCATAAGATTGTTGCTGGTTTTCTTCCCTAATGAAAACAAAACCTGAAGCAGCCCCATCCTCAACTAGTCCACAAAGCATAGAATAGAAAATGATTGTACGAAAAGGAAACTGCAGCCAGCATCTTACCTTTTATGACAGTAATGATGGTATTCTTTGAATGTGGAAAACATCCATTTTGATACAGAGATCACATTCTATTTGCTTTTGTTTAATAATTATACTCCCCTTTGCTACTTGCAATTCAGGTAATACATACATGTCCATTTATCTATACTGCTTGTGGGTCTGACTCCCTTCGTTGGTGTTTTACCTTCAAACCGGAATGGAATGAAGAATTACAAGACAGGTGAAAATGTCTGAGATGAGGCAACTACATTCGGACCTTAAAATGCCTGTACAGGTTTCAGTAAATCCTACCACAGGACTTCTTACCGTTGTCAAAACTTTCTGTTTTTATTCAAACCTCCCCAGAGGACATGATAAATTTCAGCTGATAAAACTGAAGACAGTTTGTGTCTCTTTGATTTCTATTGAGTGGCACAGCAGCCGCTTGCAAGTACGTAATTTTCAAATTTAAAATCGATCGATTGGACCCTTTATTCCACCTACAACTGCAGTTGTTGAATGAATGAGGAAGAAAGGACTACTTTGTAACAACTGTTTCTCACTTCTTTATATCTATCTTCCAGCCAGTACTCACCAAACAAGAATAGGAGTCATTCAATCTGTGATCCAAGGTCTGTCTCTGAAGCAGTCTAAAGAGGGAAGCATGGTCAAATTTGCAGGGATTAGCAGAAATAAACTCATCCATGCCATGTTTCTGGCCACGGTCTGTATCTGTTATACAAAGGAAAAATGTGCAGAACAGTACATGTGAGTGTGTGTTCAGACTTACAAACACCAGTGTAAGCATGGCGTATAAGTCTCAATATCTAAGCTTTCTTGAAAGTATCTCAAAGAAATAACTCATATAGAGAGATGCTTGCAGGTGAATTATTATAGAATCGTGAGCTTTTAATCTGAAAATATTATTACAGAATTATTTTTCTATCATATCAATCTATGGAGTGTAAGAGTGAAAAAAAATTGCTACCCACTGACAGATAAACCAAAATTTAGAAAGGCTGTCAGAAAACACAACATAGTACATTAAAAAAGTATTAAAGCATTGTTTTCTAGTGGGGTCTGCAAATGTTTCAATTTAAAAACAATGTTGTAAGTAGAAAAGAAAAATATTCTGTAATTTCCTGGTTTAGTATGGCGCTCTTTCTAATTTTAGCAAAATAACCACAAAATATTAAAAAAAAAGAAAAAGAAAAAGAAGAAACTAAAAGAACCCCAAACAGGTTTATGCATTTATTTCCTCAGAAAAGAAAGAGCATCTTTACTGCAGTTCAAAGTACCACTTAATAGAAATATTCATCATGGCTTGAAGCCTACTTCTCAAATGGCAAACTGGAGCAGAAATGAACACACTGGCTTGAGCTAGGTCATTTCCAGCCTTCTTTTTGTACTCGGCTTTTAATGAGACAAACCTTAATGTAGTAATGGCAAAGAGCTCCTTCAACCTTCCAGCAAAGTGTACTGAAAAAGGGAGCAGCATTTTTGTGTAAATACATTGAGAAAACATACCATCCCAAATGGCACTTCAATCAAAGGCCCAAATTTATTGTTCTTCACAGATTGCATCTTTCAACGCCTTTAAACCCCGCGGGTTTATCAAAAGAGAAGCTCTAGTGATTGCTTTCATTACTGTTATGTTTTGTCAAAGTCTTCAATGTGAATTATCTATCTAGTATGGACAGAAAAAGCCTTACAGTGCCCAAAAGGACTAGTTATGTATTAGCACATTAGCTGTCTTGGATTCTATAGACTGTACCGGGGTGAACAGTCCTATCAACTTAAAAATTGACTTCCCCTTTCAATAGGGTCTTAGCTCTTTGTTCCTTTAAATTCAAACCTAGGTCTTTTTATATTCGTTACCAGAAAAGTATAGATCTAAGTGTATCCTAAATGCAATTTTGAAAACCTGTATAGTAGAAATCTAAAATTTCTAAAGAAAGGAGACAAAAGTTTATTGATTAAACCCAATTATAGAGTCAGGTTCATAATAAAACTCAATATTGATCTGTGGGCATGATGCTAACATAATCAGTCACATTTAGAAATTTAGCCCCAGATCATATTGATCCATGTCAAGTCCAACTTTCAGCTGTATTTGTGGATGGGAGAATTATTTAATTCAAGCTGAAGGATCTGCAACATCAAATCCTAGAAAGATGCAGAAACTAATTCATATCACTTGGCTTTGCATTGTCAAAGCAAGAGTCACATTCATGTGACAGATTTCACCAAGGTGGATGTAGCAAATAAACAGTATGACAGTGTGTCGATGGTGTAAGGTATGAGACCATCACCCCAGAGAAGCAGCAGCATGTATTTTAAATGCTTGAAAGGTCTGTAGCATAGATTACACAGATTAGCAATATTTCAATGAGCATTATACTAGCCTGTCATTAATGACAAACCCAGCTCATATTTTTGACACAGGTACAGGAAATGCTCTCTCTTAATTAGTGCAATTTAACTGTACTTAAAATCATTAATTCAAAGATAAACAACTGATATCAACACAACTACATTACCAAAAGTACTGAACAACATAAGAAGTTATCTATAGCTTCCAAAATGTCCAAACACAGATAAAACTCTTTCAAACCTGTTACATTTAATGTGCAAGTGACTGATTTCAGCATTTCTTCTAAGTTTTCCTTCTTATAAGAATATCGGGTTTAGCATATACTATGCACATTATTCATAATAAGACAGATGACAATAAAGAAAAAGTACTAATATTTCTTTTTGCCATCATGTAGAAAATTATACAGAGCTGAATCATTCTTAAACTAACCTTTCGGTTTCTTCTCTGGTTAACCACACTAACATAAAAGATGCCCCTTTTTTAAGAGAGAAGGTGTAAGTACTGACAAGTAATTTAAGTATTTTGAAATCAGGAGACTGGATGTTGCAAATGAAACAGATCCAGCACACTGATACAGTATCCAGATGATCATGATGAGTAAGGTGACGTAGTGAATACAATATAGCTTGTGAAAGCAGAATTTGCTATTACATAATTGGGGCAAAATAAGCAAATATATTGATTTAAAAGTATAAATATTTGCTAGATTTAATTCTAAAAGAAAGACCCATGACTGATCATCTTTTTGAGTGAATCTAGTAGTGCAAATAACACTGTCGAACAGTAACAGATCTGTTACCAAATATATTTAAGCAACAGAAAAACAACTAAAAACTTACCTTTGCCAGCTGTAGGCAAGCGGGAAATAACAGAAAAATAGATCTAGTGTAATACCTTACATTTTTGTTTATTGCTATGATGTACATACAAGATAATTGGTAAATATTTTGAAACAAAAAGGAATTAAGAAAAAATTAAGACCTTGAGCAAAGATTATGAAGAATTCATAAATGGTATATAACTGACTAAAAAATTACTCAAGACCAGACTTTTAAAAATTGTTAGAGTGATTTTTTTTTTCAAATTCTTACATAAATGAGCTTTAGCTGCCCTGTTCAGACAACATGCAAATGCAAAAGGCATATAAGGTGCTATGCCTTATATTGTCATATAGTTAAGAAAAAAAATACAAATCCATTTTTGTCTACACTTTCTCAGTTCTGGAAAACATTGGGAAGATATTTGGGGAGAGCTTTAAAGCAGTAATATTTCTTTTGCTTTTTCACAATTAGTTTTTCTTCCCTTCTTAATCGAATTTGTTGCCATGCTTTCCATGTTGCCTTTAACTCAAAATCATTGGCTGCTATTTCCATGTTGCACTGCCTGTTTCAGGTTGTGTATTTCATCTTTTGCAAACTGTTAGCCAAAAAACTATCCATTTTTTTTTTTTTGGCTCAAGGTAGGACAAGTAAATATATTTTCAAACAATGTTAAAAACTAAAAAAAGCTATTGCAGGAGTTTTAGCCCATTCTTTGAATGTTCTTTTAGACAAAGATATTCATTTTGGCAGAATAGCATTCTAAGTATGCCTTTTGCCATCTTTGCAAGAAACTTTGAATTTTAGTCCAGCTGCAAAGACTATAAAAATCATCACATCCTCAGTGACTCAGCTCATACAGAGTTGACTGAATTAAGACTACCAAGATTTCCATGTTTAAGGCACGTTCTCAAGTGATTCTAGCATGCCTACACAACACCTCTGCCCCATTCCAGCTCAGAAGCAAACGCACATTTCCTGCATCATCTGCTCTGTGCTGGGGTGAACTACAGGTACTGGCCTTGCTGAGTGGTGACCTACTCCTTTTTGTGGCTCTCAGTGACATCTCTGCTTCATTTTAAGCATTGTGAAAGAAATCTGAACCAGCTCAGGCAAGCAGGAAAGAAGAGAAGGTAGAGGCAAGCAATCTAGTATTGTAGGGATTAAAAAGATTTAAAGACTAAGACTAGTAGGGTAAGAACTATGACTCTGTTACAGAAGGGGCTGGAACTGCTCGGAAAAGACAGTGGTAAGACATGCATTACATTCCTTCAAGTGCCACTCCAGACAGATGGTGACAGCTTACATTGGGAACATTTTGACTCCTGATCATTGACCAGGACTCCAAAGTGCTACACAGGCCAAAGAGACAATCTATGACCCCAGAACTTTATCATTTAGGTATCAGGCCATGAAATAACTTCTGCAGAGAACGTGGCGGAGAATGAGAAAGCAGCCGGCCCATATGGCTCGACTGTCAGGCTGGGGATTCCACACTGACTGATTGCCAGGATTTTGTTGAAGGGCAGATTTGAAGTAGATAGTAGATAGTTTTTTACATGTTCCTGACTAGTACAGAAGAGAGCACACAGGTGTCCAAACTGGCACACTTACTGACTGCCTAAGGTGGTGGAGGCTGGTGTAAACATCTTCTTTCTAAAATGGAGACAGGGGTGGTTGGAGGCAAGCAGGAAATGGACATAAAGGGGAATGGGGAAACATGCAGGGAGGAAATGGCAAAGGGGTATGGTGGACATAAAGCTGCAAAACCTGCTGAGAAAACTGTCAAGTGAAAAAGTATCTTTTACTTGTTTGTTTCTAAAAATGCAATTAATTGAAAGAGATTGTCTCTGAACTCATGAGGGTGTAGGTTCAGAATGATGTTTGGCTTTGTATTTCTTCATTAAGACATGACAATCCCCTCATGTGCTGCCTTTACCTCCTGTGTTATGAACAAGTTATTAGCAGTGCTAAGCACTCCAGCAGCCTTTTCAATTGTATGAATATATCTCCTAACACACTGCTCATTAAGAAAGGGATCACTTCCTGAACCTTTATGTGATTCAAATTAATCTGTTTTTCATTGGTGCTTCCCTGAAACACTGATGTCCTTGGGAAACTTCTGGCTATTCTACAATCATGCATCCTTAAAGACTCTGTTCTTTCATTCAACATGCTTATGCAGAACACTGGAACTGAAGGTCAGTCTCCTTTTCTTGATCACTGCTAACATTAGCCTGTCTTCACTTTTGTTTTGGAGTCACCTAACACCACAAAACTGCAATACTGAGTTACTTAGAGATGAAAAAATTTACTAGTATACATTTTAGAAGTTGGACAGGTACAACAGTAGTTTGATTCTGTTAAATACCACTTTCAGATGCTTTGCATAACTATCAAGAAAATTTCAGGATGAAAGAAGGTATTTTGTAAACACAATACAGAAAAACATTGAAACATTTCTCCTCAAGTTTACTTTTTTCTACATCCTAAAGCTTAAAGACATTTAATTTTCTCCAAGTTATTTAACATTCTTTTTGAACATTTTATCAGGGTGACTTGATTTTTCATCTTAGAAGATAAAGAAAATGGAGACAGACTTTCAAGGTTTGAATGCCATTAACTGAGATTTGTTTTGCAAAGCCCAAGCTGGTTTTCTGCTTTCTGTACATGGACACGGCATTGCATGATATACTGCAGAAACTAAAAGAATGTGATCTTCTACTGGCTGGAAATGCTTAAACTATGCATTAATAGGAAAACAAAAATCATAAAAATAGCAATTGACAAATTATCTGATCAAAACTGTATTTCCTAATATTAAAAATGTATCTTAGTAAAAAATAAAAAATTGGGAATTAATTTAATTCAATATATATGCCAGCTCCCAAGTACATGGTGTTATATCTTGATTAAAAATAAAAGGCACTTAGCTTCATGCAAACATTTTTCTAGGGGAAAAGAAAATGAACTTCTCGTGAAACTGAATCTATTTAAATGTGACAAAAGGTCAGCTATAGATTCTTCTTGATGCCTCAAGAAATTCAGCACAGTATATATTTAAAGGAAGTAGGACTCTTAGAAAATTATTTAAGGTTAAATCTGAAAACCTCAGTTCTTGAAGTTTCTTAAAAACTGATTAATTTGATTATGCCCATTTCTACCTCAAGTGCAAGAGACAGAATAAAAAAAATTTCCTCATGTAGAGAGAACTGGGATATTATAGAAATCAGTCCAACTATGGTTCTAAATCTCACATTAAAGTAAATTCCACAAGTTAATCTATTGCAAAGAAATTTATGAATTATTATAAGTTATGAATTATTTTGTGAATTATTACAAAATATCAACATTGAAGTGCATTAAACCCAGAGGAAAATAATAATTTAAATGCAAATTTTTGATTTATATACAGTTCAGTCATATGAGTTTGTGTAAGTAGATACCTAAGCATGACAGAAAAATACATGATATTTTAGGCTTTTGAGCTTTCCTTAAAATGTCTTTAAAATAATCCTTACTTCTTCTATTGTTTCCACCCAAGAACTGTAGTCCCTCTAAAATAATGTCTAAAATAATATCAAGATGTGTCATTCTTGCTGTTTAATTCTTTAACACGATCAGTAATTTTATCTTTGAAAACATAGCTGCAGTATATCCGAACTTGTGATTGTTTCTTGCACCTTTTCCTTCCCGTAATTTTCATTGCCCTGTGGTCAGAGTTTTCTAGTTGCTTTCACTTCCAGGTTGTGCCGGTTTCTACGGATCAAGCAGGCGATGGGGAATACAGTACTGTCATAGAATCACCCCAGGACGCAGGTAAACACCGTGTCCAAAACCAGGAGCAAGTCCTTGGCTACGGCTGACAGTCACTTCTTTTGTACTTTCTAATTGACGCACATGAAGTAGGGACGTTAGGCGGGAACACAGTGAACTCCCCCCACCCAGCACAAGCCCAGGGAACCGGGAGGAGGTGAGCAGAAGCACTCCTTGTCTTTTGCCCCACCTTTGCTTTTGCAACTTTACTTCCATCCTACTTCACCTTAATGGCCCCACAATGAAAGATTACTTCATAAAGTGTTTCAGATGAATTCCCTTCCAAATTGTTTCAGATGAAAAACAGATGTCAGTCCTTTTGTTGAGATCGAACTTTTTTCAGTGATCTTGACATCGAAAAGCTCAATGACACTGAGAGCTCAGTCAGGATTTTAGATAAATATTACTAAGTTTAACAAGCACACTTTACTGTTTTCTAAAAGCAAACTGATATAAAGTCACAAGATGAATAGAAGCTCATGAGACTGAGTGATAGCAGGACTGAGGGAGGAGAATGGGTTTGGGTCAACCTGCTACAGACTTCAGACACTAAACCAAGTTTAGTCCAAAATATATATCTCCCTTCTATCACTGTGCATGTATGGTTATACAATAATGAAGAAGGACTCTTGTACAATAAACATATGATGTTCCAGAAATTTGATGGCTACTACAAAAGATCCTTGGATTGCACTCAGCCTCTGTAACAACATAAAAAAAATCATATATATGCTTCCTTTGCACAGATATTTACCTGACAGAATACTTTCAAAGAGATAATATGAAGATTTAAAATATGTTTAATATTTGCTATCTACCTTGATTTCTCTGAAATGATACTTTTCTCAAAGAAAGGTGATGAAAATTTAAACCTGAATAATTTAAAGAATTTTTTATATGTAATTTAATATTACACTATATGCAAAAAAAAATCCAGGAGCCTTTCAACTCACAATGTACTGTCTTCATAGCAATTTTTTGGTAACTAACACATACAATATATGATAAAGCTGACCTAAATCTACAAAAATTCTGAGAATAGATTGACGTTTTTCTATTCAATGCTACACTGGCTGGCTAATGAAAAATATAATGCAAACCAAACACCGTCTCCATGGTAATATATGGGTCAATTGTAAGGAATATGAAGCTAATTGCTGTATTTTCATGGATTATAATAAAAATAATGACCTGCAAGTCAGGATTTCCCTTGTTGTTAATAATAAACTGAGTTAAAGAGCTTCTGGCTAACAATGAACTGCTAGACACATTTGCCTTAGTGAATAAGTTCTGCTTAATTAAACTTCATTGAGGGAGCAGCTACATATTTTACCAGCTAAAACCAAAACCAAGGCCACAAAAGAAAAGAAAAGCCAACTTACAAAGTGGGGATATATCTGTGTTGGCATTGCCTCCTTTAAGATTCATCTTCTGAGCTTGACTTGCAGGAACAGGCTTGTAAGATTGACCTGTGGCTCTGTACATAGCTTGAACCCAGAGTATTCTATCCTGCTCATCGTCACTGGCAAATATCACAGTATCGCCTTCTTTAACAGCGTTGAAAAACATTCGACCACCCTGAAGACCTGAAGCAGTAAATAAGAAGGTAATCTTGATAAATACAAGTTACTTCTAAATCACCATCAATGTTTACTACATTATTGGTTTTACTCTGAGTATGTGTGTGTGGAGGGGTGTGCTAAAACATTTTATAGGTATTTATGACCTAGAAATAAGATAAATCTAGAGCTGTAAGGATCAAATGGTAATATATGGAAGTAACATGAGGAGAATAAACACAGAAGTTTCAGGAGAAAATAGTTACATGACTCCACTTTAAATTCAGGTCCAACTTATTTCTTATTTATCTTCTCTGTGTCATATGCTATTTTGCATTTTTTTAACATATTCTCCATTCTGGTATTATTTTATTAGCTGGGAATCCCTGTTAACTTTATCTCTTATTGAACAGACACAGCTCCGTATCCTTTATCAGTGCTGCTCTACCTTAGTCCTTTTTCTCATTCCAGTGTTTTTTTCTCAGAGCATGTAATGACAACAGTCAGCGTGGCTGTGCCGGGGATTTCTTTATAACGCAATTGTTTTGGTTTTCCAAACACATTCTGAGCATTGTTTGCCTTCTCAATTATTCTAAACATTGACACAACATTTTCAAAGATCAATCTTCAATGTCTCAGAAGTCTCTTAATTTCGCAACCCTCCATTGCACAGGTAGAATTGTTTTTCTCTGCATGTGATTTCCCTCTGCCATTTTAATATTAACTTGTGGAGATTTTTCTGATATCTCCAAATTTAGTTTTGATTACTGTGGGTAACTTTTCTTTCACAGGCATTGCCATAATTCGCCCTGTTTTCTAAATTATTTATGAATATACTTCACAGTACACTGCCACATGCCACCACCATCAAAAAGAGAAAAGGGGAAGACTGACTACAATTCACAACTCTTTTCCTTGTATTAAATGTGGTCTTATAATGTTTCAGGAAATTTTAGTGTAAAGTTTCTTTTTCATTAGTCTTACAACAAGCTTCTTTCTAAAAGCATGATTATTCACACCAGGACGTCCTAGTGGAATAATTGCCGAAGAACCTTGGGATATTTTGCTGCCGAAGAACCTTGGAAGTTTTTGCTGCTAGATCAAAACGAGCAAATTGAACCAGCTATTTTACACAGATATATTGTGCTTCATTATCCTACTTCAAAATCATGAAAAGTACCTGTGTGAGGAGCTGTGTAATCCACAGTGTATCCTTCCAGTTGCATCAGTTCCTGAGGCTCAGACTTCTTTTCTCTGTAACTGCACATTGCAAATGTGTATTGGCTAACCTGAATAAGAAAGGACTTCTTAATTACTGAATTGCATTTCAGAACTATATAACAAATGTACCATGGATTAAATTTGTTTTCATTTGCACTGAATAAATAAATCCCCTTTTTTTTCCTTTCCCAGAAGTATTTACAGTGTAAAATTTCTCATCCTTCCCCCTTTCTGCCAAAATGAAGGAAAAACTCCAAACAAAATAAGTCATAAACACATCTCTCTGCAGTTTCCTGAAATACATTTTGGACTTGTGCTTTATAAAAAATGAAGGGAAGCCATTTAGATTCTGGTAGGGAAAATACATAGTATTGTGGTACTGACCAAATTGCTCAGTATACTGCAAGAGAAAAAAAGAACTATATTCCAAGAAACTGAGAAAACAAGGACTTTTATGTATAAAAGTACTGTTTGCAGAAGGAGTGGCACAATTATCATGAAACTGGAAAAAGGAACATATAATCTGGCCAATTCTAGCTAATGATGGCAAGCATCAGAACCTTTAGTTTGATTTTATAGTCTAATTTCTGTACCTTTTGCATCTGTGCTCTCACCCACCCCTGCGCTGCTTGGCTCACTAGATAATGTACTGTGAAGGCCAAGCTGCTGGCAGCTGGCATGAACAACATTAGTTACTTGTCATCAAGCACAATTATCAAAAACATTATAAAGCAATAAGAAGAGAATCTGTCACGAGGCAGTTTTTGACTCTGTAGACAGAATAGAAAATTGTAAGGAGAGATGAGGAAAAACTGACTGGAAAGATAAAGAATGATAAAGAAAGAAATGTAGTATCTGGGAGGGGAAAAGCAATCACCGAAACAAAACCAAGGTGTTCCTCATGAAGAGCTGGGAAGACTATACAAGATGACCAGAAGGAAGAGCATGTGAATCTGTGAACACTGGAGACTAAAGGGAACTGAATGGATATGCACCTCTGAAACTCATCTCCAAGGACTGTAGGACACCTGGCCAACAGACTTGTTTTGAACTATATTATAGTTTTGTAGATCTGTAAAATTATGCAAGGATTTACACAGGTAAGGAGCTCATCTGATATATGATGGATCACTTTTATTTTGACTGCTGACTGCTCAGCTAACTTATCTAAATTTATTGTTTTAGCTACGACTTCAGGAATGATCCGTTCCGAAGTAAAATTCAGACAGCTGATTTCAGCTTCATTCATGTGTTTGCTGGTGCTGTACCTTTACTCTTTGTAAAAGATTGATGCTTTTTGAAAATAAGGATGGAATGTGTGATTATAATCTCTAATAATAATTACAACAATGCTCTAAAAATATTTCATTAATTTACATATTGGGGCTTTTTTTAAACAGGACTGTGCTATCTGCATGTATGCAGTGCATGGTGACTGAACATCTCCTGGCACAGCCTGTGCAAGCAAAAGGAGCAGGTCTAACAGTTCTCTCTGCAAAATGGCCATCAGGCCTCAAATGGCAAACTGATGTCTCTGGAACCACAGCAGGAGTCTACAGGGGAGAGAAACTAAATATAGCTCTTCTAGTTTTAATTATTTTTTTAGTCAAGCAAAGACAGTTTTACAGGAGGTAAGAATTTGAGAGACACTGTCAGGCAACTGAAACTGAGTGTCAGCTTTCCACATCAGATTTGGTACATTCGCTTAAATGGGCACACCAATACCACCTTAAATATACATAAACATAAAAGACAATCCAGTCCACCCCAAAATCCAGATTTTCAGGCTAGAAAGGGACTATTACAAGCAGCCAGCCCATCCTCCAGCATGACAAGCATAGCAGAATTTCACCTCACTGTTTGTGCATTGAGCCCACAGTTTCGCTTTCATTCATAGTATATGTTAGAAAATTACCATATTTTGGTTTAAATATTTTAAGGTATCCCTGGGCTGACAGGGCAGGGCCTTGCAGACAGGGTCCGGCTGGGAGCAGGGCAACCAGCCCTGTCCCCAGCCCTAGGCACAGGCCAAGGATGGCCTGGGATGTGGGGAACTGGACACCAGCCCTGCCGTGGCATTTCTGGGGCTGGGGATGATGGTCCCAGGAGGCTGAAGTGGGGGTCTGGGCTGTGGGCAGGGACAGCCAGGGCTGGCAGTCCCCTTTGGAGGGCATCCTGACATGGGGCTCACCCCTCCGCTCTGCCCTCTGCTCCAGGCCTGGCAGCAGCATCACCTCTGTCACTGCTTGGTATTGCCCTGCTTATCGTCCCACAACCATATTTGCCCTCATGGGCAAGCACAGAGGGAGCTGCTGGCTAGTCACACAACTCTAAATCCTTTGCAATTAGCATTATATTTCACGAGAGCTTCCTCCTTTTCTTTTCGTTGTAAACTGAATATACAGTTTTAATTTTTGATACTTGGAACTGTAGTAAGAACACTTTTCAATTTATTCCATTTGGTTGAATGAAATAAACTGGCAAGGACCCACATTCATCTCTCGCATTTTCATGTCAACAATTCCACATAACCACACTGTATAGGGAATCTGAGCCATGAAAATGGAAGCTAGCAAACACTTATCATGGAAATGCATAGGATGCCCATATTTTTCAGATTTCTTCAGCCACTGAATGTTTTTGAAGATGAACTTGTATAAGATCTGGGCTATGTATCTTTATTCATTTTTGACCTTACCTCTCTAGCAAGACAGACATTATAAAGCTGCTGTTTTTACTTTTTTGAACATATTGCAAATGTGTTCTTTTATTTTACAGGAACAATCAGTCACAATTGGTGACTTCATCGTTTTGTTGAAAATGAGACATTTTCAAGTTTCTTCACCAAAGAAACAGATAGAAAAATTCCAGAAAACTTTGTTGGGGGAAAAAAGTCTCAACGAAATAAAGAAATACAGAACTTGCCTCATTTATTCACACTTGAAGTCTCTTCGACCCTTTTCCTTATGGTCATGGGTGGCTGCTATCACTTACTACAGAATCACCAGCACAGTCTGAAATAACATTTTTTAATATAGATCTATGACTGAGTTTAAGTGTATTATTAGTAGTAAATGGAGCTGTAATCAGCTTTGCCTAAGAATTCAGCAAATTAGCATAAATACTTCATAGAATAATGAATAATTATAATAATAATGATAATAATTCAAAAGTCAGGACTATGTACAACGCATTCTCAGACAAAAACAAAATCAGGTGGCCCTCTTGAATGGTAATCTTGACAGAATAAAAGGCAATCCTCTTCCTACAACTGCATTTACTTGAATTTTGTTATTTTCCAGATGCCCAAACACCTGACTACCAGCTGTTCTACCTGTTTTGTAACAAGGGGGAAAACCAACAACCTATGCATTTATGACAGACAGATAGGTACAGAAATGTGAATGTGACTTATGAGGAATGTCGCTAAGGGATGTCCCCATGGGGCACAAAGACTGTTTAATGTGCTGGGAGGAAGTGTTACTGCACTCCTTGTGGCTGATGCTGTGGTGTCTGCTACAAGCCATCACCGGGCAGCCCACTCCAGGAGTCAGCAGCAAGAATTACCCTGCGTGGCTGGTGTGTTTAGAAAAAAATTATCCATGAAACAAATGACTGACTTTTCAAACATTTGACCAGGTGAAATTAAAATGACAGAAGTGGATCTGCATCCCAATTACTGGAGGAAGATATCAGACAGTAAATGAAGTAAACCACATCAGGTCCAGCTGAGGCTTTTTACCAAACATGTTACGTCCCTGTCTTTTTCCAGTTTTAAATTAATAACCTTTAGAGAAGTGACTGAATACTAAAGGATAAAAAACAAATATAATGAAGAGGTTAAAATTTCCAGATACTGTAACCTTTCTGTAACATTGATCTGTTCTTTCAGAAACCACTAACAACTTGTAATAGGTGCAGCAATAATGAAAGTGCACATTACCCACATCACACTCTGAAAAAAAATCAACATTATTCATCTAATGTCACAACTGAGTTAAATTTTCAAAGTGTGTGTAAATCATACTGGTAGCCTCTGTCCTAGCACTGAATTTCATGTCCTTGATATTTTACTACTGTAAGCTAAAAGTTAATCTATAGAAGAAGACTTGTCAATATGTCAATAATATATCAATACAACAGACTAGTTCATTACTGAATGCTTATTTCACATATATTGACTTCAGCTTATTGCCAGTGAATGTTTCACAGCGGGACTATATAAATGAGCCAGAACTGTCTGGACAGGAAATATTGATTTAACATTGTATTTTTTATATAGCTTTATTGAATTGATAGCTGTTTTAAAATGAAATAGATGACTAAATCCCATCACAGTAGGAAAATTCCTGTAATATTGTCCTCCAGTATTTCAATTTCAGCATAGAGAGTAGAAAACAGTTAAAATTAACTTGACTGGAATAAACCGGTCTCCCAGATGATGATTTCATATTGCATGCACATAAAGACTATGTGTCTCTTAGATGTACAATTTAAAAATCAGATGACATTTGTGTCTTAGAGGAAAAGAACAAGTTCATTCTTTTTGTGAAAGGAGTGACAAGTAGGATGAGTGTTAAACAAAAGGATGAAGGACAAGGGAGCATGTAGTTTTATTGTTTTTCTTTGCAACTTGAAATTATTTTCTGTTCCCATCCATGCCTTGACAACTATCCTATATAGTGATCTTCCCAACAAATATTAAGTCACAAAATGTCCTCATCTCTTCACAAAGGACCTTGGTAAAATCAGAATGCAAATGAATTCCATAGACTTTACAGAATCTCCTTCAAATACTCTTGGCTTTTAACATTAATAAAGAACTTGTTCAGTAATTTTTTTTACAACCTTATGGTTTTAATCACTTAGGAGTAGGACCAGGTGAGTGTGACTGACAGTGATAAAGAAATCAGGCTTTCTGCAAAGTAGTTTTAGAAGTTTTTGTTCTTAAAAAAGCCTCATTAACAGGCTTCAAACTTTTTATGATACTTATGGAGACCCAGACTTTAAGAGTTTTCTGTCAGTAAAACA
The DNA here is from genome assembly GCA_013398955.1 of Callaeas wilsoni. Taxonomy (NCBI): domain Eukaryota; kingdom Metazoa; phylum Chordata; class Aves; order Passeriformes; family Callaeidae; genus Callaeas; species Callaeas wilsoni. Next base: position 148,638 of record VWPU01012707.1, read on the forward strand.
AAGGAGACAGAACGGCATTCTCTGAACTGACTGTGAAGAAAAACACCAACAGAAAACAATGATTTTTTTTTTCAAAGACTTCCTAAAATCATTGATTTCTCTATTTTGACCACTCAAAATCTACTATTCTATTTATCTCAAGTCAATATCACCATTCAGTAGCATGTGAAAATACTAACAGTTCGGGGTTTGGCCAAAAGTTATAAATTATGAGCCTAGCACATTTTTGTGGCCAAGAACAACTACTATACCATATTTTCTGTAACAATTATATACTCTTACCCAATTTAATGTTGCAAGGGAGAAAAAAAAATAGCATTATTAAAAAAAATCAGAAAAAGTTCTTTATATAACTATTGTTGTTTTAATTTCAAAGGCAGGAAACATGTGTTGAGATAGAATAAATTAAACAGTAAGTACAATGCTTTCCGTGAAATATGACTTTCTTTTAAATTGAGTGCTGGTAAAAAGCTGCCAGCAGACTGTTACAAGGTCACAAAAATTTCATCCAGAAATTTCTAGGTTTCAGTGGAAACATCACTCAGTGTAGGGACCCATTTATATATATATGTAAAACTTGGTAACATTTCTGTTTACTAGATATATAAATTTAAAAAAAAAATAAGCTGGATGTCTCTGTGCTGAAAGAAGCCTGGAGTACTACTGCATATGTTGCCAGAAGATATTGATTTACAAATGACTCCAGAAATAGTACATAATTTATAGTCCAAGAATAATTTTATTGAAATTTCATGGCTGGCTACTAACCTGAACAAGGACAAAGTAACGTTTTTTCCACCGCTTCCAAACCTTCTGTCCTAGAGCATACAAGTACCTGCAAAGGAAATAATAAAGGGAGTGGTTTTCCATTAATAAGAAGCATCACATTAGGAGGACCAAACACAAATCTGTGTATTAATTTACTCTTTACAAATCTGTAAATTAATTTTACTGAGCTGCTTCTTCAGTGTTGTCATATGCAAAAAGTGATTTTTCTTCTATTTACTCATACCATAAAAATGCAAAGAGACATTCCTTTTCAGTCAAAATAAGACAAAAGTCAGAAACAAACGATCTCATGCTTGTGAAGATTAACCTGCTTATCACTTTTTATTTCACCAATTTTATCTGGAAAATAGAAAAAGTAGCTTAAAGTAGAACACTTCTGACTACACAGAAATACTGAATGTTACAAAAGTTGATGTTCCCAACAGTCTTTATTCCATTTGGTTTCCACAGATTTGCTAGTATTTATTTAGTCTTTCAGAAGTCAATCCCTGAGACAGTGTGAAAAAATGCTCACATAACACAATGTCAGCAGACACACAAGATTAAATTTTTTTTCAGAGTAAACTAGAATCTAATTTCCCAAACAGAAGCACTTCACTATAAAGGCTCTTAGATTACAAAACCTCCTTGTCACTTTAGCAATTCCCAGGCTTTGAATCAGAGGACATAATCAGGAGTATCAACCAGTGAGATGAGAAAACCACAGATGCTGATACTATTTGGTCATAGAGAGAGCACACTCATTACTCAAGATTTTGTAGTGAATTTTCTGGCATTATAGTGGCATTTTTTCTGTCACTGTGGTCATGTTGCACTGTTGTTAACAAAGACAGCAAGAAGAAAAGGACAAGCTGTGAGACTGTAAGCAAGAGCTCATGAGAAGTAAGGATCTGCTGCTTAAAACCTGACAGGAGAGCAGAATATTACGTATGAGATGCCCCCTCTGGCTGGCCAGCTTCTGTCAAGGACATCTGGTACAGCTAGACTGGTCAAAGGCAGAACAATGATTGTTCAGATCAATGAATGCTGGCTTCACAGGGCACTCTCCAGAGGATTCTGGCACATACATTATGAAGTAGCTATAATAACTAGGATGGGAGATGGATGGTCAGATAATTGACAGGTGAACAAGGGCCTCTCTGGTAGGAGAATATGGTCTGCTGCCCTCTACTCACTTCCATGGCTTTGCTGCCCGGTAGTTTGCAACTCAGTCAGAAAACAGAGCAATGAACCAACATCTTATGTGAAATAAGTAAGCAAGATAAAGGCAAAACCTTTTATATACCTGTGCTGGGTGTACTCTCAAGTATGTTTTTTCCCACATTAGGCATCACAAAGGACAAATTCATGTCTAAAATAAATGTTCAGTGTACTGCTTATTATTGCTGTTTTTCAGATTATGTAGCGGCTCCCTTATTATTATGACACCAGTGTTTTTCCTTCAACTTCTGCTACACCTGTATTGAAGCTCTACCTTACTTGGTTACTGTGCTTTTTATTTGTATGAGAGGGAAAAAATTGGCTTTGTGTACACAATTACCAGTTGATGTGGCCTTCTTCAAATAGTCCAGATCATGCCACAGTTTTTCTAACTTCTTAATTCTGTGACTATTATAAATTCAATGAAAAGAAAGAAGTAAGGGTTATGTCAGAAAGGGTATAAAAAAAAGGCCCTACTAGGGTTTATTTGAAAATTTATAATATTTTGCAACTAAGGAAGCATTTACCTCACAGACTGATGGTCACACATTCTCCCACAAAATATGAACTGTTTTCCTTTTCATATATGTTTCAGAGCAGTCGCTTTCCCCAGAGCACACAACCTTGCTATTGCCATGCTAATCTCTTTACTATTGTCATAGGGTGGAGGGGAAATAAATTATGAATTTCACATAGCCTCGCAGCTTAATGACCTGAGGGAGAAAAGTAAAAAAGTTCACAGGTGGCCTTCCGGCTCTCTCAGTCCTAAGACTGCCCTGTTCTTCATGGTGATTCTGCCACTGCATCCCCCTGCATCCCCTGGAGTATCACGGTTTTTGAGACATGTGTCCGAAGGCAACTGCCCCGTGGACTGTTGAAAATACAGTTGAAAATACACAGTCCTCCAAAGCTACAGTACAAAGATATCCTGACCATGTTCCCGCCCTCTTGGCATGTCTTAGACGACTGTAAAGAAGCCATAGATTAACAAAGGCTTCTTGCCTCTTGCACATTAAAAAATGAGTAACCCAACCTTAGAAACTCCATGCTAATTCTTTTTCATTATTAACTGATCCTGCTGTAGAAATATGTTCTTAAAATAAGAGGTCTCAAAAGAACATTTGTTATCAGAGAAAAGGTGATCTTTTTATATTACTTGGCTGCCTTTTAAATTACTCTTCAAGTAAGATATACCACCTATAGTTCTGCAGTACAGGCAGAAATAATATACAGTAAATTCAAAAGTATAAAATAAGAAAGCATACAAGAAGAAATTAAATAGCAATATGCACTTTTATTCCTCCTATAAATCACTTCCAACTAAGGTGCTAAATAAGAGCTTCCTTGGGAAACCAAAGGAATGGAACATTAACTACCTAACTTTAAAATTCACAGATTTTACATACAACTACGTAACAAAGAAAATACTATTCATGACACAAAGCTGAGGTTTAGTATAGAAATGCAAAGACTTATGCTGTTTGGTTTTACAAGTCACTATAAACACACAGTTATAATATGTTATTAATCCCTCTTCCAGCGCCATCTCTAATGGTACCAGTTTTTTTCTAATGTTCAAAGTTTCAGACATTTACAAGGGATATATCCTGTGCTCATCTTAAGTGTGCCTGCTCCTGAAAGATAAAGAGATTAATTCTTACTCCAGAGTCTAACATTTTTAAGTGGAAGGACCCACCTAGGCTTCTAGAGTCTTCTTTGAGCATCTCTTTCTCATTCACTATATATTTTGGAAAAAAAAACCACCAAAAAAACCCCAACCAAATGAACCTCTTTAAGAACCTTCCTACATTTAGACAGTAACATCTAAGATCTGTAGAAACCACAGTTGATGTCCAGAACAGAAAAAATCTACAATAGCCAGTTTTCACAATTAAATGACACTTGAGTTTCACAACTGGAGCAGAAAATTAATAGGTTAACAGATTCAGAAGTGAGCTAAGTCTTAGAGCTAACTTGAAGAATGTTTTATTTGTAAGATGGGCAATTGCATAATTTTTCATGAGTCTCGGTAAATGCCAGTACTGCAAACCAGAACAGAATCTCACAACCATGAACTCCCAGAGCTGCAGCCTGCCCTGTCTCTACCCATAAGTGCATCTGTATTCACCCAGAAGCCACAGTCACTCTCTCCATCCAAAATAATGTACACAAAATGCAAAGCATCAGTTGCTCAGACTATTTTAAACATCCTCAGCAGCAACAAGAAACACAGAACAGCCATTCATTCTAACACCGTACCTTTAGGTAAAAGATTTTGTGCTATACAAACAAGAAACTGATATGCAGAAGTGACAGTTCCATATTTCTAAACACTAACCACACCATTTGCTTCAATTTTTCTTGCTCTAATTTGGGTTCCATGGTTAGGATAATCTAAAATAACTTTTGAATTATTAAAGTTCAGCCATATACAGGGAAGGAAGACACTGAAATACTTCCCCTGTATCTGAACACTATAACAGTAACATTTAGATTCGTTTTGACATCTCTTCAAGATCATGTTTTGAGAATGTTTAATAAATACACTGACAAGAAGAAAAGATATGTGTTTTCATGTACATTGAAACATATATAGACGACAGACTTCCATAAACAATATATAATAAATGAGATATGTACACATAATATCTATGTCTGTACATATGTACATTAGAAGATATATTTATAGTTAGTACACATGCGTGGTTGCCTGCTGCAGTTTTCTTATATTACTCACATAATTTCCAGTAACTTAAGACTAATAAACCTGCTTTGATTAATCACATAGAAAACAGGACCTTGATCAAATATATTGAGTCATTACTTGTCACCCCAATATGAAGATTTTCTAACGTTTTGTAGTAATATGAAAATGCAACCAAATATACAAACCACGCAATCACTTATCTGAGACTTTTTGTTTAAAAAACAGTTCTGCAATCTTCTTTCCTTCAACATTATTTAATACTGCTTCATTTCTCTTCACTCACTCCCACATGAAAAAATAAAAATTGGATTTGTATGAAGTCACAGAATTACGTGATTATACCTCACAATGCTTACAACATGGTACAAAAATCTCTCATTTAATATTTAAAGTTAGTTTTCCTGGAAAATAAATAAAATTACAAGATATTACATTTTCACTACAAAACACAGAAATACCCAGATAAAAATGTTTTATATATCATCTCATCTCAGTCAGTATAATTTTCTTCTCCAGAAATAGAACAAATAAAACAAACAAACATTTTCTTTAAAAAGTCTGGGCATAACCATGTTGTAATTACATAAAGTTTGAATATCTCTCGAAGTGCATTTCCTTGTGCAAAATGCAAAACCATGTTGCTAAATATTATAGCTTAGTTTCAGTTATGTGATGACATACACAGGAAGGAAGATGGCAGCTTATTTGCTCTATGTCCTCACCTCACTGCGAGAGTGCAGGGTTCCACTTTTTGATGAAAAAAATCAGCACTAATGAATAGCTGAAAAAGCATAATTGTGTGTGGAATACAGGAGCTATACACTGAGGGAGAAATGAGAATGGACTTACTCCTTCTACAGAGATCATTTTTAGACCAGCCCTTTTATTCTAAGGAATGAAGCAATCTATCTACATCTTGAATGATAAATTCTCTACTTGTAAAAGGCTTCATTTATCACAAACAATGAAAAAAATATAGAAAGAAAAATCAATACGTGTAGCAGTTTAGTCCAGCAAAGGCCTTTCTTAAAGAGAAACCTCAGTCAAGGTTGAAAGAGCAATTAATGCAGTCTCAAAAATCTGGGCCACTCTGATAGAGTTCGGTTAACATGTGGCAGAAGTAATCATCCACTTGTGAAAATGATTTTCAGTTCATTCTCAAACACCTTTCAGACACTCATGATCCCATTTAACTGACAACAATACAGGCTATCCGTGGGCATCATTGCATTCGCTGAGAGAGCCAATGGGGACCAAATGCCCACAGGCACTTTCAGTCATCCCCACGCCTTGCATAAAAGGAATCTTCCTTGCACTGCATTCCTCCTTTTATTTAACCCTGCAAGATTAAGAAATTTTTTTGTTTTCAGTTGAGGATGAGGAGAAAACTGATTCAAGACACCAATATGACCTGGGTCATAAGAAACCTAGCTGTAAACATTCTCAGATTCATTTTAGTCGTTTCTGCGCTCTTGAGAAAGAGAACTAAATAAGCCTTCAACAGATGGAATGAAAAAAAATCAGCCTAAACTACTGTAATTATGCCTGCTAAGGATAAAGAAACGTTGAAGAATGTCAAGTAATAAAAACATCACAGCCACAGGAAACAGTTCCATTTATTCCAATAAGCAAGATACTCATCGTATGAACAGGAAAACGTGTGGCTTTTTTTCCTGATAAACACTTTTCACTTACAGTATAAATGGTTATGAGAATGCTGGATGATCTGATATCCTTAGATTCTTTAACAGTGGTATCTTACTACACTCTAGAGCGCTTCGCCATTTGTGAATATGCATGCCAGTACTTACGGAACCTGTGAAGTAAGTACAATGGCAACTTGACAATTATTAATCTAATTTATGTCATATCATGAAACCTATTTGGCATGTAAGTGTAAGTGTTTGTCAAGACAGAAAAACATCCTTTAGCCTTGAGAGAATTCCAGGCAATGAAAGAATGAAATCCTTCAGATGCAACATAAATGTAGAAAGCACTCTGATTCTAATGTAATCTAATTGCAATGTAAACAGGTAATGCAGCACTACCTCAAAACAGCTGGTGCTGAGGAGGTGACATCACCCTCTGTGCTTTTTGAGGCAGCTTACTTTGGACTAGCTCTAAACTGAACCCAGGCACAAAACAGCTACCAGTGCTTTGCAGCATATATAAACACACCCCTGAAGGTCAGCTCTTGGTTTAATTTAATCTAAAAAGATAATAGACTGTGACCAAAAAAGCACAGAAAGCAGGTGCTAAAAGACTGGTTTTCAAAGTGAAAACCTAAATTTAAATTCTGATGATGAAGTAGTAGAAAAAAATTAAATTGCACCGCTTTCCCTTGAGCATTCCCTTTGGCTGTGGAAACAGTTCTTAACATTGACAGACCTTAAAGAACTTGCAAGCATCTTGAGCACCCAGAAGCAGCCAGGTGTCCAGCCTACACATCTCTCCATGTCACTGGAAGCACATGGCACTGCAATCAGATAGAAAAAACTGATGACGTTTTTTCCAGCTAGGCACTGATATTATTTGTGATCGAGAAAGCCTAAATGGCTGAGAATCTGTCTGCATCAAAAATTTATTTTTGTTTCTAGGTCATACACATCCTCTGATGGAAACAGCCAAGAGTTGTTGAAAACTTTGGTGGTAGAGGCCAGTAAGAGCAGTGAGCTCCTTCAGGAATGATACTTGGCTTTGATTATCTGTGACTGGTTATGTGCTTCTTTTCACTGCCATTTTTGTATTGATATAATTTTAATTTAGTAAAGAATACAGACCTCAGCAGAGCTTTTTTTTTTTTAATAAAACATATTAGGAGAATGAGATACATACATTTTCATTCTAAAGACTGCAAATTCTAAGTATTTTCATAAGTACTTACGGAGTAAGTATTTTAAAGTACTTATGAATTAGTATAAAGTCTAAGTATGTCTAAACTAGCAAAGGCATGAGGAGGCATATTAAACTCAGTATCCCTATTTGTGATTTGAAATGAAGGACTAAAATTATGATAATGAATTAGTCTAGCACTTTCCTTTAATTTGTGCACACAGAAGATGTTTATTCAGAGTAATATGATGGTTTAAAATGATTTTTTAAAATTCTTGATAGCTGGATTTTTAAAAAAAAACCCTAAAAGAATTCAATTAAAACCACCACTTGAAAACATCACCAAAGCTTTGAAACAAATCAGTTTAGCAAGTTCTCACTTACATGGCATTATTCTCTTAATAGGAGCATTACTTGACACTTGAATAGTGCTTTATAAACCACGCAATTACTCCTCACAACATGTCCAGTGCAGGAGGTTAGTATTTCCACATTAATTTCTGCTGGGAGAGAAACCAAAGTGGAAAAGAGCAAGACTGTTCAAAACTTGAGGTCCTAGTGCACCAGAAGAAACACTCAGGAAAGCCTCACAACAGCCCTTATCTTCTAGAAGTTGGAAAATGAATTTCAGAAGCTTGTAAAGCTGTTCAGCCTTTTAACTGTATGTCAAAACACGCAACACACTTATGATTTAAGAAAAAAGTGAAAAGAAAACGTTCTAAAGGGAAACAGCAAATTAAATATGTTTGTCTTTGCAATTCCACTCTGCCACTTTCAGGGATCATGTTTCCCTTGTATTTTGTATGGATCCAGTGTAAAGTGCTCGGGGTATATTTCCACTTCAGAACTTTGCAGATTACCGTCTGGAAGCACCCTTCTGTCTCCCTGGGCTCTACCAGATCCCTACAGTGCAAAGACTCCTAACTTAGCTGTTGCAATTAGTTGCGTGAAGAGATAATTGAAGGAGGTTTTCTGTACCTAGGAATCATGAAAAGCCAACCATGTGACATTCACGGAAGACATTTGTTATTTGCAGCCTGACAAAATTATTAATTCTAAAGCACAGTTCAGGATAATAAACCTGTTTGCTCTTTTCAGCCAATGCCATGAGGTAAAACTTCTGTGGATGCAATGGCTGAACTTGGCTAATAATGAACAGAGATGACAGTCTACAGATGACTGTAGAGATGTCAAAATGTTTGGCAGACTGGGCAGAAAACAATTCTTTTCAGTTGTGCAACTACAGAACCATCCAGAATGAAAAGAACTAGAATACAATTTAAGCAGCAGTGGCAAAAATGCAGTTACCTTTTTGGAATTCACACACAATCTTTGAAATAGCAGTCTCCTCCCATGTTGCAGAAATAAAAAGCTTTTTATTGGGAACTATATGATTTTCTTCTGGATTAAAATTTTTACACTTCATGCTCTCATACATTGGAAAACTCCCTTTTAATCTAGCAGACTGACTTCCTGTAAACATTGGACCCAATGAATATCACTTTTCTTTCCACCCAGCATACAACAGCAAGAAAGCACAACGCTGCCTGTGTATCAGTGGTGCGGACTGTCTCCATCGTGTCTTGAGCACCTCTATGGAATGTAGGAACAGTGCCAGACATTAATTTCCACTCTCACACAGCAGTGCAAGTGTTGAAGCTTGTTTCCATGAAGTCAAATTAGTTACATTTCATTGTGCACTTTAGGCATTCCTGGGCAGGCTGTGAAAGAGAAATTTAATTGCAATGAATGTTTGCATATGCAAAGAGCCGTATCTGGCTCAGAAAGTCCTTCTTCTGCAGATCAGTGGAGTCTGAAAGAATACTGAAATTACTCATAAATTTTCCCAGTCATCTGCTGCTGGCCACAGTGGAAGATAGGTTAGATGAACATTTGCTCCAAGACATCTAATATTCTAACAGAGTTATTCTTCCTCAAAAAACCTACTGGTGCAGAATGACACCTGTAGGTGGTGCTTTCATCAAAAACTAGATTGAAAAAACTTTTACATTCTTGGCCATCTTTTGATGACAATACAAGGGTAAAAACAAGGAAGAAAGCTTTCATAGTATGACCCAGCAAATCAGTTCTCTGAAAATACAATTTTTAAAAAACTTTCCTATACAGAACACATGTAGAATTTTAAAGATGCCAGAGAAACAAATAGACTTCTGACTCCATGTCACTTTGGAAGAAACTTCTCCAAAAGAATGTAGAAGTGGCCACTCAGAAGCACTTTGAGGCCTGTGCCTTGCTCTCAACAGGACATGAAGAGAAGCGTGCAGGTATACATCCCCACAGATTCCTCATATACTCATGCTGATACTGTACCTAGAAGTTTCTTCATCTAGAAATGGTGTCTCTGTGTTTGCAACTTTTTAATGAATTTTTGCTTAAATTAATTTGCATAATGATTTTCTCCACCATTTTAAACTTTTAAAATTTACACCCAGCAGCACAGTTCTGCATCTCAATTGGCTGTGCCTGAAAGCAACTCATATGGTCCACACTGAAACTGGCACCCACTGGTATAATTCAGCAATTGTCTTGTGGCACTGGAAGACAGAGATTTCAGTGTACAGGAATTTGTTTTAGAACCATTGACATGATCGGATGTTTATCCTTGGAAATGTCACACTGAAGCAAACAATCTAAAACTGATTTCTGCAGGACTTTTACCAGTAAACAAGAGAAATGCATCACTGAAAAATATATCCCCTTTGAGAAAGTTCCTTATGTACTTCTTCATGGTATTCAGGATTTTTAAAATGGATTAATATAATTAGAAAAAAAATTCCTAAGATGGTTTTTTTTCGGGTGGTGGATAAGGGAAAAAAAAGCTATGCAAGAAAGATACAAGCCTATAAAAACAGCACAGATTTGCTCTTTGTCAAAAGTTCTTTATTGTAACAAAATGTAGAAAATAAAACATTCAAATGCTGTTCCTCCACTGGAGGTACTAAACTGGAACGGGTTTGTGACTGGAGCTGTAGAAGTAGGAGTTTAGGAATACAGAATTTATTGCCTGTGAGGGAGCATCAGAGCCATCTACTGGGGTCAGTCCATTCCTGCTGCACAGGCTTGTCTGACGAGTAACTATCTCCCCAAAATTGCAATACTACAGTGATATTCACCTGTAAAATTGCCATTAAATAGTATTTTTTAAAAAAAATCCATAAAAGCTAAGAGAAAATAAAAGCTGTAGCGCTGACGAATTGGATGCAAGGAGAGGTTTAAGTAGCTTTTCCTTACTTCAAGTTTTAAAAATACTTTTTGAAAAATGGCATTTATTTGTAAATAACACAAACGAATAAAATATCTTCTATGGGTGTTTGTGTGAACAATTTAAAAACAAAAATTACAATTAATACTTTTAGCATTACTCATTAATTATTGTTCAAATCTGAGACTGAGATTTTTGCATCTCTTTCCCCCAAAAGAACTTTACATGTGTGTTTATATTTTTATCTATACATACACACATATATTTATATATTTAGACATATATCTATATCTATATATATAGATACATATAAAAGGACTCATTTCCTGCTATAGCTCAGACAAGCACTAAAGGATATAGCAGTTCCTGTGTCCTGTAAAAATATAAGAATAGGCACCTCCACTCTCCAAATATTTGATTTACCACAACACTATAACAGAATTTATTGGAATTTGTAGAGCTGAATTTTAAACTAGGCTTTAATAACTCTCACACTAAATATTGTAAAATGCTCTTCCAAAATAGATTGTGTATATACAGAGAAAAACTTCACATTTATATGTACTAAGAAGCTACACTTCGAAACTTCTAAAATTAACATGCAGTTCCTTTACCTGTACTGGCCAGGAAAAAAATTCATTTTTCAATTATAAACACTTTCACAAAACAGTACGAACAATCAAAAGTGAGATTAATTTAGCTGCATTATAATCATACTCCCATCTTCTTCCTTGATTTAACCATGCTGCCCTCCTGTGGATGTCAGGACATGTGGAATGCCATCGCCCAGACTAAGAAAATCTGGTTCAAATCCATCCCTGTTACCTGTTTGTGACAGACTTGAAGAGGAAAGAAAACGCCACCGTGTAATCATGAAAAGTGGTTAAATTAAACTTCAGGGCGAGGACTGTGAAACTTATATGCCAAATAGTTTTAAAATGAGTATTTTAAATTAGTAGAATTTCTTATAGTTCCACAAATCATGAATCTGTGGAAGCACAGAGTCATACATATTAATAATACATTTATTCTCAAATTAGGGGGAGAACATTCATCGCATAATGATGAGTTACTTCATCTGTTGAAGTGCCAACACAGTTGAACACATATATTATAAAGATTATCCAACAACTCCAAAAGCATAGAAATAATTTGCAGAAGTATCAGTACTCGGTAAACCAAAAAATGCTAATTAGTTAAACTGTATTCTTTTTTGCCTGGTACAGAGATACCACACACATCTTGAGAAATTATTGAGTAGAAAATATGTTACATCTTCAAAGAAAAATATAAAAGATAAAAGATGGTTTGGAACAGAAGAATCTAAAATTACAGGGAGGTCTATAATCAATTATTCAAAGAAATTATCTCATGCTAAAATTTTTTTTAATCAATTACATTTAAATAAAATCTCTGTTGTTATCAGGTGTGTTAATAATAAACTGGAAATTCATATTATGCATTAAATGTTTATATAACTTGAGCTCATCTATAGTCAAGAGTTGTCAGATTTGTTAAATCACTGGTTTAAAACAGAACAGTGCAAAACAGATCCCTAAACCCCTAAAGTACAACTGCTGGAGTAGTACAGGACTATTGGTTTTCTTCCAGAATAAATTTGTAAATGCTGATAAACTGTGCTTTAAGTTTTAATGATAAAAAATGCTTTAAAATAATTTTCTCTCTGAAGAAAGACTAAAATTTTTAAAAGCTACAAAACGTAGTGTTATTTTCTGATGCTAAAATATGTCAGGAAGTAAACACTTTTTCTTTAGAATCTTCTTTAACTCAGAAACAAAAATTAAAAGTGAAATGTTAAATTTTAAATCAAGCCAGTCTGTCAAAATATTTTTTATATTGTTGAAAAGACTGTGAAATAAATAAAAAGTCTCAAGAATGCATAAAAATGTAAGAAATTCTTTTGGACCAAACTAGACAAGACAGTTTAGTCATATGCCATTTTGTGCCAATTAGCGAAGCTGCTGACATGCTGTATCAATAAAAAAAAAATAACCTAAGCAGTGGGACTAATTAAATGAAATAAGATAATTAAAAGCTTCTCAATATATAATAAAACAATATGGCTGAAAGTGTTCTATAATGTTGTCATTTTATTTTCCCATTATCTGCTTCTCTGCTGAGTTTTAATCAGTGTATCTATATGCATAAAACAGTGTCCAGATGTTAATGTGTTGATGGCAAGAATCAGGTGTTCAATTAAAATACATTGAGTGTGCAAGGAAAAAAACCCAAGCCTTCCATTAAGGAGATTATATACAGCTCAATTAAAAATGAATGTAACATTTGTGATTAAGTTGAACACTCACATTCTATAATGACAACAAAATTTTACATTACATGATTACTTTATTAACTTCATCATGCAATTCTAATCTAAGGATCACAGTTATTTTCTGTTTGAAAATGGAACCATTGCTTCTCAATATACAAAACAATGGTAAAGATACATTTACAGAAATTGTTGGTTTCCCTCCCCTGAAGCTTTTTTTATTTTTATCAGTAGTGAATGGAAAAAACCCACAACTGTTACATATATACCATTTGTAGAGATCTTAGCCTAGCAAGTGTTCTCAGCTACTGGCAATATTTGTAATATTTAATCCCTGTCCCAGATGTGTTGCTTGCTTAACTCCAATTTCATTTGGATGTATTCATTACTCAGAATGTGTTTCTAAATGACTTGACTAATAGATCTGTAAAATTACATCCCATGCCCAGCCTACTGCCCTTAATCTAAAAAGAATCATTCCGTACTCTTAAATTTTTAGACCTTCGCTTCAGATCTTACCTTGCCCTTCAAAACTAAGACTTTAAACCAGATGAAAAAGGTTAGAGAGCTACAAACATTCAGTTTTAGAAAAGAGAATTGCTGTCAGCTATCCAGCTGTGAGGGGAGTAGATTTTTAGGCACACTTCTCTACATCAGCACTACTGAAAACTGAGCCAAGTTTCTTACTCTCTTTTTGTCTATGACATGGTGCATTCTACTTAAGACTTTGAACTTCAAATTATCTCAAAATTTAAATTAACAGTTAAAATCACAAATGTAGTAACCCATGACAAAAATAGTAACTTCTAAGCCACTGATTTACTGAGCAAGGGTAACTAGTTGAGTATTAAGGAGAACATACACTTCTCTCATCTCAACCATATCGATTTTCATCTTTGGAAAAAACTATGAAGAAAAGCAGACAGCAATTTTGGGCTGGCAATCTTCTAATATTATCAGAGAAGCTCTCCATGTGGAAGGAAAGGGAAGCTGGTCTGACCCCAATGGAGACTTAGAAGTGAAACTCAAACCTACCCCTACCAGGACACTTCCCCTGCCAATTCGTCCACAGATTAGTCCATACAAACTGCAGCATGAAAGGCAGTCTCAGAGGTCTTTGCTGTCTGTTGCTCCAAAGACAAACCATGTGCGGGATTTAACACACATGTGCAGGAATCAGCATACATGCATTTTTCTTGGACGTCGCTCAGAGCACTATGCCCAGCCCCGGGGCTGCCACCATAAGGACAAGGACCTGCTGGAGTGAGTCCAGAGGAGGGTCACAAAGATGCTCAGAGGTGTGGAGCACCTCTCCAACGGGGAAAGGCTGAGAGAGTTGGGGTTGTTCAGCCTGGAGAAGAGAAGGCTATGAGGAGACCTTAGAGCACTTTCCAGAACCTAAAGGGAACCTACAAGAAAACTGGAGAGGGACTTTTTGCAAGGGCATGTAGTGATAGGACAAGGGGGAATGGCTTTAGGCTAAAGGAGGGTAAATTTAAATTAGGTATTAAGAAGTTCTTTCCTGTGAGGGTGGTGAGACACTGGAAAAGATTGCCCAGAGAAGCTGTGGACGCCCCATCTCTGGAAGTGTTCAAGGCCAGATTAGATGGGGCTTTGATCAACATTGCTGAGCAGGCACAAAGTCAATTTAATATGGGATTAAATTAAAACAGGTTTGTGATGGTAAGCACACAAAAAATACCATTTGCAGTGCAAGATAAGCTCTTTACAGTTTTCATTTAAATAAAAAGACTGAGTGAGCTAATAGTGCATAACTCTGTATGAAAGCATCACTACACTGATGGCATTGCAGAAACTGCCAGCCTACCAGGGTATGCCTGTTTGGGGATGAGACATACTCAAGGCCCCTGACAGAATAGTACAGTATTGATCTGGCAACACAATTGTGTTGACATTTTACAGGACATGGACTATTTAAAGGGAGCTAGCTATGACAAGCATACAATTTGAACAAAACAAGAGTAGTGCAGGGCCATGGGGCTCTGCTATTATGTTAAAAATAAAGGCAATACCTTAATAATTGAAATTATACTACTGTGCAGAAAAAACAAAAACAACAAACCACTTAACTGAATTTATAAAAGTTACTTCTGCCTTTACATTCGGTATTGTGTTAGAATTATTTTTGCCCATAAAGAATAGTGTATTATGAATTGAAATCCACGCTCAGACCCACGATAGCACAACTGACTGTGCAGTTGCTGAGGCAGCATTCTGACACATGGGGTGGATTAGACTGGTCACAGACTTAGTTTCTGAAAATAATTTTGCTGCCATAAGTACCTTTGATTTTGTAAAGGCTTATATTCCAAAAGACAAAAATTAGGTGAATTTTACCTTCCTAGAAGTAACAGATGGACAGCACAAGAGACAGAAGGACACAAGAGGTAGGTGGCATGCCCTCATCCTTGCAGTTAATAGGACTGGCACTCTCAGTATAGAAATAATGCCAGTTCAGGCCAGACCATATGCAGTGTCAACGTACGTCAGGTGAAAATAACTCTCTCTTAAATCTGATGTCACAGATTAGTGTATGGTATCAAGAAACAACTCAGATCACCTGATGAGAAAGGCTAATAAATAAACTGCATCTTTCACCTGCACAATATATATGTGTGCTATACTTTTTTTGTAGTAGAATAAAGCAATATAAACAAAGTCTAAAACAATTATTTAAATTTTGTTTGGTCCTGCAGTCTGGGAAAATAAGAATATTGCTTAGGTGACTATGTACAGAATAATGTTATGAATATCATAATCAGTTACATCTTCATTACTACAGACTCATGCATGTAAGGGAAGTTTCCAGACAAGTTTCAAAAAAAAAATTAGATGGCAAAAAGTATAAAATTTTAATCTGAAATAAAAGAAAATATAATACAAAATAACACATAGATTCTACCATATATAATTCTGGAAGAGTTTATGAGGCAGGAATACTTGCACACAATTTCATTCTAATGATACTGTGAGCATGTTTTGGGTGCATTTACAGAGCAGCAAATTCAAGCAAAACTAAAAGTCAGATTTTGCTCTGAATGATACTTTCCCAAAGCTACGGGAACTGTGTAACAATAGCATGCAGAAATTTCAGCAGAAGCCAACCCGAACTTTCCAATCAGACCAGAGTCTCCTCAAATACGCTGTACAGTTACTGTGAAGTTCCCAATACTCTGAACTTATTATTGCAAATTTTAGAACACTTCTGATTTGATAAATTTCTTCGTCATTTATTGCATTAAAAATAAGCAGCCTACTCTACGCTTTCATTTTAGTAAGACCAATGACACATAGTAAAAAAAAATGTCCTGCCTATAGTTCACCTCACGTCCATGAAATTACTCAGATCATGATCTTCCCTGTGAGGACCTAATAAGGCATGCATTTTGCTACAGCATGACAACAATTAATTTTTTAATACTACCTTCAATCCACATAGCATTGACTGGTCAGCCCATCTAGTCTACTTACTCGGTAGGAAAAACACATGCAAATGAAACTTAAAAGTTATTACTTAGTGTTTTAGGAAAAAACTGCAGTTACAAATCAAAATATTTTCTCAATTCTTCCCCTACAATTTAATACACTTAAGGTCTATATTCAGTAAAATATTAGTGAATCATTTCACCTTCTAATTTACCACCAGCTTTGCTGGTGAAAATGTAGAAAAAAGGTTTTTTGCACATTGGTAACTTTCCAAACTTCTGATTTGAGCATTTCCAATAACACGCAAGACTGTTGAGATTGCAGTCTTTCTATTTTTAAAAAATCCAAGAAAGGAAATATTTACAAGCACAAATGCAAGATTTCACACGATAACATGTATTTCATGTACTTTTAGGATTGAAGCCTTAATGGAACCTTTGACATGGGCATCAGTAGAAGATGTTTCTCAGTTTGGCCCAACCCCTTTAAGGTACTTAAATCAAGTACCTAAAGAAAAAAGGATTTATCTGCATTGGTAAATTAGTCTGAGTAAGGAGAGTACTTTTGAAGAAAATCTGTTCATTGCCCCAAAGTTGCAGCACTTGGTTCACACTGCAGAATTGATTCATAGCAGGTGAACTAGACTCTTCTTGCACTAGATGAAATCAGCTGTGGTGCTCAGCTAGTGTACCTTACATATTCCAGCCACTAAGGTGCAGTAAGTCTAGGACAAGACAGGACAGAGACTAAACTACATAACCAGAAATGCATATCAGGTGATGACCAGATCCTCAGCAACCCCTGAGTCTCTGTACAGATCTGTTTGGGCAAACTTCACACTTGGCTCCCTTTGTAGTTAAGGAGACAAATGCCAAACAGAGTTCAGGTCTTCCAGATTACCATCTCTTTGTGTTGGGTAACATAATTTTGGTAGTGGCTAAAAATCCTTCATAGGTGCCTCAGAGAAGCCCAGTTTACTGCTCTTTGAACCATTCATTCTTCAATTCTTCCCTCTCCATGATAGGACTATCACATGCAATTAGCCTTCTTGGTACAGGGCTGAATCTCATCCCACTGTTGCAACAAGTGGCTGTTGCTAGAAGGTACTCAGTTGACCAGGCTCTCTCAGCAGTGATGCTGCATTCAAATTTGCCCACGTGCAGAAGACATGAATTTGGAGTCAGTCACATAAACTACAATGACAAGTCCTAAGTGATGCTGCAGCACAGCTCACCACCATCTTTATGGCCTGGAAATGATCTCTTCTCTAATGTAATGAGCTGGGAATTGCTGCCAAAGGTTTTTTCACTTATTTTTTACCCAATAAATGCACACAAAGACCAGGAAGTTAAGATGGGAAGAGCTTTGAAGTTAAGAATTCCAGACTAAAAATTGATAGTATAGACTAGAAAAGTCTACCTAGCTGTTTTATGGCTCACTGAGATGTTTGGCCATAGGTTCTGAGATATTGCATAATAAGAAGAAAAAGAATTGGCATTTAAGGCACCATTAAGGTAAACCATAAGAGATAATCCCTGCCAAAAGAAGAAGAGTTTACGACACAGGCAGAATGTGAATAGCTTCATTAAAAGAGGCTGAGAACAAGACACAAAACCCAGTATGCAGGAAATGGACAGGTACCAGCATGACCACTCACCCCAACTGCTTATTTTGTGAGGCTGAATAAGGACTTTACAAAGACGAACCAAAGAAGGATTTGACACGCGTGCAGTACTGATCATGGGGATCTTCTATACCTAATCAATTATGCATACTCCATTCCAGTGAAGGTAAGAAGATATTGAACAAGTGTTGCTACAGTTATGATCTAAAGACAATACATGTACAACTGAACCTGCATCACTCCGCCCATCACAGAGCTGAAGAAAATCCATCTTAACATTTCAGAAGCATGGAGCTTTAAGGTGAAAAATAAAAAAGAAACACCCTATATAAACAGTTGTAATGATTTTTTTAATGTGAGGGTAGAATCACAGTTTAAATATAAATTAAATATTAATAAAAACAGATTCTTTAATCTATTCTCAATTCTTTTACTTCATTTTTTAAAATGCTATGAGCAAAAGTAAACCAAAATTTTTTGTAAGAAAAGAAATATTTTAAGTTTTACCATCAACCTTGCCTAACCCATAGATATTTTTCACATGAAGTCTGTTGTGATTAAGCTAAGTGAGTTTGGATCTAAATTTATATCTCAGTTTTTACAAATATTTCAGATTAATTACTATGGAATAAATGAAGAATGACACCTTAATTAGTAATGCTTCTCTTGGCAATTAGGATTCTCTTGGCTTCTTTCAGCAATTAAAGTGGCAGTGGCTTATCATTAAGGTCTTCAAAGATTCCCTGTGCCTCCTCAGAAGCAATTACTGTGTGAAGCACTGAAAATCAGGCTCATAGCTATAATCTGTTCTCTAAGGATCTAGCAGCAGGATAAACACTTTTGCTTCTTCCTTCCATAGTAATTTTGCATTAACTCATTATCATTATCCAATCAATCATTAATGTAATTTTAATGTGTCATTTTTCATGAAGTTCAATTTAATTTTTAAAAAGTAACTGATTGTAGTAAATTGATTTTGCAGAAGTGTGTAGTAGTAAAATCATTTACATGAAGACAGTTATCACATTAGCACTTTTCTCCATGGCAAGATGCTAACATTCATTTAGCACAATGAAATACCAGCATTAAGCACAAAGTAGCACAACAGAAAATACTCACATGAGACACCTTGGTATAATAATAGTAACACCTTCATACATCACTAAAAGTGCAGCTTATAACGTATAAAGAAAATTTTGACCTTAATATATACAAGTGCATACTCCTTTATAAACGTTAAAATGAGGACAGGTTTGTCAGAATTTTGCAAAGTAAGATAGTTATAGCTACATGAATGACATTTTTGACCCTCTGACAAAATAAACAAAAAATATACACCATTGCTTTTGAACTCAATTTTAAATTGTTTATTAATTATGGGCCAAAATTTGACCAATATTTCTGCAGAAATATAAATCCACTGGTTTAGTTTTTTAATCTTCTGTTACTTTCTCTATAGAAAGTCCTTGAAATACTTGGGTTTACTCTGTGTTGGGATTTATGAGTTTTATCTTGCAGAAAGGGATACTCGCGTGCTTGTCTTCAGGGTCTCAGGGTCTTGGATCTTCAGAGTCAGCAACTGTCTGAAATTTACTCTTGAATAGAAAGATTATCTCCTCTTTGTAAGTTTTACTGAAAAGCTCTTATGGTTTCAAAGGAATCATGTTAACTTCATGCAGTAGTTAACTTACAGATCAACCATGCCAGTCCTTTCCAGTACAAAGTGTTCAGCAATGACTACATTTAATGAAGCATTCTGAAGTTTGCAGCCAGGATACTTCTCATAGCAGTTTGTGACATATCCTTCAGGATTTTTCACTGAGTAGAGAAAATATGCTCTACATATACAGATCTGTGGTGCTGGATGTTAGATGCCACTTTGGCACACGTTGATGTAAAGTAAGAGCAGGCATTCCTGAATATGCAGTGGTATTTGCTGTGCTATGTACTTCAGGTGCTGATCACTTTTTTTTACTAACCCCTCTTTTTTTCTTCAACAGTCCACTGTGTTTGAAATTCAAACAAAGTCTATTTCAGCAGCCACACAACATATCTTCCATAAGTGGTAAAAATCTTGCATTAGTACAGTTTGCTTCGGCACTACAGAGCCACCTACAGCTACCGTGCTTGTCTTGATCAAACCTGAGCTTGTCATGCTAGGTCTAGATTGAACATGGACTGGGAAATGAAACTTTGTAGTTCACAGCTCTTTTGTCTTTGAAGTCAAATAAACTCAGCTGAAACTCTGATACTTCTTTATGCTTTCCTGTCAGAAATTACAATGAAATCTTTTGCCCAGTGTCTCAAAAGTATACGGCAAGCAAATACAAGGTCATATTGTATATGCATTGAGTCTGAACACGAGCCAACTCTAATTCAAAAGTGTTGTGAACATTTCAGTGACCCCAACAGTTCTTTAGTGCAGGTATTGGCATCATCGCGTCAATTTCTGGGTTTTGTGTTGGGTTTTGGCCAACTATTACATCTCCCTCTCTCTACTACCAAGTCCCATGACCTCTTCAATTAGATTAAAAGAAATCTCCAAGTCACTTTTGCTTCATAAATAAGTTTCTTTATGAGAGAATTCCCTTTAGAGATACACACTTTTGTTCATTTTCTGTATTTCAGATATCCTCATTAGCTTATAACTCTTTGGAAAAGAAGTCCTCTGTGTGGGTAGATGAGAATGAGGTTCTTTGGACAACTTGGGCACTAGAGGCCAGATAGACCGAGCAAACATTGTTGCATCTCATTTGCCAGTAACAGGACAGACAAGAAAAAGTGTGCACAATATAAAATCGCAGTGAGAGGGAGTGACTAAGTTTTACCTAGACCCAGTTGAGATGAATACACACAAGTCCTGTTCTGGGATCATCTTGCAGCAGACTGCTGGATCCCACAGTGTTTCAACATGTAGCAAGATTTCACAAGGCAACAACTGTGACAAACAGGAATCAGGAGTATTCTTGTTATTTGATTAGTGAATCAAGAACACATCTTTACTTTGTGGTAATCATCCCTTTCCTACACAAGGTAGACTGGCTGAGGATTATCTTTTCACAGAGGAGTTTCAAATGGCACAAAGCTAGTTGAAAAATCTCTCACTTGTATATAGATTACTGGTCATTTCAAAAAAACTGGAAGGCCTGATGCCAGAAGTGGGCAATCTCTCATTTTTAGAAAGATTTACCATCAAAACGTACTTGAGACTAATTAGGAGTAATCGTAGTAGAAATGACAAAGATACTAACTACTGTTCTTAGGATAAGAAATTTTTTTGAACAAAACTGCAGGTATTAAAAGTACAGTTGGAGCATGTCTGCTGCCACATAGAACAAGCTGTATGTGTTAGAGGACAACACAAATCCTAAACCGTCACCACTGCAGACACAAAATTCTCACAGGAATTAATTTGACTTTTTTTTCATATAAAATATTTATTTAATGTCATAAGATTTGAGTAAAGATGAATTTATTGATCTTCATAACTATAGAAATAGCAACTACTCTATAAAGATCAATATAGCAGGAAACCCAAGAAATATCAGTGGAAATGAAAATATTTCTCCTAACTGTATTGTTATTTGTAGCAAAATTGTCTTCCTATCGATCAAACTAGCCTGAGTTTCATTTAAAATAAAAGGAGAGCAGGTTTTTAAAAAAATCTCTTTGGCAGCTATGCAGTTTATCTCTCACCTGAATTTAGATTTGAGAAACTGTGAATTAGGCAGAAGAAAAAGATAACATGCCTGAAGCACATCTCTTGTTCTGGTAATTCACCTTTTCAAAGCTTTGCATCTATGGTCACTGGGCATTTATTTTAATTTAGGAGATAACCTACACGTCTTTTGAATGAAATATATATAGAGAAAAGTTTACCTTACTACATCCAGTGCACCATTACTGTTTTTCAATTGTCAGTGTCTTAGCACTGATAAACCAACGTGTCAATGTATCCCACCCTACCTAGGAGTTGCTTTGAGAAAACTCAGAGAATGCTTACCTAGCCTAAACACCTAAATTTTTTTGGCTGCTATAGTGAGGCCATATGACTAAATGATCAGAAAAGAATTCCAGACTATCTGATATTATGTAAAGCTTGCAAAATTCAAACAAACTCAACAGTTTCTTCCATCTGACTTCTTCTATGCTTCCTGGTCTTGACATTCACAAACCAGAAAACAAGCATCCTACCAAGGACAGGGAGAACTTTGCTCTTTGAGGCAGCAGCTGAAATCGTTGCTCTGCTACCCTTTTCCAAGAAGAAATGCAACAGCAGCAAACAGAAAGCTAGATGGTGCTACTATGCTGACTTTATGGTTACAACCAGACAGGTAGCACACAAACTAGGAAAGACAAATCAAATACTATAAAGGGATCCAGAAGAGTTTACATATGTAGATGAAGAAATGCTGTAGTTAGGTATTTGAGTCTTTTAACATTTGGTTCAGGAAATTATGCTATGATGATAAGAAATGAAAAAGCGAAACAGGAATCTCTCGGATAATATGTTCTTGCTTTTGAAAGAGAAAAACGTTAAGGAGAAATATATTTTCAGTAACTGTTGAAAGTAATATATAAAGTTTTATCTCATAGAAAGTCGTATTAATTGAAGAAGTCTATGCTTCATATTACCATATAATACCAAGCATTAGTAAGGATTTTCTAAGATGTTGGAAACATCTGAAGTATTATTGTAGGTTTCTAACTCTTTCCTTCACTTTGAAGTAATTCTACACGTATTCATTTAAGAAAAATTAAACTTGAAGTTTTAAATTAGCCAAAAATTTCTTTCTATTTCATCTTTTTATTGTTGGTAAAACAAATTATTTTAGAGTTATTCTGACATATTTGTGTGTTTTGGCTCAGAGACTAAGGACTGACACATTTCAAATTATGAAGGCTTATCTGCGACAGGGAGCTTGCAGTGCTTGCTAAGTGTGATTGTATTCCTGACATCTCACTTTATCTGTACCAGTAAACCAGAAGTGCAATAGAGTAATTTCAGTGTATTCACCTTGCATATTTTTCTGAAATAATGATAGTGGGAGCAGATCTCATCCTCAGATCAAACCCAGATTACACATCTTCAGGTTGTAATTCTGTTTCTTGTCCTACTCTTCTTTGCCAGGTGACCATGGACAAACAGCCGGTAAGAGCTGGCACCACCCTCATTCTGGCTGACTTCAGTGCCCCCGTGGCTCTTCTCAGCTGAGTTATGAGCTCAGTAGCAGCAATGACTGTGGTTTATCCAGGTAACAGGCACGCACGACAGCCCTGCCACTGAGAAGCCAGCAGACCCCAGTGCCATCCTCAGCTTTGTCACCAAATTGCCTGTGACCTCGGGTGATCTCTGTTTATTCCTGCGTTTCATTTCACTCTGCTGCAAACCACATTACACTCCTCTTCCTCTCTAAGGATGAGTGACAAGTGTCACAAAAATGAGAGGAAAAAATTACTTATCCTGTAATTCTACATCTCTGCTAAGCAGAGCATTTGTGTCACAGATTTCCTTTAGTTCTGAAACTACAGCAGCAGGAGGAGAAATGTGATTCTTCAGTCAGACTCAGGAACCAGTAGCTATACATACTGTTTATAAATGCTCTCCTAGGAACATCTCAGCCAATTTCAAGTGCAAGAGAGAAAAATAATCAAAATGCTAGCAAATTAATGGTGATATTTATATTCTCAAAATACAATTATAAACAAAAAGCCACAAAGCAGAACCCAAAACATCAACAAGTTGTGAGAGAAAAATCATTTCACACAGATTCCTTACTATTACGGAGACTATGATTTCAAAGAAGTGGCCAAAGTAATTTCTTTACAGATGAGAGACAGAGAGAAAATTCTTAGTGCTTGTAGAATGCTTATTCCAAATGCAAAAGTTTAAGAAATTAAAAGTATATAATTTCTATATGCAACATGTCATACAGAAAGCAGAACAGAACATAAAAGAATGAATTTTGCCCTTCAAATCAAAAGTTCAGGGCAAGAGCTAGGTTGAAATGTTTTACTTTTGAAGTCAAGCCCAAATACTACCACTTAGTAATATTGCCCTGTTCAGGCTGTTCAATTAGTAAGAATTTCATTTTACTTTATTATTTATTTCCCCCTTTTTTTTTTTTTTTTCTTATGGTAAGACCACTGAGCATTACTAATCCTTTTAAAGCAAGTTTTTAAAAAAATTCCTTTTTTATTTCTAGATTGGAAGCATAGAATAATACCCTTTAGTAACCACTAGGCTATGCTAAGACACAACTAAACAGGCCCACAATCTACTTTTTAAAATAATGCATGATTTAAATGCATGCAGATGTGCAAAGGCACATCAAAAAACCCCCATGCATTAGAGAAGGTATTTAGAGTAACCCACATATCTTGAGTCAATTAACCTGTCCTGCTGGGGTTTTCAACCCTAATATAATTAGGAATTAAGGAGAGCCAATTGAGCCTTCCTGAAGGAAACAGTACCTCCCTAATGTTGCTATTGTAACTCAACAAAAAGAAACAAGCTTTTAGCATTTTATAGAGAAAGTTTTTAGCTCAAATTCTACTCCTTTCCTCTGATGATCTGTTTTAGACTCAAGATTGCAACAGGAAAAAAATTAGATATATTAAAAAATCTCCTTTTGTATGGATGTTTGCTTTACTAAATAAAGGAGATTTTAAAAATAACTTGTATCTGCTCTTCATTGCAGAGAAGGGAAAGGTTACCACATTCTGTGAGGAACCAAATACAATACAAATTATGAGAAAGGAATATGGAGTATCATGAATTGTCAATAATTGGAACTGTTCTACAAATCCCCATTAATGAGCAATATTTACCTTGTCACTACTCAGACTAGCTTTGTGCGCTTTGCCTTGTAATGTAGTGACAGGATTCAGATACAAAAGGATGGTTATATATCAGTCAGGTTAATTCCCACTTTGAGAGCCTTTCATGCAAGAATTAAAAAAAAGTAAAATAAGTAATAAGATTATGTTTATTGTAAGATGTATAATACTATTCCATTTTTTTAAAGCATGTAACAGAATACATTGAAAAAACATGAACTGTTTCCTCGATCAATTTTTTTTAGAAATTATATTAGTGGACTAACACTAGATTAACTATGAATATGTCAACATAAACATAAACCTCTTTTTTGGAGAAGTACAAGTGAACTGCAATTGAGATTCACAGTGCTGTTGAGTCATAAAGATTTTTATTTCTTGCTTTTAGAAAGGTTACAATTCATAATTAAAAATCCCAGCTTTATAATCTAATTTAAAATATAAGTTTTGGTTATGACTGTGGAAATCAAGGAGAAAGCATGATTTGAAGGTGCTGCAGTCCAGAATACTATTTGTGACTTTAGTACAAGACAGTACAGTTTGTAGAATTGAATATTCTTGAAGCATAAATGAAAGACAAGTTTTGAAGTCTTCCAGAGTATCCCGTGTTAGTAAGTAAAGTTAATCTTCAGTCTTAAAAAGGAGATAAAATTGAAAACCACTATTAGATTGGGCCTGTGGGTTTTGCCAATCCTGCAGAACCTGAAATATTTGGGCACAGTTCCCATATCTAAAAAAATCATCTCTTACTATAATTATCTTAGAGTATTAATCTACTAAAACCTATCTTTCTGCAATTGGCTGTGGGAAATAATTTGAATGCAGCTCTGAATAAATTTTGAGACTCTCATCTGAAAAACATTATGTAATGCCAACAGATTGCCTTCTTTTCCTATGACAGACAGACTACTGATATAAACCAGTATAGAAAACTGAATTGGGAGGTCACGGAAGACTCTCTGAAGACCCCAGAAAAACAGCTCCTTGCCAAGACTGCCTCTGGGGAAACACAGAAGCACGATGAGAGGAAACATTGGTGCTTTCTTCTTGTTGCTGGATCCAGTTGCACATTATACTCTAATTGGGGTTGCAGAGAGTATGACCACAACATCATCAGTGACCTGATCAAAAACCAGGAACTTCTCCTAGTCATTGCTTGAGATAAGTGCATGGCAGCATAACACCCCTGATGTGTGTACGGTGAAGTTTGCAATTGAACCAGGTCATGTGCAGATGATCTGTTGCGTATCATTCTTTGCCGATGTGGTTCAAGTCAGCCTGCCTCCGTGGCTGCCTTTTGACAAGCCTGCTGAAGTGGGCAGGCAGCACCGTGCCTCCCTGCATCCTGCACTACTGCAGCAGGCTGAATACCTTCCAGCAGCAAGAAACTGAATCCATGCCTGTGGGCTGGATCTAGACAACGATGTGCCACCATCACCAAACCACTTCACAGGTGTTTGGTGAGTGCAAATGAATGGGCCAGGAGGTGGAACTCATATGAGAGCATCATGCTTTAGTACAGACTAAAGACTTTTCTTTCCAGCTCCTCTATTTAAACTTATTCATGTCAGCTGAGTCTTCCTGCTCTCTCCTGCTCTGTTATCCCATTTCCCTTATGTATTTGCTGCCATGCTTTGAAGTTTTCTCATCTCAGTTCCAGTCTCCAAGCACAATAGCTCCAGTTCCCCCACTGACTCTATGACTGGCTTCCCTCTCTTTCCTCACAGTTCCTGGTCACCAGCCATAGGTCTCCATCCAGCAAGTCTCATTGTTACAGTCCTAATCATTTGTGTCTAAGTTTCACAAAACCAGAAAGAGAGATAAGATTGATACTTGGGAAATCTGAGCCCAACTAATTAACACTTGGACAAATCTTAAGTCAGTTTGGTTGTTTTTTTAAAGAAAGTATCGTACATAGGAAATTTTGGCAATTACTGGCTGTATACAATAAGCAGAATACAAACTGGAGAAGACTCAAAAGAAATCTAAATAGCATGGACAGTACATTGATTCTTTGTGATTGCTTTATAACAAAAGATAGAGACTTGGTTACTGTCAGCAACACTACCTGTTTTTGCAGCTGGGCTGAGGAATAGTAGTGGCTATTATTATTAAAGGAGTTGTCTTTACGAATAATCTATTCCACATAGTTTCGGTGTTAGACAGAAAAACATCCTTAAACTAGCATTCATACATAAATTTTTTTCAAGAGAAAGACCATACAGCAGACAGAGAAAGGAAGGGGAGACTATGAGGAAAATACCACTCCATTCAGGTATATAATTAATCCTATTTTAATGGAAAAATATCTTTCTCCTTAATATTTTTTTAACAAAGTGCCATAAATTGTAACATTCAAAACCATTATCTAAATGAAACTGTACTCTTACATTGACATTTCAGTCTTTGCTCGTCACCTGTCTTTACACATCACTGAACATCTGACATGAATGTTATTCCTGACTAGTCCAAACTTTGTGTATAAAATGAAGATATAACACAATACGATACTAGAGGAATATTTTAGACATTTATAATGTTTTACAAACTTTATGGTTTTAGATACACTTTGTTAAAACACAGGCACAGTGAGACAAAATAATAAAATAGAGATAGCCAGGAAACGGACACTTACCCACAGTGCTTCATGTGAGGTGGTTTATCCATTCTCACTGCCAGTTTAATTTTCAGGTCACTGTCCTGGCTGTTTTTAGGAACTATCATTTTATGCAGATCAGGGGACTTTGGGCTATTGGATGTTGGATATAACACTACCTGCAAGTCATGAAAAGAAAAAACTTCAGCAAGCTGATAAAAAACCCCTGGTAGTCTTTAATGGAAACATCTAAACAGTGAAGATTCTTGTTGCATCTCCTCCAATAAGAAAGATGACTTAAAAAGATTTCCGAAATCTAATAAACTAACTGACTCAATCTTATTGTAACAAATATCAAAAATTAACTCCTCCCTTCTCTTAAAAATGGGAATTTTCATATTATGAGTTAATAAAACTTCCTCCTGTTAATACAGTCTGAATTAACAAATTTTTTTTTTTAAAAAGGAACAGTTGGCATTTCAAAAGGGTCATGTACAATTAAATAGGAACCTAAACTTTTACATTATTCAGTGCTCTGCTGGAAACACCCTTTTGAAGCAACCTGCTGTAGCATTATGCAACGGATCAGCCCTCAGTAGTGGCATTGCTTGAGAGAAGATAACTAAAGTGTGTCTTGTTACTGTCTCCAATTTTTGATCAATAGCATTAATAAAAGTTAATTTTAGTAAAAAAACACAGAAACTGCAGATGAATTCCAAAGCACCTCTGCTGCAAATGGAATATAATAAATGTAAGATACTATGTCCAATGACATAGTACATATCACGTGATATGACACAAACCTATTGTTTAATCTACAGTAATAGACATAAAAACCGCAAACCACTGAATTTTAAATACTTAATTTTTAAAACATTTATATAAATTTCTTGAAAGTTTTACTAACAACTAGTTTTAGATTAGTGTTAGTCACAAGCTGTTAAATATTTACTTACCATCCAAAAAATTTATCCATTTATAGTCAGTGCAATTAAAAATTACTGCTTCATCAAATCCTTACTCACAGTGACATGTTCAGCAGTTAAATGCTGCTAAAACATAATTTCCTTTCATTCTCATTATAAGCATTACTCTTGAATCTAGACTCTAAAGTATTCTACACATACTTCTTGGGAGACTTTCTTAACATTCAGAGCATTCTGAATTACAATTACCATGAATTACCATTCTCATTTCAAAAGTAACAACACTCTAAAAAGCATCATTCTTCACACTTTCATTTCTTCAAAAATAAAATTAATCATTATGTTAACCATCAAATTAATTTCTTACACATAGTACTTGTGTCATATATCTAAAACACAATATATTTTCCTCTGTGTTACTATGAAGGCTAAATTAAGGATGTGAGCAAAACTGTCCAAGCAAGCATAAATCTAACAGAGGTTATTAAGCCAAAAATATTACAACAGTGTCATTCAGATCTAATCATCTGAAAGATGCTGTAAGTGGAAGGCCTTCAGCTTCTCATCTCAATATTTTGCAGAAGCACATTCCTGCATCCTGTTAATATCAGGAGCTCCAGTCAAGCAGAGAAGCATGATGCATCGCTCCTAATCAAATATGCAAGCTTTGTAAAACCAGTGGAAGAATTAACCTGTCAAATCTATCGAGTACATTCAGTATCTTTTAAAGCGGTAGCAGAAGAATCAGTATATTCTGATTTTAGCAAACCAGGACCTTAATTTTTTTCTTTTTTCAAATGCCCAGAAACCACTATTTATAACAGATCTTATTCCTTCTTTCTGATTTTCATTCTGAGTAAAAGGCATTCCTTAAATAACATTTAAAAACATTATGAGCATGGCAACCTTTGCGTTCTGATGTATCAAAGGGAAAATTATTTTTAGTTTGTTTATCCCTTTAACTGCAAGATTATATAAACAGAATTATTAGACATTCCTTGCATTTAATTGCTAGGCATTCACTTAGGACTGTAGGTGATGTGAAGAATTTTTCCTTTTCTACAGTCTGCAGTTTCTGTTGTCCTGTAACAGCTTATTACAGCTCATGCATCTCAAGTGACCTCCTTCTCCTGTCAACTTCCTGAGTTTTTAGAATGCTGATGAAAATAAAAGCAGACAAGAGTATAACTAATTTATATCTGTGATACTGACAATTCCTTTTCTGAATTTTTAAAGAAGTATTACAGAGCTTCAGTTTCAAAGCTCTCACAAAGAGTAAGTATCTGCCAGACTATTAAGTATGTCCTGTGCTGGGTTTGTATTACACTCTGTCATGCCTTCCAGCTTTAAACAATGAGAGCTTGAAAGAACTTTGTAATCAAACTTTTTGTTACACACAAACACATGTATGCACATGCACACAAAGCATTTGACAGGTATTAATTATCTTTGCAATAGCCTTCATACTAATATTACCCTTAAGGGCAATGATAGCTAATGCGTACCATAGCATCAGGTGGCACGAGCTGTAAGCTCCCCTGAAATCACTGAAACCAAAACACTTGGCAACTGCTCCTTGATAAGAAAAGTAAAAAATTGCTGAAATTTCTATTAAAAGCATTCTCTCCACTATGGAACACTGCAATGTGAGATCATTGCCATTGTCCATGGAGAAACTTCCTGAGGTTATTCTGTCTCAGATTTCCTTTCAGCAGTGCTTAAGGATTTTAATTTTCTGTTTTTTTCATAATCTGCTTTAAAAAAATGAAGTGGTATCAAATCACGTCTCCTCTGGCAGATATAATAGTCACCTAGAAGATATGCTCACTGTGCCTAAAACTTTTATAAGTTTCATAGAATTCCTACTGCATCATATATTTCTGTACTATATCGTAAATTTCTGAACTTTTATTTTATTTTATTTTGATTTATTTTATTGTTCATATACCTGTGGATATCACCATGGTAGGTTATTCAGTAGCAGCAGAGAGAATTATAAGTTTTTAGCATAGGACAGTGTTTACCATAATTATACTAACAGGTAATCTACATTAAAAAGTATAATGAACTATTAATGACCAGAAAGCTGCACAGCAAACACAGCTGCTGTGCATTGTATTGCTTTAACTCATTTAAGGCAAATTAATAGTATCAGAACAGTGTGGGTTGAGATAATTCAGTAAATTCAATCATCCCATAATCATTAAAAAATACTTGACCACGTGTTCCAATTATATCTAGCACTACATTTCCTCAGACCACACTGTAACTGAAAAAGTGTCAAGTTCACTTTATTCCTCTCCTCATCTGGATGTAAAATAAACACAGAAATCTTAAATATTATAGAGCAACACTTGTAGGCAATTGTACAAACTGATGTTCTCAAAATACTGTTTCTTAGTTGTGAATGACTGAAAATGTTTCTCTCTTGGGCTTAAAAAATGACAGGTTGAAAGACATTGAAGCTAATATCATTTGACAACTAAACTAACCACCATTTTTGTGATTCCAATATGTATTTAGGTCCCCAGCTGGATCACAACAGAAGAAGTTAAGTACACCTGAGCCAAACAGTCAATCCAGACAAGCAACTATTAATTCTATTTTTGGCCCATTTATCATATCTTCTTTTAAAGGTATGAAAGAAAGATTGAGCTGTCCAAACTACTCTAAAAGCTTGATCGAACCAAATTGGGGGAAGTCTTCCTTTCTCAGAGAAGATAGCTGAGCAAGAGGTTCAGAGTCAAAAGCACTGTGCAGAAGTATCTCCTACTGGTACTCGCATGTTGAGATAAAGCTCTCAAGCTAACCATTCCCAGCCGCAGTTGTCCTCTTGTCACAAGAATATGCAGCCTTCAAAAGCGGCTAATGAAGGCAAGATGCAAACGGACTGGCAAGTCATAAGCACCTTGAGAAAAATCAAGAGCCAAGATATTCTCTACTTTTCCCCCTACCTGACACTTGTAGCTGAGTTTCAGCCAACTTGTGTCTTCACATTCTGGATGGTCCCCAATCCGCCACTTCCACCAAAACCCATGATATTCAAGAGCTGAACCCAAGTGATGGAGTTACTCACGCTTTTCACCCAAGTATTTGAGATGAGATAGATTTTACAAGTTGGGATGATCTAAGACATGTTTTGAGATCTCAGACCCTGGGCACCAGACCTTGGTAATCATGGTAATTCGACTATGCTGAGTTTTGGCTCACTGTCACAAGCAAAAGAGATGAAAGTGAAGAAGATCTCCGTCTTAATGCCCTGGCTGAAGAGGCAGGTGATGTTTAGCATGCTATTACAGAAAATTGTTATCTCTCCTTCAGTACAGACCATATCACACAACCTTAAAAAAAAGAAAGATGCAGCCTATCCACAGTCTCCTCTTCATAACGCAGCCTGGGTCATCTTCAGCAAGCAAACAAAACCTCAGCCTAGCCCCATTCCCAGGCAGGCTCCCAATGCATGGGGCTGCCCTAGTGTCTCCCAATCCTGCCCTGTGCCCTGATATCCCAGGAAGTTGCTCCTGCTTCTGGCATCCAGCTTCCTATCCTTTCTTCAAACTCTATGGTCTCCAACAGGAAAGCTAGAAAATCTTCTGAGACAGAAGTTGTCATACCTGATGTGCTCTTTCAGAATACAAATGGTGCTACAAATGCTTGTTTTTTGCTGCTGACCAAAAGTGTGTTTCCTTTTTTATCTTATTCCATACATAGGATGAAAAATGTCAACCTCATATCTTAAGGTCTGGCTAAGAAACAGTTGAGAACTGAATATACATCACGTGGCCTTAATCGTAAGCAGTTTTATGAGGTCTGTTCAGGATAAACAACACACTCCTAGTTGTGCAACAAATCCCACAATGAACTAGAGAAACCAAGCTCTCTAACTCCCGTGCTCTACCAGAGACATTTCTAACTCAATTTGTGATTATTTAAAGCCATGAAAAACAGCCAGTGCCTGACACATAAGATCACACAGTCCTTCAACTGCATTTGTTGAAGCTTTCATCATGCAACAGGACTAATTAATATAATGTAAGGATTTTCTTTCATGTTTTAATACGCAGGGATTTGAAGAGATGCCAATGCAAGCAGAGAGGATAGGCAAAATTTAAATTATGAAACAAGTACCCATTATTATTAGACACATGCAAATTTATGCTGCTGGTCATCCTCTGAACAAATATCATAGGAAGATCTCCTAGTTAAACACGCTGTTTCCCTGATTTGAAAATAGTTGTAGAACAAAAATTACTGAAGCTGGTTTGGGATATGAAATAGATGACTAGAAAAACCCTTTAATGTTATGTTGTTTGTGTAACTCTGGTCACAGCCTCACTTATGGGACACCTGGTTTTGATAGACATGTCTACTGACTCTTCTCAAGATACATTCTGCTCTAACTTGAAAGTTTGGAGCTGTTCTGTGTTGTGTTAGCCCCTTGCCCAAAGACTGGCTAATGTCAGAAAGCCAGAAGCTGCTGTCAGCATGACAAGAAGTTCTGTCGAATGCCCTAGCAACAGCCTGCCAAGCACAGCACTGCACTTGCTTTCCCCGAGCATTAAGTCATGACACCCTGCTGCCAGGAGGATGAAGAAAAAGAAGCTCAAGAAGAGGCTCAAAATTGGACGTAGAAAGTGGAAAAGGAGATGTCTCTCTTGAGAGTAATTGCCTTAGAAAAGTTATCACCTTGGGAATCCCTAAAGAATGGGTTAATAAGAGCTCGATCACCAAGGGAGTTTTTGAGTTTTCTATGCAAGCTCCATCATGTCACCTATTGCGTGATCTCTTGCTTTTTGGCTATGATTGCATTACAGCTGAAACACCACGACAAGGCTTTGGGTAACAGGTGGTTAAAAAGCAAAAAAAAACAACAGAAAAACTGAATAGGCACATGGTGAGAGAACTATCTAGAACACTGCTGATGAAAAAGAACTGGGAAGACTTTACAATTTATACAGTCAACCTCTGTTGATGGTGTTGGCTGAACACTTATCCTAGTAGGTCTTAGCAATTGATAAGAACAGTCTTTGAGTCCTTCCCAAAGAGCCTCTCCCTCATCTCTAAGAGAGACTATGCCTGAATGCAAAATATCTCAAGCATTTTCAATGAGAGGCACTCTGAAAGAAGCTACTGAGAACCTCCCTGTTAGAATGGAAACAATAACACTCAGACATCACAGAGCGCTGACAGGCAGACTGCTCGGGGGGCAAGAGACAAAGGGGGAGTAGAAACAATCTCTTACCATTTTCCAAATTTAAAAAAGAAAGGCAGAAGAACTCAGGCCTCAGAAACTTCAGTAATTAAAAAGTGCAATGGAGAAACGCAATCCCCAGGATGGCAGGCTTTAAATTAACAGTCACAGAACGAAACTGTCTCTGCTCAGGAGCTCTTTGAATGTGGCACAGGAGATAAACAACACGCTCAGTGCAGTCGACATTCAGAAACCCATCAATCCTGTGAGTATAGGTTCCAAGCCAGTACTGCTATTTTATAATTTTAAATCAAACACAGAGTAACAGCACTAAAGGAAAAAAACCCAAAAAGTATAGCTGCACAACTATATATGGCTAGCTGCAGCTGACTGTGACAAGCAGGCTGTGAGACAATAGTTCTCTTTTAATTGAATAGTCAGAGCAACAAGGCTGAAATATTTTTATAGTCAAAAAGTATCAGCAAACACCACCTGCTGTTCTCACATTGTATCCACATGTGTGCTAAGCACGCACAATGGCTGTCACTTTGAATTACTAGGTTTGAACATCTTTATACACAAAGTACTGAACAAGCAAAAGCGGTGTCAGATCCCTGCGTTTCAGAAACCACCAGCCTGATTTTTCAGTAGTTACACCAAACTCTGAAGGCTTCTTCACACTTTCTCAGCTGTCGCATGTACAAATGCAAACATCAATTCTGCCTTCTGTATGCACATGCAAAAATTATTCAAGTGGCCAGATCACTATCAGTCAGATAAAATCTGTACCACAAATTTCAAAGATATTTGACTAAAGTAAGTTCTTAACATTTCCTCATTAAAACAAATTTAGCTTCAAAGATGCAGCCTGCCTCACTTTCTAGAAGTTAAAGTCTAAAGTCTAGAAGTTAAAGTTCAATTCACTGTATGTAGAGGTCTGCACAAATAGAGACACAAACCACTCCAAAACCTCATATTCTGCAGCACCCAAATCCAAATAACATCCTTCCCCCTTTTTTAAGCAGCACATATCTCTGTTTCGAATTTCAGTGGAAAACCGAATTTGTACTACTGTTCTCCAGTTTGTGTAGAACAGAGAATAAAGGTCAAGATTTATTTTTGTTTGAAAGTGGTCAGCAGGGAACCAGAAGAATATCCTGCAGCAAGGAAAATCT
Source organism: Callaeas wilsoni (assembly GCA_013398955.1). Lineage (NCBI taxonomy): Eukaryota > Metazoa > Chordata > Aves > Passeriformes > Callaeidae > Callaeas > Callaeas wilsoni. Next base: position 183,478 of record VWPU01012707.1, read on the forward strand.
TCTCTTGGGATTCACAACTGGATTTATTGGTATTTTCAGAGGAAGACAGCCATATCAGACAAGTGACATAGCAAGTCTTACTTCCTTTCCGTTAACCACATCCTAAACGCTTCGAAACGAAGAGATGCTAAGTACAGACATTAGCCCTTCTATCACATGGCGCTGAGCTGGTGACTTCTGCAGCAGAGGTTGTGGGGCCCCAGCCTGAGCTTCCAAACATGGAGTATATAAAGCTGTAAGTATGATCTGTCCTCTCTACTGAAAGCACATGCCTGCATCTCTTTGCTTCCCAATGAGCTAGTTACTTCTGGAAATAAGCAGTCTTCTCCAGAACTGAGGGACCTGCTGATATCAGGGCCTACACCTTAAGTTCGTAAGTTAGAGAAATCACCATGCACTGATGGTTTTCGATGGAAATACCTTCTCCTCTACAGCTCTGGGGAAACCTTTGCTGGCTCCATATTTCATACCTTAGATCTCTTTTCCTAAAGAGCTGACCCCTTGGTGGCAGAAGAAACCTTTTGGTATGTGATAGAAGTTCAAAATTCAAATCATGTAGCTTGATGCTGCCTTCTATTTCTAATTATAGATTAAACAGAACAAAACCTTCAGAATAGCTGCAAGGTATTGGAAATGCAAGCTTCAGTAATATAGAAAAGTGATATCAGGTCAAGACACACACTTTCAAGAAAGTACTTGACAGATGAGAATTCATGTCCACAGTAAGTCTACCTCAGAAAGAGTAGGTTTGAGTTGAATTTTTAAGTACAGGAAAAATACCAGAAGAAAGTATCTTCAGGCCTTTTCCAAGGATAAGAAACCTAGGAGGATCAGATGTACTCCTGCAAGTCACTGCATATGTAATGACCAGACATAAAGTTGCCAAACTTTATAAAAATTAAGCTTATCCAGTGGGATCCTGCATATTTTCAAAATAAAATCTCTCAGACCTGAAAACAAAGACAACAACAACAACAACGACAAAAGAAGACTTTGAAAGCTAAAATGTGTACCACAAGAGTACATAGTACTGCAAATTGTTTTGTAAAAATTCAAATCTTCTCCCAATCTCCCCTGAAGCTAGCAACCACCACTCACAAATACTCTGGGTAAACCAGAGAAGTTAGTTGGAAGATTCCTTTTTCTTCTGAATTAAGGATCTACCCCCATGAGCTGGAAGATGTCTGTCAGCAACCCCAGGTTTTGCCAGACCTGGGAGGTGCAGAAGGACAGACATCCAAACAGGCTAATGCACAGCCAACATGCCCTTTTTTTGGTTATTTTCCAGTGCTAAGGACCATGTGCAGTACATAGGGTCATTGTGAGAGTTTTATCTTTTACTAACTTATCTTTCTCAGAAGGTATTCTTTGGCAAGAATGTGGGCTGGACATTTTTGGTAAATCAGGAGTGGATTATAAAATGCAAAAGCAGTATCCAGGCATCTCTTGGGTACTCCTATTTGCTATTCCCATTTTCAGCACAAGCTTTAATGCAAGGGGGTAAAAAGGTGAGGGCCTTTATCCTTTTTCACACAGGAAGAAAAAAAACCAGCAAAAAGTTATTATTTTAATAGGCTTATTCAGGTACAAACTGCCAAATCTCAGAGCATCTCATAAAAGCAAGCAGACTCTCTGCCAGAAAATACCAGGAGAGTAAGACTCAGAAATAGAAGTTTGCTCTTCCCTACCTCATCTTTTATAGATCTTGCTTTGTCTCTGGGAAAGCTGGGTCAGACTCCAACAACAGGGCACTGAGCTCACTATCCCTTCTCAATTGCCTATTTTTTTTCTCTTTCCCCTCACCTCTCCCAACCAAGACACCTTCTTTAAACTGGTTTGAACAGCTGCAAACACAGATGTGTCGGAAGGCAGCCAGAAGTGTGCAGGGAGAGGAAGCAGTAAAAAACCCACAAACCAATCATCTGTGGCCACAGGACACAAGTAAGGCAAAAGCTATATTCAATATTTTACATTTGAAATGTAGTTATTCTTTAAAATTAGATTTTAAATATTTTTAATTTCCTGTCCTAGAAACCTGGGCAAGCTGCAACATAAGAAAGCAGACCAAGGCTGGTACCGAACTTTGGCAATTTGAGGTTGCAGACACAGAGGATCTTGCCGAAACATGTGATACTTAACCTCTTTATATTGGTGATGCTTCTTTTCTTCTCTGACTCCTTGGCAGTGAGTATGCCGGCTACTGTTCACAATGGCCACATACTCCCTCCTCCACTGCCCTTCACCTTGGCACTTGACTTCCCTTCTGCTTCTTTGAAAGGACTGAGCAAGGAGGGACAGAGACAACTTCTCTGCATTTAGCAACACTATGCAGTTCCTGCAAGTTCACCCTCTCAGCGTCTCTTTTATTGCTCTGAATCCAGATATTGGTGACTCTGGTTTGCTCAGCTGCACGCCTGTGGCTCCTTTGTATCTGTAACACTGCCTGCCTGGCTCTTGCCAGGGTGTTACCCTTGTGAGAACCTTCCCCATGCAAATCCCACATATGCCTTGACCAAGTGACCTTGGAAGCCCCTTAGAAGGATCTGAGATGAGGCAAGAAGAATTAATCCTGAAGACACAGTCCTGACCTTAACAAATGACACAATGTATGGGAGAAGGTGTCTGCGTAACCACCTGTGCTTAGAGGACAAAACGTGGAGAAGAGCCCTGCTCTTCCCAACAAGTTATGCTTGCCTGAATGAGAAACAGTAAGACTCTGACTGTACAACTGAGCATTAAAATGTGAGCTATGTTCCATGTGCTACACGTCAGAGGGGAAAATTTCAACAGGAGAAGAGGGGGAGATTTGCAGACCCTCTCTGCCTCGTTCACCCTACCCTCTTCTTTCTATGATACATTGCAGTCTCTAGCTCTTGATTTTGGCCTAAGAAGGATAAATTTATAGAATTTGCAGAATAGTCTGAGTTGGAAGGAACCAAGAAGGACCATTGAGTCCAGCTATTAAGTGGATGTCTATATGGTGATTGAACCCATGACCCTGGCATTATTAGCACCATCCTCTCACTAACTGAGCCAATATTAGATTATCCTGTCAAGATAGGAAAAACACAAAAATGGAAGAAAAGCTCTTGGAGTACAAGAATAAGCTCTTATTTTACTCTGACATAGTATCTCCCTCACTCCTCTCCCATTCTGCTCCATCCTTCTACCACTTAAGTCCTTCCTTTCCTTTCCCCCATTGTTTGCAACATTTATTACATGCCAAGTCTTACCTCTCTTCCTTTCACTCCTAATTTGAATTGTTAAAAGCATTGATAGGTCATGTAGAAATTAATGCTTTAAACAAGAGAAAGAGAACCACTACTGATGCCTGACATAAGTTTCTGAAAGGTAATTGAATTCAACCTATCACATTTGGAACATAAGTCACCCTTATATAAAAAAAGCACTGTTTGGTAGAGCCACAGCAGAGCAGGCTGGTACTGAACCTTATACAATTTATGGCACGTTTTATCAATATTCACACTTCTACCCATCATTTCTCACATATTTCTCTTCTCTACACACAATACTCACTCTTCCCAGTTCTTTATCTTCAAGTGCCAGCACCCCGGTGCTTTCTGTAAAGAGTTTTACTTTGACAACAGGCCGAGGGTGAGTAGTGGTGAAATCCCCTTGGGTTCCCCATCTGCAATAAACAAAACAACAAAATTTAACTGGGGCTGAGCACAGGCCTGAGAGTGATAGGACTGTAATCTTTTCTGCAGAATATTTATCAGTGCACTCCTAGAACTTAATTTTCAAGCTTTTGGAGGAGCAGGGTGGGAAAGAAAAGGGAGGTACATTTTTGAACATCCAAGATAAAACATCTACATAGAAAAAATGGCTTTTCTCTGCGATAAAACAAATCAGGGTTTTTCTGTATGACTTTTGTCATAAAATATCAATCAAAAAATTTTAATGGCAAATCTCAAAGAACAGAAATTATATCTTCATAGAGAAAAAAGAACCAAGCAAGAAGGCAAATAAAGAGAGATCTATTTTCTATGAAACATATTCACTATCTTCTGCATACAAGTCAAATTAATTTAGCAAAGAATCATGTCTCAATTCACTTCAGGCAACCACAGCATGAATAAATTAGGAGACTTAGGCAGAGAAAATCTTATATTTTATGAGATGTTACAACTTAGTACGAGAATGTAGGAAAAATGGAAACGCAAATGCAAATAATAGAAAAACAACCATCAGAGTGACTATAGCTCTGCAAAATAATTACTGCCACAAGGCTCCATGCTTTTAGAGAACCTTAATTACGCAGATTGATTTCTATTTGTTAATGTCTTATCTCAGTTAAGACACTTGGTTTGTCAGCCTTCCTTCCCTCCTCCCTGTGTGCCAGAGGTACAAAAAACAAAAGTTACACAAATTAGGTTGCAACTTTTTTCAATGATCTATTCCATATTCCTGAACAACCACATGGAGCTCATTGCATTGATTAAACTGATTGTGATTATGCTACTAGGTACAAACAAAATGCAAAAAGTAAGCACAGCTCCAGTTTCTCCTGCTTTTGTCCACTGAGATATAAAAATTACCAGAAATGAATAAAATAAAGAAAACAGATGACCTTGAGAGTATGCTCTATAAAAGGATGTATTACACAAGCCGAAATCTTAGGCCCTCATTTAGAAAAAGCAGTAATTTTCATTTACTTTCAAGAATACACAACTCCTGTATTGCAACGTGAACAATTTGCCAGCAAAGGGATCTGCTAGGCAAAAGAAAATGCTTCAACTAGCATGAGTTACAGACTTCAAGACCAAGTCTAGAAAGTAATAGGTAATCAAAACCAAAAAGCTTTAAAGAAGCAGCAGTTCTGTATAAACCAGTCCTACAGCTGGCTGAACATGTCTGACTCTGAAAGTGAGGTTCACCACAAATTAACTGAATCTTGCACTAAATTCTGTCTTCTTTGCTCTGTCTAGGTTAGATAGATGCTTACTCTGTCTATGGTGTGCATAGCTTTAGCCTTGGCAAAGTGGTAATTGAAATAGGAACTCTACAAATTACCTTCCTGAGTGGGAGAAAACCCGTTTGTGATCTGATGATAGATGCTGCGCTGCAGGGTAAGACAATGCCTAGCACTACTGCTTTTCCCAGTGGTGGTGCCAGGGGTAGTACGTTTTGTCACAATACAGAAATGGAATTTCCAAGGAGAAAGCACCTTTATAAAATATGAGATAGTTGTATCTTCAGCTTAGCCTCCAGATCCCAGTATTCAGGAAAAATGCTGCCTTGAATTTGGAAACACAATCTAAGCACTTCGATAGCTGCACCTTCTCTCTCAGCTGTCAGGTTTGTTTGTCCCTGAGCTTCCAGAAGCATTAAACTGTGCATGCCATATTGGACAGGACCACACAAAAAACCAAGAGAAACTCCCATTAAAATAACAAAACAAACCCAAACTCTCTCTACAAAGGTCTAGTGACAGCACCAATTCATACAAAAGAAGAGAAATAAGAGGTCATGCTGACTTGAAGGGAAGAGACCCAGCCCGTTCAATGACGAGAACATCACGTGCAGCAACTCGGCTTCTGCAAGCTGAGCAGCAGGTGTGTGCTTCAGCATTTGCTGGGGTTTGAGCACCCTAGCATCAGGTTCAAAGAACTTCCTGGAAAGTGGTGCAGCTTTCTTTGGAGACCCAGGCTCCACCTCTGCAGGACATAGCAGGCAGGGATGGGGCACACATGAGCCTTGCTCAGGGAGCCTGAGAGAATTTGCTCCTTCTTCAATTTAGATGCACGAGAGACTGATGAGAATGGGAGTAACATGGGGTCATCCATCTGTTGCTGGCACTCATGTAGTACCAGAAATCAGCTTTAATATTGAATCTGATCACCAGTCTTGACTGATATCTTTCTCCCACCCCTTGTTCCATCTGCAGCAGTAAGTGAAAATCCTGGGCGGAAAAAGAATGGTCTGAATCAATTCCTAAAGCTTAATGTTCATGGTAGAGATATTCCATGCACTGATCTGCATGGTCCTGCATGATTAGGACTTCGGCTGACTCTCACAGCCTCTTAGGAACATTTCCTAGGAAGTGAATTATCTGCAAAAGCAGATGATCACAGATTTTACTGACTGAGTCTTAATATCATTCCTCATGAAAGAGCTCATGAGAAATCATGTTCTGTTAGAAAAGGAAAATCCAAGATTGTATCCTTTACTATCACATTTACTTGTGGTCACCTATCAGCTGCCAATATAACAGCAAAGTACAGGTAGCTCATCTTTTTGTTCCTTGTGTATTACTAGAAAGCAAGTCCTGCTTCTTTGAAGCTTCATGTTGTTGAGAAGGTATCAATGCATACAATTTGAAATCAGCAGCCAGAATAGTGATATCATGTTTATTTTAGTTTGCTCCTTCCAAGAAAGAACATAAGAGACTCAATACTCCAGAAAAACTGACTTTATCTAGATAGATTGAGTTCATCTATATGCTGTACATTTAAAAGCACATTATTATGTTATTATGCATACTATTAATACATCAGGCAACAACTGAAGCAGAAGTCAGAAATGACAGTCTAATCAAAACTTGCACTTGTAGTCTAACCCATATCAATGTTCATGCTAATAACAATTTGCAATTTGCATTTTTCTGTTTTGTTGGTATGAAATGAGGTGTTGAAATAAGAATGGCCTTTCTGGCTGTAATGTGCACTGCCAACACCTCCTAATAAACTTTAGTTCTGTTAGAAATAAAATTCTGATCTGTAACGATTGTGCCATGAATATAACAAGATACCAGGAACTCAGTATTTATTAAGGATGACCCAAAATAGAGGAAAGACTGAGTAAGGCATGCATGTATACATGAGCTAGCCTGTTTTGAAATACTCTTTTCTGTTCTGAAATACAGGTGCTCAAGATCTGGCAGATTTCAATTTTATTTTCTCCCCTGGCTATTTTTTTATGACACTTGGTCAGACAACTGTCAACCAATCAACAATTTGTTTATTCTTCCTGTTTATGCATAATACTTCATTTTAACCAAATTCCATTTAAATGGGTATCACACATTCAGCTTCTATATCTGAGAGGATAAAAAAAAGATATCAGATATTCAGCATACAGATCAATTTAAAATTTATTACATCGTACATGCAAACAATAACTTTGAATAAGGTACTCTCTGACCATCAGCTGTGACTAAGTACTGGGTAACTAAATTTCATCAATCTTACCTATAATGCCAAGACTGTAAATATAGTCTCCCTAGCCAATAAATAAGATTTTACTGAAGCACTTGTTATTTCCACTGTAAAATTACATCAATTTTTTTCCATACTTTTGGATATTTATTCTAGACCTATATACCTGTTCAAAGAGCTGGTGAGTTTAACAGTGAAAACAGGTTAAGAGAATACCTAACAACGCATAGAATCAATATCTGAATAGTAATTATCATGATGAAAATCTTGATCACCATTACTCTGATTTCTTATTTCAACTTACAGATTTTATGTGCTAGTATAATTACATCCATTTTGTTTCTCAAAAATTTAATTCTTTTCTTTCAAAACACATTTAATGTCTGTCAAGTGCATTTTTTGACATCTATTAAAGCATTAATATTTCTGGTTCTCACATTTACTTAATCTCATTGGAGTGAATATTTTAGCAGAACACCTTTAAATTTTAGCTGCTACGTATAGGTCAGACAAATCAATGTTTTTCTTTTAAGTTTGAGGTTGCACTCTGATATTTTTCCTGAAGAAAATACAGTACTTCCCAGAAATGATTCTTTTTCTGAACCACAGATATCAAAGTCAACCACCATACAAAAGATTGTTCATACTATTAATAAGAAAAAAACTTTTAAATTGTTTAATTGAACTGCTTCCTGTTTTACATAGGAACTAACAATGTGGCCTCCAGAATCTGAATGCTGAATAAAGTTGCTTTTCTTTATATTTTAACTTTCAACATCAATAACTGAGATATTTTCTGTGCGAAAATAAATCTTACAGCTGACTTTTACTTTTCATACAGGTGAACCTGGCTTTCTGTGAAAAGAGAAACAATTCCTTTGTGCCATTTTGATCTTGTTTGAGTCAAAGTATATTGCAGATAATTTATTTAAAGCTTTCTCTGCTATGGAGCTCCTGAAGGTAGGATGGAAGGAAGGATGAGAAGCAAGAACAAGCAAACTAATTCATCTATCTTATGAAATTTTAACTTACAAACAGTGTATCTTTAGTAAAACTTAACTACAAAGAAAAATGCAATGCTTCATATTTGTAATAGTGTATGTTTTAACTATCAAATGTGTGCAAGCAATGGAAACAAAAAATCAACCACCTCCACACCTTTGGAGGAGCTATTGATTTTTGAGTATTGGTCCAATGATTTTTGTTAATGTGAACACTTTTTGGTACTGAAAGTGTCCAGATGGGAAGCACAAAATTTTAGACAAAACAAGTATGGATCTCATGCAGTATTTATATTAATGAGCTACCATTATAGTACGGTTGGTTTTTTTTTTTAATTTTTTTTTTTAAAAAATCTTGCTAGATAAACCATTGAAATTAACAATAATTTCAGCACTAACTGCTGCAGTGTGCTCACAGCACTGTTAGCTGCAGCCCATGTAGCAAACTGTGTGCCTCTAAAACTACCACCTCTAAGTGTGGAAAAAAACCCCTAATTCTGCCTCTTCAGGCTCTCATTTCGCCACATAATTTTCCTTTGTTTACATAATTTCTCTGCTTTTACCTACTCATTCTCTTTACTATAGAAACTGCAGTGATTTGATGTTTGTTCATCTTTAACCGTAAGCCACAGTCTTTTCACCATATTTCTCTGCTGCTGTCAGAGGTACGTGGGCTGATATAGTAATTAGTGACAAATTCTATTGCCAAAGTTTATTTCCCTTCACTGCAAAAGTACCTACTGCCAGCAAGAAGGTGAATGTTTATTTCAGCTAAAGATTTATCACTGTGTCACAAAAACCCCTCTAAGCGAATTTATTTTCCTACTTCAGTTTGGAACACATTTCACACACTGGAAACAGCAGCAAATTTCTCTCTCAGGTTTTCTATTTAGCTCATGGTCTCTGTCAGTCAAAACTTTTTTTTATGAGATCATAGGAGTGAATGTAATAAAATTTATTATTCTAAGCAAAGATCTAGAAATTTTATTTTAGCCCTACTGATTGGAATACTTTATTTCTGATTAAATATCAACTCTACAGAATTTTAACACCATTTTTTGTCCTCAGCAAGATGGGAATCTCATTTCTGAAACCTGTATCAGAGTGTATTGGTTGCCTTGTTGCCACCTTTTGCATCTTTCTGGGTTTGATTCTGGGTTTAAGTCTTCTGCATAACCTCAATGTGTTTCTTAACTATTAATTAAATTACCTTAAGAGACCTTCTGGAAGAGTTTTCTTATTTGCTATCCAAAAAGGGATGTGGACAGAGCTGAAAGGAGCAGGAAGACCCACCCAAGCCAGTTTAGGCATCTTACTGCTCCACAGGAGTAAGAGATTTACCAGCACATCATATCTGCACATCTTGGAGCTGGACTGGAAATAGAATGTTGAGGTCTCCGTAATATCTTTGTGTTTCAACTATGTCAAGAACCTATACCAACTCAGCGGTTTCTACTTTCTTCAGAAACAAGCTTTAACTATATAAAAATGGGTATCTATAATCCTCAAGTTAGAAACCATACTCACAGTGCAAGCTGTGAGATGAAAGGCCAGGAAACTGAAGGACAGAGAAGGCTCAGCACTTCCTGACACATCCAAGTACACTGATACATTCAAACACTTCAATTCCAGGTCTGACAAACGTTCTGTTGTTAGTGAAGGATTGTGTGAGTGTGGAATTTATGAAGCGTTGCATATTACTATGTCCAACTGCACGGATACAGACAGAGAAATGTGAGACCGTGAGCCAGGCACTGTACCAGCAGTGCAAGTCACCCCACAGCAATCTGACAATAAATCTGTAATTTGACAAGAAGGCTCCACTCAGCCAAATAAAAATAGAGTTAAATCCATATTTATCTGATTTTGGTGTTTTTTCTGAGACCCTAAAGAGAGTATTAGTTGGTGCTAATTGCTACTAGTTCTTCCCTGCTGATGTTTGGAAAAATATCATAAGCATTTCATTCTGTCTTATGAGCACAAAAATACCCGTCCATTTGTTAATGATTGACACCAGGATGGTACACTAGAAATCACAGATTTAACTCTAACAGCTGTCTCATACAGCCCAAAAGCATTTGTTTTTTCTTACGACCACCATACAAAATAATATGAACATTGCAGCTTCTCCCTTTGAAAAAGGATGTTGAAAGTTACTGCACATGCAACAGAAGTTTATTATGCAGCACTAAGGATTTAATAGGGTAAAGAGTCTTTCTTATATGCAACATTACAACCACTATTTGTATATATATATTTATTTATTTATGTATGCATTCTCCAGTACATTGGTGAGATCTGGAATTAATGTTTGGAACCACAAGGAAAAGAGCTGGTGTGCTTGTACCTTTCTATAATGCTTATAATGGGATTTACATTACAAATGTTTTCCCTGGAAAATATTTATTTTTTTATTTCTCTATTTTAAAATTACTCATTTATTTTAATGGAAGAACAAGGAGCATAATTTCCTCACTCAGAGCAAGCACACTAAACTGCAACTGAAAAGCAAGGCATAAAGAAAGTTCTAAACAAATCATAACATCCTTTCACAGAAGAAGCACACACAAGCCCCACGCTCAGGCAAACTGAACCATGAGGTTGGCCATGTGTCTTGGCCTTTCATCATTGACCTCATCTCATCTTTTGTGGCTCTGCTCCCCACTCTGTCACTGTAATTCCACTGTTTTAAGTGCAAATATTGAGGAGAACTACAGATTCAATGTTTCACAATCCCTGTTGTGCACCGATACTTTGCATAAATACTTTCTCTATTTAGCTACTATCTTATGGGCTGTCAGCTATTGAAGGAGCATGACAATGGTAATGGTTTTAACCCTGATGTTCCCATCAAAATGTTCCTAAAGCTACAAAAAGTAGACAGGAGAAAAATAAATTGTTCTACAGAGCTGAGTGACAGGAGGAAGAGAAAGTACAGCAAAAAGGTAAGTCTTGGTATAAGCACGGAAAGTCACACAATTACCTTTAAAGGTCACCTTTGATTCCACCTAAGCAGAGGCTACACTACTGTCGTTTACCATTTATCATTTATTTCTGTCCATATGGGAACTTTTGACCCGGCACACTAATGGTTTGAAATACAGACTAACAAACCATCTCTTCAGCACTTCGCTTCCAGAAAATTTGTGTTCAGCACCTGTAGCTGCACACACTAAGCAGCCCATCATTTAATTTCTGAATGCATTGTTGAGTCTGTATCTAGTGCAGTCACTCAAAACCAGTAAATGTTTGAGTAATTTTTTCTGTGGATTCAGCTGCAAAATTAAGGGGGTTTAGGGTGATTGTTAAAAAACAATGGGAATCCCTTCTTGGAACTTGTTTCTCAAGGAACAGAAAGCTCCAAATTGTATCCTTATTTCAGCAACAGCAAGGATACAATGTTTTGATGGATATGCTGTATTGTAAAGCTCCTTTATACAACCAGCCTAATATGAAAGGAAAAAAGAATAATTTGATAATATGCAGATTTTTTTTCAGGATTTTCTTTTGGTAAAATAACAACTGTTTTCAATAAAGGAATTAATTGAGCTCAAAATTACTGTTTATCTGAGAGCTAATAATGATCTATGCACAATCATGTATTTATTTTTAAGCATAAAAATTATTAACATATGAAAAAATTACTTGTAATAAAGCCACAACAAAACTGTGGCAAGTTTTTCTTTAAAACAAAAAAGTATCTAAGAGAAACTAGAAAGGCAAACCAGAGGAGAGGTTCAGTGCATAATAAGCAACTCAATAAAAACACTCATTTAGGCTTCCTACACTGAAAAGGAGAAAAGTGCACTCTAACAGTACGGAACGCTATTATGACAAGTATTGTCATTACAAACATAAAACAGTATGAATAAATTATTAATCCTGCTTTCCCATCTCACTTTCAATACAGGCAACCAAGACATGCCAGGATGAAAACCTTCACGGGGATGTATCTACACTGACACGTTGCCAGGCGCTGGCAACCACTGGTACATATTAAGTTAATTCACGAGAGGCATTACCTCTTGTTTCCTACCAAGATTCAAACCCACCTAGAGACTGGTGATGGGCACAAAGGCAAGATATGGTCATTTATGCTCTTGAAATTTCTATATGCATATTTATTTCACTTTTTCCTTGAAAAAGGTAATTATAAATTCATCACAACACTGTTAAAAGGCACAATTCCTATTTAATTCATATTACTTTGTATTTCTGTGACATTTTAAACCTTTAAAATGTTGTACAAACATTGATAAACTCACAGTACTTTGATGAAGCAGGTAGATGCTGACATGTCAGTCTAAAGATGTGGGAAAACGAATCACAAACTAGACTGACATACCTGAGCCTGCACAGTCTGTCAGGGAAGAGCCAGGAATTAAATCAGAAAATGTCAGTATTCCAGATGGCATAAGACCAATTGGTGTGTTTTATTCTGAAACCCCTTTTACTGCCCTTTCTGACTTGTACTGCTCTTATCAGCTGTCCACACTACCCTGCCTTTGTTCTTGCTGTCCTCCTACTCTCAGTCTGCTGGTATTGCTTTTAAATAGGCACATTAACCTGTAGACTCACACCTTAAATGATGCATAGTTATTGAGAAATTTCAGGATCTATAAATATATTTTCTTCATCTGTTCAGTGTACTATTCTGTATTCTAAAAGTAGTGGACCTCTTGACACCTCTGAGGATCAATGCACATACTAATGCAGTGACAGCAAAGAAGAGTCTGCCCACAGAGGGGTGAAAACCAGTTTTCTGAATGTCATGAGCATTTGAGATGCATAAAGTATTCTTAGCCTGAACAGGATCCAAAAGCAGAAAATTCCTTCTTTCAAATTCTTTTTCTCAAGATTTCCCTTTACCCAAAACAAAAACCCTAAACTAAATTAGGCTGTAAAATGTGTTCCAATTCAAACACTATATCTAGTAAAATGGTTAGCAATTCATTTGAATGTACCCGAGTCATGCTGCTTACAAGACATATAAGCAAATTTTTGAAAGGTCTCTTCAAATCAAGATACAAGAACAGGATATTTTTAAAATGTAAAATAGGACATTTAGGTCATATCAAAATTCAAGAAAAATCCAAGGGAATTGTTTTCATGGCAATTCTTGCCTGCAAACAATAACTAAACTTTTCAAAGGTAAGACAGGTGCAGACCACTCTGAAACACAAATTTCAAGTTCAGTCTACTGAAGTATTCCAGGAGGAAATGGGAGGTAAAATTCAAGGTAATCCTTCTCAGTCCCACTCTTTTTTTTGACAGACCACATCCCTCTAGGTGGTACTTTAGAGGTTGCTTTTGCCTGCAGTTTGACCTAGCCAGAGACCAGGTAGATATATTAGAATAAGGCTTAGCCTGATCAAAACCATTTTGCTTATAAGCAAGATTTAACTAGCTTTGCCTCCACCATGCTATTCATAGCCAAATGCCTTCCAGTTTTAAGCTGGATCACACATCTGCATATGCTTTGGCACAATGTTATAGAAAGCTTATATCTGTCTGCAAGACATTAGTTGCATTTGTTGTGGATCAGGTGGGAATGAGAATGGAGATAGACGCAACTTGTGCATTAAGCAGTGTGTAAACAGTCTTTTGTATTGTTACAGTGAAAGGCATGGGTGGGACATGCATCTTCAAACCCAAAAATTTCCAAAACACACTGTGAAATAAAACTGGAATCAGTCTTGCAAGAGACATGTAACATAATATTACATTTCAAAAGAAGACAGATACACAGGTATTCTTTCCAGTGGTGCCACTAGATGAGGAAGGCTAATTCTCTCTCTATATGTATTATATAGGGTATATATATTACATACCCTAATATATGCCTTGGTGACATAAGGATTATGTTTATTGTTAACTATCCAAATAGAGCAGGGAATACAACCAACCTTAATTATCTCCTTTCATCACAATTTCTTCCATGCTATGCTTCTTTATCTGAAAACTGAATATTCCCTTCTAACAGTAGTGGCTTTTACAAGTCCCTTATATAGATAGACTTCGACTATTTGGGGAGTTAATCATAGAATCACCATAAAATTTCAGCTGAAAGGAACCTCTGGAGGTCATCTAGTTCAAACCCTGTGCAGAGAAACAACAATTAAAATTAAGTTGCTCAGGTTATTATCCAGTGGAGTTTCAAATGTCTTTTAATATTAAGTGTCTGTATATAATTCATATTTCTCTGCAATAAGAGAGAAGAAAAATTTCTTCAACAATATAAAATAGTAATCAATGACAGATCGTAGCATCAAGGCACCAAGTGAATAAAACTATCAAGTGTATTTTCAGCTGAATCCATATTTCTTTTGTGAAACTCTTCCATCATTAACCCAGAAGATACGCTGGGATAAATGTGTACTCTTTTTCTTCTCCATCATTTCCTTTGCAGAACCAAGGAAACATCAGATAATTTCCTCCTGTTAATTTCTCTTTTTCCCTCTTAACAGCTGGATAACAAACATATATGATATCTAATTAATGCACTCAATTTTTTGAAAGATTGTTTCTTCCACTCTATTTTGTGAATTGCCCCAAAAAGAAACACATAATGACATATGACAGGATGAACACAATGATGGACTTTACCCTTTAGAGATATAAAGATTAATCTTAGAGAAAATAATAACAATCATTATAAAACTCAGTCAAGCCTACTTCATGAAAGCAGAAACACTTTTTTTCCCTGTCATGATCCCCACTTGTCCCCCGAAAATTCCAAAATACCATTAAAGGAACATCCTCATCGTCACCAAGTTTTCAGCATTGTATACATCAGCATAATTATGTCTCTCAAACTTTAGCCTGTGAAATGATCTTACTAAAAATACACAGAGGTTCTCTAACATATAACCTCACTTTTGGAAATATTGCCTAAAATGTATTTATGTCTTAAAGAAACTAACTCAGTATGCCAAAAGTAGGATGAACTGCTTTGTTATCCTCTGTGAGATCAACACTGGATTTTGCAGCACCTAGCTGCAAGTAAAAATCTTTCAGAGGTAACAAACAGTCAAAAGAACAGGTGAAAGTAAAAGACCCTGATCAAGAAGATAAATCCTAAAGAGAATTTATCCTCAGAAGACACAATAGGAAGCATATGAACAGCAAGCCAAGCACAGTTAGATCAGGTACTATGAAAATGCAGTCTTATTAGTCCCAGGTAAAAAAATCTCATGTGCAAATATACTCATTTCAACAAAAAAGGCACCCAGACAAAGAACAGAAAACCCCCCACACTGTAAGGAGAGTTAGCCAGCTTGCCAGCAACAGAAGAGTTTGATTACTGCCTCTCTGATTGGTCAAAACTTGTGTTTCTGTCTCTCCTTTCTTCCTATGTATATTCTCTCATTTTCTATTTAAGAATCAAAGCAATATGAGGCACGTGCAACTTTTTCATTCTACCTTTTCTCTTGTGCAAAAGCAAGAACATAAATTCCTACACAAGAAAACAATATGAGGAATGACTGCAGAAAACTAACACTATAATTAAAGTATTACTGAGTGAAACAAACTTCATTTATGCAGATGTATCAGACAGAGAGTAGTAGCATGTGGGAAGAGTAGGTGTGCTTTCTCTTTCCTTACACACTGTACATCTGTGTTGTTGATCACAAGTTAGGTGACAGCTTTAAGTGTTATTGTCCCCTTGTTTCCCTTACTCAAAAATAAAAAATTAGACAGTGGCAGGGACTACAATGAAGATGAAGAAAGAAAACTTTCTGATGTTTGGAACATGATTGTCACATATTATAAATGTTTTTTATCCTTTTTCCTCCATAAAAGTCATCTTAGGCCACATCCTCAAAACACTGCATTAAAAAAGTACTGTTTTTTTCATGAGCGAACACGTCACTTAAGAAAGTTTTAAATTTTAGAAATTAGGCCTTTTTCCCCTTTTTTTAAAAAACTGCTCTATGAAAGTGTTGCTATGCAATCTTTAGTTAATGTATGCACAAGTTCTCATACTTCAAATACTTTATGGAATTAATGATGGTAGAATATGGCATAAAAATAATGTGAGCAGCATTTATTTTATTTGTGCAGTACTGACCAAGGTTCCCTGCCTCCTGTAGGCAAATTTAGTCATGCATTCTTCACATACTTATAACATAGAATAGCCCTTTTAATGAGATTCTACAATCACTAGGAGTAAAATATGATCATCTTATTTGTCTTGTTCACATGAAGAATATCCTGTCTCTATTAAAGTTTTCATCAAGATATGACCTTCTCCTATTGTGTGTGACAAGAGAACGTCACATATAGTACTAAATGATAGCATGTTCCCATTTTTTATTTTTAGGCATGATTATACATGCCTAAAACATGACACTTTCAAGAAATCACATTATTTAATATTCAGAATGAATAAAAATCAACGCTAAGAAACAAATGTGGATACTCGACTCCACAAGACTAAAAACAAGGCCACTTCAGTGACGTTTGAAAAATGAAATTAGCACTGGATTTTTGCAGATGACCCCCTGTGGCATCACAGCAACCAAGTTATGCAAAGCTTCACACAACTAAAAGCGCCCTCTGAGGGCTCTGCTTACTGATCTCTGGTAGGAAAGGTCACGGGCTATGTTGGAGGGATTTTCAGCAGCGCTAAAAGGCAGGAAACACTTGGAAGGAATGAAGAGTATTTCACAGGCAGTTATAAAAATTTTATAGGGTTTGCATGCGAAGCTGTGCAACTGATCTGTTTGCAAAACTGTCCAAGACATAAGCTCAGTAAAACGACATAATTCTATGGCATTTGCATTTTAGAGTGACCATTAGATACTCACTAAGATACATATAAGCAGTACTTAATTTAGCTTGCTAAAGAAGAAAATGAAACACTTGAACTCACAAAGTTATTCAAAGAGAGAGTAAGGAGGGGTTAAATGCATTAACAAACCAGAAAATACTTATTACTGATGGAAACTATGGGACCTTAATCAGGCATCTTCCCTTTAAGAAAAATTATTGCTTCTAATTTTCGTGTTACTCTTATGGTGGCACTCAGGGATTTAGAGGAATACTTATATACACATATAAAAATAATTGAGAAAATATTCAGCATTTTGGAATAGTGGATAAATTGTGAATTAAGCATGCACTTGGCTCATGTTTCCATTAATCTCTCCTCTAAGATCACACTGGCTTGCAGTGGCATTTTGAAACATTCATCTGAGTATCTCATTTTCTCCTTTTCACTGTCAAAGCTTTTGAATTTTCTGGCTGAGTAGTAGCGTTGCACTGCATACACTGATGTTTCACAGATGAAAAAAATAGGCATAAATAATTCTTTATACTGTTTTATTTTCACACATGTAGCTACCAGTTCAAAATGATAAACTGACTACAGAAAAATGTGTGTGACAAGCCCATGATTCAGAGCTCCTGCCAGCAGTCTCCCACAGCAGGCTGGAGGTAATCATTCACTTTTCATCACTGTCTATTCTATGCTTAGTATGAGAGCTTTGGTACCCTTTTCTAGCTGCACATCCTACATAAAATCTGAAGTTATGATCTCCTCCAGCCTCACTGATTCTTTTCCTTCGTACCAGAAAGACAGTACCACAAATTATACCAGTAAGAAGCCAGCTCCAGCAGCAGGCAAAGCAGGCAGGCAGTAGCCTCGGGCATCTGACAGCTGTTTTTTCTGTATCAGGAAAGAGATGGTCTGGCTGTGCTTGCCCACCAATGCTCTTCCACCAGCGTAACTTCTGATTAAACTCTGCTAAGCCCTCTTAGTTGCCTCTGCCACCAATCAATAAAAGCAATATTGCTACTGCCAAGAAAACCTGATTTGGCTCTAACAGAAAAACTAAACTATGGAAGAAAGCATGTCCCTTTCCATAGGCAGCTTCCTCTATCTTACTGTTTGCTCGTAATTTGCTAATTTCATGCTTGTCTAATTTAATATCCTCCCCCATTGCCTCAAATGATGTCTATATCTGTGCTCAAAAGCTACATCTCTAAATGCTCATAATCATACTGAATGCCAATGTCTCCTAACCACTCTTGCCAGAAATGGAAAACAGCACAATTCAGAGGAGCACAAGAACTAGATACTTTTCAGACCTCTATAATCCTTGCCCCTTTAAGTTACACTGTTTTACAGGACAGCAGGTCAACAGCACCAGTAACTCCCATTCCTGTGCTTCCAGACTACAGTTCAGAGCATCTCTCAAAAATTCATTTTCTAAAGACGAACAATTTTTTCTAAACAAATCCATATGACTTTGGTTTGTACAACATCACTTAGATGGAATAGCCCATAACCTGTCTTTCTCCCATATTCAATCAACCCATACCTTTTGAGCCTGAAGTTCATTAAATCAGTTTACAAGCTTGGAGTAGCTCCTAACATTACACCTTTTCCTAGAAACACTTCAGTTGTTCTTGTATTGACTCCATCTTCTCTAGAATTTCTTTCACAAAGCTTCTATTTTTAGGAGTAGGAAAATCAATTAATCTGTTAGTAACTTTTACTTGATGCATCTATATATTTCTGATTGATTTTACAACCTTTACCTTAACCTGCAGTATGAAATAAGTAAGCCATGAACTGATTGTGAACCATCCCAATCATGTTTTTTTCACCATATCTGGAAATAGCTAGAGAAAACAAAAACATCCACAGACTACTTTCTGAAAGGAAGATAAACATGCCCAAAATTCAAGAACTTGTGTATTCTAGGTGATTTAAAGACTCATACCAATGACATCAGAGGTTAACCAAGCATTTAAGACAGACCCTAGCAAGTTCAAGGGTGAGGAAAAAGAGCAATACACCATCAGAATAAACAAGAACTTTGGCTGTGTCAGCAGGCAAGGCTGTAGGCATGTGTTGCAGGGAACGATATGGACAGCGACTGCAAGACAAAGGACCGTTTGGAGATGCACCCTCCTTGAAAGAGCCTTGTGGGTCTCATGGGACCCTGAGCCACCAGAAAACACCCCAAAAGGTCAAAAAATAAGCAGGTGATGTTGAATACCCACTTACGACCTTGCTTCAGTGTGTACATCTGTGTGTCTTTTGTATTACTGTTCCTTTTAGAAGGCCCTCAAGCAGTACATGGAAATGATAAGAATAAACATTCCCATACCCTGGAGAGGGAACACAGCCAGGGACCGCTGCAAATGAATCTTACATCTTGTCCCACATAGTTAGTGTTCTGCAAAGCTGTTTGCATATGATGCTGGCTTATTTGCCAAGGAAAGTTGTCACAGCTAGAAGAAAGTCCATCAAATTAGATCTCCTTCCACTCCCAGCCATAGAAGAGATAAAATTGTGCTTCTACTTTTGCCTAAAAAAATTCTGTCTTTGTGGTCTGAATGGAATAGAAACTACCATCCCAATTCCACAGAAGATATTTTATCAGATATTGTAACAACTGCAATTTTTAAATTGTCTTTCACATGGCACACTATGGTGCCAGTAAAACCCCAACATACTGTCTGGAAGGTTATCTACAAAAGATTCCAAATGACATTTTAACAAAGCAAAAAGTGTCTGAAAACAGTGTGCAGGTCAAACAAAGCAACCAATTTAATTTCTTACTCTCTGCTACACTAACTGGTTCAACTACAGACGGCATGATGTTATCCCCCTCCAAGTCAGTTTGCTGACTGCCTCCATCAAAAATTAATTGAAAGAAGTGGATCTTATAATTTAAAATGAAATAGTCTCAGCAGGTGAGCAAGCTTTGTCAAGATTGATTACTGAGTATTGATTTCCCTCCAGTTGTACAAGTTACACTCCACAAGGCCACCGGCACATTAACCTAGAATACATAAAATCACCTCAGGCTAACATCTATCAAGAGGTTTGTATTTTTGGAGGATGCAGTCTCTAGGTCTTTTCCTCACCTGTACATTCAATGGCATTTATCTGGACAGCATCCACACTTTGTACTTACTTCATCCTAAATAAGTATTATTTGTATTTTAACTTTCCAGAAAGAACTCAAGATAGCTATTCAGGAAAAAATTCACATAACCTAGCACTAAGCTAATTGTAAAAACTGTAAAGAAAATCAGATAAGTTCTCCCATGACAGAAAAGAGATACTGAGGCATCAAGAACAGAGTGGCTTACTGTGGCCTGGAAGCTTCTGCTTGGTCCGTCTGAAGCTTCTCGCCCCCTTCCACTTCCATGGTGCAGTAGACAATCCGATTGGGAGCAACTGACTTTAAACCTTGTACCTCCATTATAACAATCTGAGGAAAAGAAAGCAAATAGCTTATACCTCAGAAAAAATTACACAGCACAATTTACTGCAGTACTAAAATCCGCGAAGACTAAAAAAAAAAAAAAGGAAAAATCCCCAAAATCCCAAAGTTCACTCACTCAAATCTTAACAGACAGAGGAGATTTCAACATCTAGAAGGAATTGAAATTTTTGATTTGCTTCTACTTGGACAATGACCAAAAACTCACTCCAATCATAATTTAAATGCCAATAGTAGAATTTGAGACTAATGTTCTTGTGTATAAATCTTTATACACGAGAAACTGTATATTTTAATCAGTCATCTAAGTGAATATTTATAGAACAAACAGGTTACTAAGTCTGACTGTAATCAAGTAAGTACATTGATCATATCTAGAAAGGTAAATGATCGTGCTGTGTCAGTGGAAGTTGCAACCCTTGAACCTCAGAAGTGATTTGGTGTTGAGCTGAGCAAGAGGCAGGTCAGAGCACTGGCATCAGCTCCTGCAGTTTTTTTCCCCACTATGCACATCCCTTCCCTCTCCCAGTGCAGTACTTGCAGTCAGGTTCAGTATGCATATAGGGAAGAGCGAGAAGAGAAACAAAAAAAGCCACTGCTACCAGCTGTGCCCTGAAAGTTTTCCTCACCGGGGAAACGATGAGCTTGGCAGATCCTATAGATTTTCACCTCCTCTAGACTACTCTATACTAGCTCAGAAAAGCCAAATGCAGCTCTACTTTAAATGCTCTCTGCCTTTTATAAATCTTGTCACAGTGTGAACTTCTTGGAATTTTTGCATTTCAGATGTTTCTAATTCAGAAGACTTGAGAAGACAGTCATTCCCTTGCTTTCTTTGGAAAAGCTGCTTTTCTTGCCAGTTCCATTTGGGCCCATGCAAAGAAACTGGGAAAAATGTACTCTATCAGCAAGAGAAGCTGTCCTCAATTGAACCTTAGATGTAAATCAACATTTGTTTAATTTGTTTTAAAGGTGCCAGAAGTAATGACTACTTTTGGTCTCATTAAGACGCAATTGGTTTCTTAGGTCAGCACACAACTACTGAAATATGTTGCTATTAAACTTCTTTGCACATGTGCCACTTTGCTCCAATTCAAGTAAATTAAACCCGACTTCACCCCCAGCTATAAAATCCTTTATACTTTAAAACTCCTAGAATGTTAGTAATAGTTATATGTCTTGCAAAATTGCTAGTTTGTAAATATTGCAGTGAGACAAACAGTCATTGATCATTTAGACCACTTTTATATTACCCATAAATTATCAACACAGCCTATTATGCTTTATAAATAATAACAGCAATTCAGGGAGAATGATCAAGTCATCCCTCCTTTCCATCTACTGTTGTCCAGGAATTCAAGTAGATTAGATCGCACTAAAGATCCTTCTAGGTAATACTGCCTATATGGTCTTTCCACATATCAAATGTATGTCCTTGCTGAATACTGACTTCATGTTTACTCATTTTTATGTTGATACTTCTTTTTCTGAGTTTCCAACTTAATTGCACAGTACATTTTTCTTTGGTAACAATTCTGGATTGCAGCAATGGAAAAAAGTTGCATTTCATTCCTTCCAGAAGAAACTGTCACTAGTGGATGTATTAGCTCATTAGCTGATAAACAGCTTCCTAAATGCTTGTCTACTTTTAAAATTAACAGCTGAAGAATATAAATGTCTTCTCCTACTACTGTGGGTTTTTAAATTTTTTTCTAAATTTCTACAAACAGGATATTTAAGGAAATATTCAACATGTAAAAACACTGGCTGTTGCTTGCAGTGATGCTCAGGAATGTCTCTGACCTTAGTCAGCAAGGTCCACTCCCACTAGAACACTGTTAATATTACTAGCAAGTTATGTTTGTAATAACAATGCACAGTGACAGCAAGACCCTCGGCCACTTTACCCTCCATCTAGCAATTTTTGGGTTCTTCCACTCTGTCCTACATGATGTAGATTTCCTATTAATTCTTGTGCCAGTTCAGCAGCCCTCAACGGGGATTCTGCTGGTTACCCTACAACTGAGTCCCCACACAAGATGTGACATAGATATGTTTATGTGTTATTCAAGAAATGTGAAATTGTGTACATTCGACCTCACATTTTCAAAAAAGGAAGTACCTTTTCTTCAAGGAAATGCAATCAGCATTTCTTATTTGGCCATTTGCATAGAAAAAGATCACATCTTCCATATTTCAGTCTTCATTAATATCAATTCAAATCTTTCCTTTTGCCCTTATATCTTCTGAGATTTTGCTTCTCATGAGCAAAATATGCACATACTGTTTGGCAAAAGAGTCAACTTATGTGGTTACTATCGTGTTTAAAATGAAAATCTACCCTACTAAAAACTATCACATGTAGAGTAATACTTTAATTCTTTGCCTTGCACAGCATGAACTGCAGATTACTTATCTTGCATCAAATCTTTTAATCGCTGATGGGGAAAAGGAAAAAAAACTTAGTTCACCAGACCTAGCAGTCTACATATCTGGTGGAAGAGTGGAGGGGCTGTAAACAAAGCAAAGCTGCTATAAATCTACCAGAAATTATATCTCCTATTTTTCATTTCATGATTGTTTCATACTTTTACCATGCTTTTCCCCTAAATATCACATCATTTCTAGCACGTAATAGCTCTCTCTAGAGGGACAGAGAAGACTTGTCTTCCTCTTGCATCTATCATGAAGCACACTTTCTTGAAGACCAGAAATATTATTGCCAAACATGTTTTGGCACTTTTTAGATTATTCAGAACTACTCTTGTGAATGCTATTTATGGACCATTCCAGTCTTGGTATTCCCCTTGAGGCAGGCATGGCACACGTGATGGAGGCACACAGGATTCAGTACAGGAGTTATAATAAATACTTCATCTTCTCATATACTTCAACGCTAAGGACTGCACTCCAGTTTTACGTGCTTGAGGAATTAAAACGTTTTGGCATATAGAATGATGGATCTTACTACTTTTTGAAAGCTGATTGTCGGGCTTTTACATTATTAGTTAGCAATATTAAAATTGCATATAGTGGGATAAGTAATTTCTCTGTTATACAAAGAATTGAAACTTTTTCATTGTCCATATTTGATGTTTTTAATTCTATATCTTTAATGATGACGGGAAAAAATTATCTGACTTTTCAACGCATGAAAAAAACTACATGCTCGTTTCACTTGAGAAAAAAAATATATAAAAGATAAACAATTTTTATTTCTTTTGAACTCTTTAACAATTGAAATATTTATTGTGTAACATTACCTGCTCTCTTAAACAAACTAAAGCCACTTCAAGTGCTTAACACAAAGGTGGCACTTTGTGATCAACAAATATACAATGCACACTGTGGTAATGTTTTGATTCTATTACTATTGAAAGGGAGACAAGCATTTCTTGGTATGCACATTTGCAGAATTGGACCTGAGTTATGAGGCCAGGCTGGAGGGGCCTTTAATCAGTCATGTCTAGTGGAAGGTAGCCATGGCAGGGGGATTGGAACTAGATGATCTCTAAGGTCCCTTCCAACCCAAACCATTCTATGATTCTATTCTGTCATCAAAATTGTTTAAATAACCAAATACATTTATGGCTTCCTCTTGAAGTCAGTCGAGATCTATACAGATTAGGATTGCATCCCTACAGGCCAGACTTCCCGCATAATCTCAAAAAACACAAGACAGATTCTTGAAAAAGCAGAAATTTTTAAAATCTGCTATGATCACCAGTAAAGAAAAATCACTGTTTTCTCTGAATGCTTCCAGTGAGAAAATGCTATTTGCTTATAAAATTTTATGAACATGTTCCCGATAAAAACAGTGTTTCATTATAACATTTAAAATTATACTTAGCTATTTAGCGAACTGGAATTCATTTAAAATTACATTTGTGTGGGAGATTCAACTTCCCACACTACTGTGTGGGCCCAAATGCAACTATTGCTGCAAGAGGAAAATGCATCATACAGCTGTATTCTAAATCCTAATTACCAAAGATACAAAGCATAACTTATGTCTTTAAAATAACATTTTAAAATTACCAAGAAAGGACTGATAACAAAAAAGTATCAAGGCAGATATTCTAGCAATTTAAACCATCAACAAGTTTTCTGTGAAATTTGTGATTACCTCTAATGTGAAGGAGAGAACCACATCAGACTTTGACAGCTGAACTTCATTTTCATCTCCTATGTCCAAGAATGCAGAATTCTGTGATCGCTTTAACTTTTGCAGTTTGAATTCTGGCCCACCTTTAGATACTGGCAGACTTTCCAAATTTGCCATCAGCAAATTCACCGAAGACCGCAACTCTTCTATGTACATGTTCTCCATTTCTCTTGTTACAAATTTTGGGAATTTTCTTTCCTTGGAAAATATATTTTAAAAGTTAAGGAGGAAAAAAACCTTCCTACATTATACATCATGTTAATTTACCAACTTGCTTTCAGTTAAGAGACAATAAATAAAAAATATAAGTCTTAATTTCAGTGTCTATCTATTTTTATGTCTTCAAAACAGTAATGGAAAGGCTAATTCTGACCCACAAATACAGTACAGTTAATTTTGAAAAGAAGAAATAAAGTAAAAATGGAACCTTGCACATTTCCCCAAATCATTTAACCATAAACCCAAGTTGAAGAGCCACACATTAGGTATTTCTTCTTACAGATGTTTTAAGCATAGTAATCAATAATACACCTTTAATGTTACCTTCAATATTTTATAAACTGACATTTATAAAATGACCTGTCCACTAATAGTTTTGTTATTTCATCTATTTCCCATGCTACCAAAAATAAGTCAATCACATTCATGTTTCTAATATAAAGCTAATGAACTACAACCATGACAAGAAATTCCTATCATTGTTTACCTTTATTTTTAGTAATGGGTCATTCATTTTGAAAGTAATGTTTAATTACTATGCACTGGTTTATTTTAAATAATAATAATCTCTCTCTCAAACATTAGAGATAACTTAAAAATCAATTTTTTTTCTCTGTAGAAGTTAGACAAAAGTATTTAAAGATTGCGTTTCTAACACTAAACACAAAGAAGAAACATATGTACACATATAGTGCATATATGAACACATATAGAGCAAATTTCATGCACAGTTTCTCCAAATATTGAATACTGGATACTTAGGAGAGTGTCATTCAAGATTAAACAAAAATACAAATTATTCTAAAATATATGTTTTACATATAAATGAGAAACAAACACCAATCCCAATGTATTGTCTGCAAAGACAGGCACCTTGCTCCTAAACCAGGCAATTTTTATCGTTACATGTTATAAGGCCTATCATAAAATGTTTTATATTAAAACCTTTACAGTTGATTTTGTTTCAATAATAAAGACCAAGCAAATTGACTGTGATCAAAATTTCCTGCAGCAAGTCGTGTGGACTGGCTCATCACAGCATGATAGAGCCAGTAAACTGCATATTAAAAAAACTCTAAGAATAAAAACAAGTAATTTATAGACAGAGACTAAAAACACAGGCTAAGGCTCAAGGCTGTCCAGCAAAAAACCCCAAATCCTTAGTAGTGTTTTTCAAACTGTACTATATCCTGCGAGGATTGTTCAAATTATAATATGCTGACACAGAAGACACATAAAACAGACTGTTATGGTGTTGTTAAAAGATCTTTCCTCTTGTTAAGATGCTTTTTCCATCCAATGTAAAAAAATGAGGAAAATTGGACTTGCTGTTGAAGGAAATGTTGGACCACACAGGATATGACTCCAAAACCAAGTTTTGCTTTCTCCCTACCCCAGGTGACAGATATTCTTCAGAGCAGAAAGAAATGCACCTACTAGATTGTTTTCAAACAATCTGCAGCTTAATTTTAGAGTCAGAAACAGGAAACACACATCACGGGTCATCCCACTCAATCTCATATGAAGATATGTTTTTGGTACAAGAAAGCAATCGCTTACCCTTGCCATTTGTTCTGCCAGTTGTAGTCGTCCATCTAGTTCACGTCTTATCTGGGCTGCTTGCTCATCTCCATTATCCAACTTGGACAGAGAACAGAAATAAATCCAACTGTGAGAAACGCACTATATTTTAACTTTATAGCAAGCAATGTAGCCAAAAAACAAGAGAAATGAATTTTCATCTTAAAATCAGTGAAACACTAAGCAAATACACAGCTTTGAGGCTCACAAAGATGAAAGAAATATAATGGCCACCAGTTAGTCAGAACAGTCTGGGTTTCTGAGGGGTAACCAGTGCTCCCTTGCATTTTTACCACTCAGGCTATACAGAAGAGGTATTATTTCTTTATAAAAATAGCAGCTAAAATCATTTCTCCATGAAGTAGAAAACTGGAATGACAGATTGGCTTAGAAAATGTTTGCAAGGAAATTTGCTCTTCGGTGCCATTAGCTCCTGAATAGGCATATATAGGTATAGGGAAGAAAGCTGTGTGACTATGCCTTCTAAGAATGGTATTATTTCACACACAACGCTCTTTTCTCACAGTACTGCCCAACTGCTCACATCAAGGCATATCCAATTTTTGAACTTCCAGTATTTTCATACCTACAGAATAGTCAGGACTAAATGTCCGACTTCTATCAGGGAGGTAAAGGGGAAGGACACATCTCTTCACCTCAACAGAACAGCTGGATCTCAACAGGAATGAGACTCCCCAACTCATTTTTCACCTGTTTGCTTTTTAAGGGCAGTGGAGGGCAGAGCAGGTGAAGTGGGGCTTCAGTTCAATGCATGGACCTGCACAGCTGGTTAAGAGGAAAAAAAGAGTGACATATCTGGAAAAGATAAGCCACACCTTGCCATCTTACCTGAATAATTGCTAAACAAGGACAAAGACAGTTGCTATGGAGGGCTCTCTCTGTCCCTAGGGCTAAACACTGACATGTGAGATGTTGAAACAACCCTAGTGTATTTAGTATATAGCTAAGATTTAAGGATACCTGAATCACTCTTGACTGAAAGAAATCTAAAAATGATTAGGGGTGCAAACTGGCAATACCAGGTTCTTTAATTAAATGAGATCTCCAGCTAATGAACACAGAGGTAGTTTGGCAAATCATTAATTACATTAAACTAAGGTTTTTCAGTGTTTTTTTCACTAAGACTGCTACTCAGTCCATCACGGCAAATAGATAACACCACTTCCTTTACAATGCTCCTCAGTTAAATCTGATACTTCTTAAACCAAAGCATTCATGAAAGTCAGGCATTCCAATTGAAAAAAAAAATCTTAAAAAACCAACCAACCAACCAACCAAAAACCTAAAAATGCACTATCCAGTGCTTACAGGTCAATTAGAGCAATATGCTTAATGCAAATCTGACCATATTTAGAAACAGGACGGAAAGTATTTCACTGCTAGTAGGGAAGTGATAACAGAACATGGAATCTGCCACCTGTGCAATCTGGCATATTACAAGATCCTTGCAGAACTGATCCAGGCTACCAGAAAGAAAGAGAACAAAACCCAATGGCATCCCCAAAAGAGGCTCAAGTTCATACCAGAGAGTAGAAGATGGATCATGTTCCAGACTGGAAGGGTTCTCCCACTAAGCCTGTCAATAAATCTGCTCCCTTGACTGTGAGTATAAATGGCAAGATTGTTCTTCATGAAAGCAAATGTTTTAGGTTTTCAGAATATAGTTACAGTATTCCAAAAAGATTCCCAAGTTTGTATTCCTCCATTTCTCAAAAGAAGAGACTGCTTATTGAACTTGTCACCAAGAATATTTCAAATTTCTCTTTTCCTTTGTATTATAAACATATACTTTTGTAATTATTTTTGTTTATGCAGTATGAAAGTCTGTCCAATATGAAAAACAATTTTGTTTTTCTTTTTTGACTAAGAGAAGATCAAAATTACTTTAATAATATATCCCATGACAGGCAATTGCTTGAAAAATAGCTGCTTGAAGGTAATTTCAATGAATGAATTTTGATTTTTGCAAAAAAGGAGAGTGCGGGAGAATGGAACAAAGCTAAAACCTTTTCCTGTGTCAATACACAACTTAAATGACTGCCTCCATTATTAACTCATTTGAAGAAGATATTAACTCAAAGACCGATATTTAGCTCTTTTGCCATTTAAAAAGTGATCATTTAAGTTAATGAATATTTAACCTAGTTCTGAAAATCTTGGCATTTTTTTCCTTAACTCTGTATTGCTTTCCATCATCTCTTTGTACTTGAGTACTTAAAAATGTGATCTCCCTACTTACTTATTTTAAAACATCAGTCTTCTTTCCGAAATACTTATAAATTCTAACAGGCTTGCTGTTTGTATTTAATGATATTTTGTAAAGTGTGGAAAGAAGCTGAAGAGGTGAAAAGCAAAGAAGGTTGCTTTACTTGCAGAAAAGAGTCATAGCAATAATGAATGGTAGATCATTCATATCTGTCCCAATAAGAAGTAAAGCTGTTTATACTATTATTTTTGCAGTATGCAAAATGAAGTGATAATCAGAAAACCAGTAACCTTGATATCTCATTCCATGCAAGGTCATTCTACCTGCTTTTATTCTAAACTCAAAAAAACCCACAAAAAACCAACTTTACAAGCAATGCATTTAAGTGATTATGAATGTATACTCAATCATAATTTATCTACTGAATATGAAGTGAAAAGAGCAGAAAGATTGAAAAAATTATGAAAATACAAGTGGTATTTGGGATTTTTGAGTTGTGTCCACTTTTTTACATAAAGAGACACTTGATAGAACCCATCACGAGTGGGGAGAAGTGACAACCATTAACATCAAGTGTACCCTTTTCCTTAATTCCTTATCTGAAAATCAAATCTATACCCAAGATATCTGTGGATATCAAGTTATGACAACCATTGCAGTAATTTTCAAACTGTTCAATAAAAACTAGAAAAGCATATGACACTGCATAGAAATTAATATAAATTTAACAGTGCAGAACAGCTACTCAGATTCTTCTCAGCATTGCAATTGAAATTTAGTTAAAGAAACCATTAATTTGAATGGACTTAAAATAGAGGCTTTGTAAAAAAGGTTTTGTTTGGTTTTTTAAGAATAATTCACATTTACATGGGCATCACGCATAATGCTTCCCACTCTTAAATATAAAGTCATGTTTTTGAAAATTACAGCATTAGAGATAATTGAAAAAGAGGGTATATAGAAATTTCATTTAACAAAAAACTTATCAGCTTGCTGCAACAGTAATAGTACCATACCACAGCTATTCACTGATTGCACTAACACTAGAAATGCTTCCCATGTCACTTAAACCTCACATAACCACTTTGTATTTTAGCAGCAGGGGACCTCACTACAGAACACTCTGCAGACACCAGAGACCTGTTTTCAGTGCATCAGATACATTAGAATTCCTGACCAAACAAACCAATGTTTCCCCTTAATGCCACACATACGGTGTCGGCAACTCGTAAAACCTAGGCAAAGACATTGACTCCCCTTTTGAGGGCTAGTTAATGCAGTAGGAGCATCCCCAACTGAGCAAAAGCATGAGTAAGACAGGTTTTCTTTCTGCAAAGATGATTATGATTTTTAAAGTTTCATCAGAAAAATCAGTACTTACGAGTGACTACACTTGGGTGAATAAAAAGTTAGTTTTTATATAAGAAAAAAGCGACAGATCAACATCTCTTTTTTTTCCCCGATGGTGTTACATGCTTTCTAAAATAAGCCTCACCATCAGACATCAAGCTATTAATCCAAAAATGTTTTTACTCCTTAATGCTTGAAGTTGCCTTTATTTTTTCTCACTCTGAAAAGGGCATTCATCTTCGGAGATGGAGTGGGAGCATCCTCAAAATGCAAGTTGCGCAACAATTCTTACTTAGTCCGCTTCTGAAAGACAGACTGAAGTTTTCTACTCCAAATTTCTGCTTTAACAATTTCAGCCGAAACACTCCCCTGCTTCTGAGGAGACTAGGATAGACAATAGACAATACACTGCTTTATCCATAATAAGAAAAGTGGTGACCATCTTGTCAAAGAGTTCAAGCAGTATCTTGCTTTGAAGTAAGGACCTGACATTTAGCAGGACCCCGACTGTGAAAATCAGCTCAACTCTCGTCACATTATGAACCTTTGAAAAATCACTTTTGCAGTAGTCAAGCTACAAACAGCCACTACCAGAGGCTAAATCAAAGTCTGCATTCAGACACCTCTTCAGGTTGTGCTGCCCTCTATCTTGAATCTGCATGATGTTAATGCTCCTCAGTTTATCTGCTCATTCAAGAAAGACTGTAAACTTATTAGAGTTAAAAATTATTATTCAGAAACATCATGCTGTCTTGCTTGACAAAGTGTTATTTAATTTGTATGCCCGAACAACACAGAACACAAATACACCTGAATAAATGAATGTTTCTATATTTTAACTGGTTGGGAAAAGACGGCATACTTTGTGATTCCTATTTAAATATTTTTTTCTGTGTTTAAATTACTTACAAGGCTGCAATGTAGCAGTGTATTTTGGTCCAAAAGAAAAATTGTACACTGGAAAAAAACCTGGTTAATGTGTAACTTAAGGTAAAAATGTACTACTGCTGCCAGAAGGTGCTGCACTAAAGCCCCTGGCACATATCTACATTACTCTACACACAAACTTAAGTCAGATACCCTATGCCTGAGAAACGAGACCAGCTTGTGTATGGATGAATACAGAACTGCTGCAAGTTACTTTTCTTTACATTCACAATGCTCAAACTGATAAATTCTTCCATGTGACTATTTTATTAATCCTGTGTTAGCTTCCCTGCAGCTAACTCACAGTAACATGACCATGAAATTACATATACATGCCCATAGCACTATAAATTTCTCTACAGTGAATGACTAAAATGATGGTACACATATCTAAGGACTTGCTCTTCTTCCTGCATGAATCCAAAGTATTTTTTCACTCTGTGTGACAGCAACGCTTGTTTTTCCTTTATAGCTGCCTTTTGTCACACGTAAGTGAGTCTGAGCCCTGCTGAGCTGAAAAGTTGTTCGCAGATGCCCCTGTGAGGTAACCTGCAGCGTCCATCCCTGACTACTGCCAGACAGCCAAGGCAAAAACTTTCAACATAAACCAAATGGAATAAAGGACTTGAATCTAAATTGTCGAGATAATACAATAAGGAAAAAAATGGCTTTCTGGAAGCAACTAATGGCATCCAGGAGAAATGCCGGAAGAGGACAGAGAAGTCCTAGCGCTCAACTTTGGTCGTCAATCAAGAAAGCAGCAGGCAGGTAATGGGTGTAGCAGATGCAAATACTGGCAGTTTTCAGATCATTGTCCTTGCACCTCTTATCTCTGACTCTAAAAAAAGGAGTTTTGCTTCAGACCTGGCGCCTCTCAGGCCCGCAGGATTTGTTCCCGTGCTTATCTTTACACAGGCGGAGTCACTTGAAAGGAGCAGACTGGGAAGAGATTAAAGGGGTCTGCAGCGCTAAGGAGCCACTGTGCACTGAACACAAACAGCCTGCGGAGATTCCCCAAGTTTCCCAAGTTTGTGAACCAAGATTAGTAACTAAATATGGGAACGTGGAAGATCAATAAATTTCAAGTCAGGCCAAAACAGAGCAGCCAAACCCAGTTCATGACTGCAATCACTTTCGGACATGAGTTCAACAGGACAGCTTCTGAAGGATAAGATTGTGATGGAAGTAAATTGCTTCCACTTCATATAGGAGGTAAAAACCAGATTTAATTAAAGGGCAGGATGTGTGGAGCTTTCCTAAGCTACTGCTGGACCATTTGATAAACCTGCCTCCTGTTTCACAGCAAGAAAGGCACAGCTGTAAAAGTAAAGGAAACATCATCACCCCCCTATTTCAGAGGAGGCTGTGCCATTTAGTTTCAGTTTAAAGATATTTTCTCTTCCTTTTCTGTAGATTCTACAGAGGATTAATTAAGATTCATAAAAGAGATCAATACAATGATATTTTAAAACTCTTATATTCTCTGCATGCTGTAACCCCCCCGATCATGTATCACACAAATGGCTATGCTGACAGATGCCCCAGACTGTGGTCGTGAAATCCTGTGGACTTCTCACAGAACTCTGTGAACCACAAACTTTAAAAACTCATTTCCTAAATCTTGCTCTACCCAGCTCGCTCCTTTTCCCAGTCAACATACACAAATCCCTCAAAAATCACTAGTTTTGGCAAATATACGTAGAATTTTGTTTTAGAATACATGCAACAAAAAAAATCAAGTGAAACATAATGGAAAGGATGTCAAGAGAGAGAAAAGCTTAACAGTTAAAATAAAGAGGGAGAAAAGGCATCTACTTTTGAAATTATTTCTCTTGTAGAATGCAGTAGACATGTTTTCAGCAAATTTTATGACAAAAGATAAACTCAGCAACCACTGAAACCATTCTACTTTCAATTTATCTGCAGCAAGTAGACTTACAAAAGCTGCACAGGTCCAAAACCCATATTATACGTTCAAAAACCATCTCCCAGTGCACCACCAGGCCTCACAGGCTTTTTGTATTGATTTTGCTCTAGTAGAGCACAAGATTGCCTCTCAGACAACTGGCCAAGATGATCATTCAGTTTTCTGGCAACACAGTGCCCACAAAAAGCTCAAAAATCTGCTAAAATTAGTTTTAGTAAAAAGTCTTACTGACTGCTAATTTTTTTTATCAGTTTTTTTTGGGGGGGAGGGTAAGCAGCAGTTTTATAATCATATAAATATTGAAATTAGGATGGAAGGTCTTTAGATGAACAGAGAAAGCAATTAGCATATCACTTTCTGTCGTGTGTCAATATTGTTAAAAACAAGTAATAATGCAGGTAAAGAGCAAGGCCAGTCAACAGACAAATACTCTACACTGGCTTCAGCTGAATAAAAAAAATAAAATCCAATCAAATCAATGTTTTCAAAAACTGTGCATGAGTACCTTCAATGTGTACACAAGATATAGGACCTCACTCAGAACTTTTTTACAAACTTGGAGTACCTAAAACTCTCAAAAAAATCATGTACCATCTCATACAGTGAGAGATTTTGTTCTCTGAAATATGTTTATAAAGTCCTGAACCTGCTTATTTGATTTCAATATTGATTTGTAAGATATCACTTTTACTAATTACTTGTGCTCATTAATTACACTTATTATATACTGATTTATAAAATATGGTTATCATAAAAATATTAAAACCAACCCGAAATCTAGAGTCATGATTACATTAATTAATTAAACGAATTTAAAAAATAATTCAAATTTATCAAAAAACAACACTGAAAACTATCCAATTTTAAAATACAGACTTTTTTTTAATCAAGAACTTTTTTTGAAGATGAACACTTTGGCAGTTTCCAAAATAATCAAAGCTGAGAATTTAATACGGCCTTTCCTGACATTCAGTTTTGGAAAATAAAGTATATGCAGTTTTGAGTTTTCAGCACTGGTTAAAATGTCTCTCACGATTCATTTTATTCAGGGACTTCCAAAACCAGAATCCCAAGTAAAACCTACAATAAGACTTGAAAATAAACAGGAAAGGAAGTACATACAATATTCCAGCTAGTCACCATGTATGCAATGGCAAGAGCTAACACAAGGCCACTCCACTCAGTACATGTACACAGGTCAAACTTTCACTGTACATTCCCAACACTGCAAATGGTAAGACATTTGAAGAATTAAATACACACCAAGTATTAACGAGGAAATTTCTGTCAAGAAAGAGTTTATTCAACACCATGATGTGCAGCTGTACAACGTTTCAGTCAATGTTTCCCTATCAATCATCTTTCCTACTTGACTGATATTAAAGAAACTATAAGTAGTGAAAAACCTTTTATTAACAGTGAACTTGATTAACCTTGCCAGACAACCTTAGCCTTCATAGTATGTCCCAAATGTCACGTGACATGTATCTTCTACTTAATATTACCGTTACTGAAGAAAACTAAAAAATAAATAAACAGTTCAAAATTTACTCTAGACCAAATTAAAATGTAGTCTTCAATATTTTATTGCATATTTTGATCTACAGAGTCGAACTGTAAATCAATTTTGTGAATAGGACACTTGGAAAAGTAATGAAAATATCTTTGCACAGTTAAGAATGAGGTTTTTGTTGGTCTATTTGGATTGGAACAGACCCCGGCACCATTTTTGTCTATGTGAGCTGAAAAGAAACTAGAGCTTCCCAACCAGGATTTTCACTAATTTACAGGCATGGTCCTTTCCACAACACAGTCATATAATTGCTCTGCATTGACTGCCCAAATAAAACATTTTATATATTTTATTTTATAGCACTGTTGGTGTTCTGATAACCTAAATTCCAAGAGTTGAGATCTGTTTCTCGTCTTGAAGAAATCTTGACGAGTAGTATGTAAGCAAATAAACAGAATTCAATAATCCACACATATCACTATTTTGCCTAGGTATTGGGATAACACCATTTGAAGAAAGTCTGCTAAGATCCCATATTTACAAAGAAAATCACTACCTCCATACTGAGTCTGCTACTAGTTTTAACTCTGACTTAATGCAAAGATAAAAGTTGATGCTTTATTTGGTTCACAGAAGCTGTTAATTATGCAATGTGGGCATTCAGCAATAAAGATACTCTGACCTAGATACAGATATTTAAAATATTTATTTATTCACAGCAGTCTGTTTAGGCAACAAGGAGAGAAAAAACAGACAGCATGTACTTAGACACTTAATGGTCTTTAGCTAGCATTTCTTTAAGTACTACACACTCTTTACTTAGCCTTGGAATCATTACAATACTTGGTCATTACTACCAGCAGATTCTGAAAGGGGGGAAAAAGCCTAAATAAAAACAAAATTGAAAAAGAAAATGACAACATTAAACTCCCCCTGAATTTAGTCCATATCGACCAGAACTGTGGGTGTGACAAGGACAGCAGAAGAGATTATTTCCGTAAAATGCTGAGGCCTGGCTGTTCTCCAAAGCAAACATCTCTAATGATAGTTCAGGAGCCTGAGGGCATGTGTGGTATGTTACAAGGTACACGCAGGCAAAGTCCTATAAATGTCAAATTATGGACCTGCTCTCCAACAACTTGTCCAAACCTTTTTGAACCTCTGCCCTCATCACTCCCCACGACAAAATGTTCAGGAAGTTCTCTGAAAGTCATATGCAGAAGCATTGCTTCCATTTTCAATCTACAAATTTCCTTGAGTGTTCCAGTTTCTGGGGGTGTGGCATTTATCGAGCGAAGGTACACATTCACCTTACCCACTACCTTCATGACTTTATAAACTTCAACCATACTCCTCCCTGTCAATCTTCGCAGCTGCAGACTGAAGAGTTCCAGCCCTTTCAGTCTCTCTGCAAAAGGCTGCTGTTCCATGATTTTCAGTGCCACCCTCTAGTCCTCACTGACCTCCCCTACATCTTTCAGAGAGGGAGACAAAAGCTGCACACAATACTGAATGTAAGGGCATAAGGAGGTTATGTACAGCAGGAAAATGATGCTACTGTTGTACAAAGAACTAATGATTTCACCAGAGGGAAACCAAAATGTCTTTCTGAGTTGTAATTGCCCGTTCTCAGTTCAGCGTCTTCTGGATGTGCGTTGGTTTATTTCTCCTCTGATGTATCACCTTAACTTAGCTACATTAGAGCTACATGAAATCACATCTGTCACACTTCTGCCCATGCAGTTTTGTGAGATCATCCTGGAGTTCCCTGCAGCTCAAGCAACATTAGAGTAGACAAAACATTTTCACATCATCTGTAAAGTCAGAGATTTCCCTTACATTGCCTTTTCCAGGATGCAATATATTGAATAAACATGCAACCATTCTCCTAAACAGAGTGAACCAGACAGAAACAACACTTAAACTCCCTAGGAACCAATCAAAAGGAAAACAGAAGAAACCTTGATCCAAAACCTTCTTTGAAAACATCAAGACTGTACCATAAAAATACTGCTACTCAGACTTGGATATTTATGACAGAGTTTGTCATTCAGACAAAAGTGTCATGGGGTGATGAGGAGTCAGACCACTGGGTGCCTAGAGCAGCACTGTTTTTAAATAACAAATACAAATATTAAACTGCAGAATTAGATGTGATTAGAATCACATTAGGATTCAAATTAGTGAATCAGTAGGGGATTACAGAGGAGAAAAAAGGTATTAGCACAGGTCAGAAGTGCCACTGCAAACAATTGAATTTTCTGCCTCTCTCTTGGCATTTGCAACGCAACAGAGCAGTTGACAACACCCAGGTTTTCCCTTCTTACTGGTTGAAACTACAATGTTTGGCCACCACTGCTAGACAGGATGAAAACACAAGGAAAGCACATTATGCTGTGACAGACAGAAGGAAGGCAGGAAGGCAGGAAGGCAGGAAGGCAGGAAGGCAGGAAGGAAGGAAGGAAGGAAGGAAGGAAGGAAGGAAAAATAATGACAGGCTCTTACTATTTACAGTTATAGTCACAATAAATACTAAGAATACATCCTACAGATAAATCCAGGACATGCATGCAAACCATCATTTTTATTTTTTTTACTAATAGAAATGAAAAAAATAAGTCTGTAATATGCCATACTGTAAACATTTTTTATCTAACTATATCTTGGTTTTCATATCTACATATTGGAGTTTAGGGATACCATCAAGACAGACTTTTCACACTCATCACAGCACTGTCTTCCACACTGTAAAGGTCAAACTCTTCAGTTGTAGCTATGAAAATGCCTTCCACCCCAACTTCGCCACCATGAAATTATGAATATCCACGCACAAAAAATAGCTTAACTTTTACTTATTTTTTTTCACTCAAATCTTTGTCTTCTTATTTGTATGGATGTTCTTCCTACAGCTAGGCAGGGCAAAAAGCTTCAGAGCTGTTTACAGAACCTATTGAACCACCTAAATAAAGTATGTTTTAAGTCAGAAATGTAGAGTCCCTAGGTAATCAATGGAGAGACAGAAAAGCCTCCAGAGTTAAGTGCTTAAGCAGTTATCTGTACGCCTACCAAGAATACTGTGGAAGTCCCAGCTGCACTGGTAATCTCTGGTGAGTAAGATGATCAAAGAAATGGGTGTTTTTATTCTCTCTCTCAGCTTCCCCCGGACCCTGCTGAAATAGATACTGGCTGTCACCTTAAATACAACTTAGTTTCAGGTTCTGCCTAGGGAATACCCTCCTACACCCACCCTAGGCAGGAAGTGATGGGCCTTAAATGAGTTATGACTCATGTCCTGATCCTCCTTAGAAAAAGTCTTCCACCCTCCTCCTCTCGCACCACCTGCACAGAGATTACCATATCCAAGAAAACCAAAAGATTAGCATGCAAACCTTGTTGGTATATGCATATTTATGTCCTGAAGTGGCTCACAGTATTTTCTATTTTCCTGAAGTCATCCTTGCTTCATAAGGAAATCCCCTCTCCTTTTGCTTACCCTACTCACTCTCCAAAAATACCATGCAGAATGTTTTCTTGCCTTATTAATCACTGGTAAGAATTTCTTTGGAGTGTTGAAACCAAAAGGAATATACGCACTTAGGGCAATAAATGTTAATGAGAATTGCATTAAGTAAGCAAAAGCACCTTGAATGTCATGTCAATATTTTTTCCAAATAATTTAATACTGCTGACTTAACTAGACAGAATTCAGGTCGATAGCTTTCTGTAAATATGATGTGGAGAAGCTAGAAGATAACAGAACTGGAACCAAATTTTCTCCCTTTCTGTTCCATTCTACAGCATAAACTGGAGAATGTTCTGTATTTCCACCTGTTTCTAGGAGTCAGTGGTGGTGTGATGTATAGATACCTATCCACAAATGTAAAAAACCTAAATAGTTGAGGAAGGACTGAAGAACAGATTTAATCTGGAGGTTAATGTATAAGAAGGCAAACTTCAGATTTGTGTTGCACCCTGAGAATTGGACTTCCCTGTCTATGAAGGTTCTGATCCATGGAGTGAGGCCCAAACCACCACAGTTTAAGGCTCTTCAGTCTAACAGTCTAGTTTAAAATCCTCCATGTTAGATTAGCAATCCTGTCCACAATCACATCTTTGCTTTGTCACATTGGGCATGTCATTC
Source organism: Callaeas wilsoni (assembly GCA_013398955.1). NCBI lineage: Eukaryota > Metazoa > Chordata > Aves > Passeriformes > Callaeidae > Callaeas > Callaeas wilsoni. The sequence continues at coordinate 221,952 of VWPU01012707.1, forward strand.
TGGGCCATCTTTGTTGTCAGAGTTTTACAGTCACCTTTGATGTCAAGGTCATGTCACTGGTGCTCACACAGACTAAGGGACAGTAGCTGGAAGGCTAGAAGGGCCTCAGGAATCTTTGTACCATCACAGATCCAGGCTAGAAGCAAGTACAAAGGTTTGGCCAGCAGATGGGTGCCTTTGTCCAGGACAGGGTAAAGTTAACAAAAAACACTTCGTCTTTCTTCCGGTCCCACCCCCATGACCTAAAGTGTCCAACATGTACTCTCCCCACAACAGAACTCACTCATCCACTTCTGCAGCCAGAGTCCTGAACCGGTTTTCTAGATGAACAAATGCAGAGAGACAGGGAGCCTTTCTCCTGCTGCTAGAAGTTAGAAACTTCCAGGCTCTATTCTCCTGGAAACATGGAAATTACTAGCATTAAACATGCATGAAAACACTAGTTACAGAAAGTCTGCTATCCATCTTTAAGGCAAAATAGTTGCTCCAGTATGGTAAAAATGGAATATCATTCAGAAAAGTTTCCCAGAAGAGGAATAGGTGTTTCAGGCAAGATTCTGCTGTCTCCAGTTTCCTGAGAAAAGACAGTACGGTGAGAAGACTGTGCCAGATTGACTGGAACATGAGTTTATAGTGCTCCTAGGAATAAAACAAAGCTTCTCCAGAATTGTGTATACCTTGGAGGCTCTCTCAGGCATGGTTCAGTACCATTTTTTCTCATTTACAGGAAGTTTAGTGATCTCACATTAAAAAAAACCTTGGCACTGCATGACCTGTTAGGAAGATAGCTTAATCAGAGGTGATACTGGGAGTGACTCTTCCCTCACATCGTTTGTAAAGGGATATTTCTCCTGCCATAGCCTCAGAGTGCTTACCATACAACACCTCCTTTCAACATCAGCTAGAAGCTGACATTTCTACTAAATATGTAGCCTCAATTTTATTTCAGATTATTCCTACTTATAGCTAGAATGTCTGGAAGTCAATTTATTTATCCGTTATCTCAAGAAACAGATTCCTATAAGGAAAAAATACAGATGAATCCTATTTTTACTTTCCTCTTACTTTTTCCCAGTAGGCTGTGAACTTTTAGTCCAAGGGTTAATTTTTTTTTTTTTTGTTTTAATCTCTACTCTTGTTACTGACCGAGGTTATTTTAGTTGGCCTGAGAATTTTTATATAATGCCTATAGCACTAAAATGAAGATAATTCACCTACCTATAGAAGATCTAGAGAGAGAAACAGGCACTTCCTTGTAAACATTTCAGAAGTTTGAAATTGTGAACATCTAATCACAAATCAGACAGCTTTGGCACAGATACCAAACTGAATCTGAACAGCTATCTTTGAGGCTTGTCATATAAAGTATGGGAATAAATTAAAGGACAAGCAGCATCTTGGTTCTTCTGTTGATAATCAATCGTCTTTCAAGGTGAGAAAGTATCTGGGATGGACAGCCTGAAAGCTTAGAGACTGAGAGATTAGATCCTAGAGACCAGGACAGCCTCAGCAGAAGAAAGAGCTGAAAAGGTGTCCCGGGATTTCTCTCATTTTTAGGACAAGCACAAAAATACCTCCCTAAGAGACAAAAAAATAAACACACAAATTATAGCTCATTCAAAGAGATGTAGATTTCTCAGCCATTTTAAATAAACAATTACTCTAACATGGGGTAGTCCATCCTGTATTATGGAGGTGCTATTACATTTCTATTTAAAATATCACAGAATCACAGAATAGGAAGGGTTGGAGGGGACCTCTGGAAGTCATCTGGTCCAACCTCCCTCCCAACGCAGGGTCAAATCTAAAGCGTCCAGATGGAACTTCCCTGAGTAGCCTTTTCCAATGCTCTGCCACCCTCAACATAAAGAAGTTCTTCCTGAATTGAGTTTATGGCCAAAATATGTATCTATCATATATAGAGACAGACAGACAGAAAGAGGCAGCTCATTTCCACATTCACCTGCATCTTTGCCTCTGGAGTGACTGGGGTGCAGGAACCCCTAAGGACCCTTGTCCTGGCAGCCAGTTGCAAAGAAACTTCCTCTGGAGAAGGAAGAACTAAGAGGGTTCTCCCGCAAAAACTCCAAAAATGGGAGAAAAAAGCAGCTAAGCTTCAAAACGAAAAATTCACTACCAGTGAGCTAGAGAGGTATAGAAACAGGGTCATTCTTGTCCTGTGGCTTTTCCACAGGAGCAGCCCCACACTGGCTGCTGAAGACACCTCAGGATGAAAAATGCTGCAGAGAAACAAGGGATTGTCTAAGCAAAACTTCTTTACTTCGAATTGATAAAGAGGAAATATAGAATACTATAATGTCATATGAAGAACAGGTGACAAATTCATGGTAAGGGTCATTAACTTATTCAGCTTGCTCACAGGGATTAATTCAAATGCACATATAAGCTAGTAGTCAGACACATTAATAAACTTAATCATCAGCCTGGAAATATGGCTGGAAAAATAATTTATTTTGTATTCACCTACTTCAAGACATAGAATCTCTCCTTTAAAAGATTTAAAAAAAAAATTAATAATACAACAGCCTTTGGTAGAAAAGATTTATTTTTATTGCTTAATACCAAAGTAGACAAATTTTATTCTCATCTGGTAATATAAAACATGGTGAGTCAAATGCACTGGTGATTTTAATATAAGTGCAAGTTAAATGCCAGATATATTTGGCTTTGAGTGTTCAGGCAAGCTTAATTCCCTTGGATCTAGAACTCAAGCGAATGTCAAAACACCATTAATTACTTCAAGAAAGCTCCAAAAGAGTATTTAGCGGAAGAAACACAGGGAAGGTAAAATTAAAAGCTTAAAAGGATCTCCTTTAACAAAGCCCGAAACAACTTCCTTATTTCTTTGCGCTAACACAGCCATTCTGCTGCTGTTCCTGCCCTCACTGAATGCCAAAAACAGTCCTAGAGAACAAAGCAGCTTGAAAGAAAGATCTGCAGACAAAACCCCAATGTCTGTGATTTCCATCCCCAGAGCAGGGCAGATGGGTGATTCTCAGCCTCTCTCTGCTGATTCCCAGTCAGGCCTCTCATGACAAGAGGTGATACACAGGCGAACAGGCTTACGAGGATGCCAACTCAGCCAACACAAGTAAATACATTAGTCTATGAGTGCTGATAGTCTCTCAGTCTACTAGACACCCTAAATATCCAATTCCCTCATGCAGATGCAAAACAGAAGCCATATATGCATAAAGAGCTCTATGATAGAAAAATCCATATGTAAATTCCATCTTAAAATTAAACGTGCAAAACTATCCTTCACAGTTTTTTCTTAACACTTATACTGGACAAATAAAGCTTTGAATAGTTTCATGGTTTTCAGAAGATCCACTTGTTTTTCTTCTAAATGTGTATGTCAAAGCCAATTTTCCTCATCGAATAGCTGAATAAGAAGGATACTGCAATACCTCAAGTACTGAAAATGTATTAATGCTGCCAATGCACCGTTTCTCCCTGGTATTTTCTCAGTATTTCTTTAGCTACAAACAAAAATACCTCAAAGTATTTCATTATGTAGCTTGCATGGCTTCTAAACATCGTTCAGAGTCAGATACTTAAGCATGGTAAAAAGGTAACTTACTTTTCTGAGGACGTTTTAATATTCTTCCCATCACTCTTCTATCATTAGAGAAAATGAGAACAAATAAACAACCTTTGGGGCAATCAGAGACTTTTTTTCCAAAGTAAACTCTGCCACTGTAGAAAAAAACATTTGTTTACAGGAGCTAAAACACTCTCCCCCCAGCCTATTTAAATGCCATCACTGCATACTAAAAGAACTGAAGCACCTGCGGTTACAAGACTTCCTTTTTCATCAGAATTCATGTCATTAAGCTGAAAATCCAAACTGGCCTGACAAACACCACTCATTTTAGCTCTGAATTTCTCACAAGAAGATTACGGAAGTCATCTTGGGAGGAATAGTTGAGGTTGCAGCACTATTCCCCAAAGCACTGAAATTTTTGTCTTGACAAAGACCTTTCCAAACCTCTTGAATGGAGGTAAAATACCAATGAAGCACCTCAGAAAAAGAGAATTAAGAAAATATAACTACTGAAATAACTGCATATTAAAATCCTATATGCATGTAATCAAGAGTGACACCTCATGAATAAAAGGCAACATCCAAAATCCTGTAGGAAATGACAATTTATTTAATCATTGAAATATTTGGTTTGAATTATTCTGCTCGAGAACAGACAGTGGCAGATCTTTTTTCCCCTTGAAGAGGGTAAAATCAATCAGAAAGCAAACTTTTGGGGTTTTTTTTGGGAGGAGGGCATGGAGGAAGATATATTCTGGTATGTACAGGTACTAGAAACTAAAAGTAGATGTGTGAATAAGCCTTAAGTGTGGTTATTTGAATTTTTCTGCTGTAAAAGGCATGAAACATTTTTCAGGTTGACAGACACATAGGACAATTTTAAAGGACTGACCTGGTCTGTAAGGAAGGACATCACTATTATCCTACAACAATGTGCAGAAACTTTCTAGACTCACATTTAGCATACAAAAATACAGTCAACACTTGAATACTAACTATAACTCTATAGCCTCTGACGGTCCCACAAAATTACTGCTTTTCTTCTGCCCAGACATCTCTCCTACCACTGCAGTCCCTTCTGCCCACTGAGAGGCCTGACAGCTTCCACCCTCACTCCTGCCCTGTCTGCATGCACTCTGCAGCGTCTGCAAAACTGTCTTTTATCTAGAGACAAAAAACCTGCCCCATGCTGGGGCTGTGCAGCAGCTACCCAGCAGGAAACTCTTAGCAAGTAAGGCCTGAAAGTAGCAGGTCTTCTGTATAAAGCAGGTGGTGAGCACAAGAGTGTGGTGTGGGATTTCTTCTTCTTCTTCTTTTTTTTTTTTTTAAAGGGCAATAGGAATCTCTTGGGCCAGGTGAAAGCACATTTTGAGACCTCTGGTATGTTTAAGACATCAATGGATGTCTTAGCTAACACGTGATGTTACCTTGAAAACACAGAAATGGACCTTACCAATATTTTTCACAGGTTACTTTGTTGAACAAGGTGTAATTGTTCATGGAGGAAGTAATGACAGTCATTGGTGACCATCAGAAATACAGGGGCTTAACTGAAACCCTGGTCACATTATAACATCTCACAGAGTCAGTGTCTTTTCTTGTGACTAAAAAACCTGCGGATATACATATTTATGTGTTCTAGAATATACAGCCCAAACCATTATTTTTTTCCTGTGCCAGGCCTCAACTTAAAGAATTAATGAATCCGTTTAAATTTTAGTCTAAAAACTAAACAGAAACTTAGTACTTGCTTAATTACTTCAAGAAGAAGATTATCAACACTACACTGAAACTTTCTGTACAAAGAGATCATTAATCTTTGTCCTTCATAAACTCACACTTGTCCTGATAACTTATATAGGGTATGAAAGTTTCTATGGAAAATATCCAGAAATATGGGAAATTCTGTGAAATAACTGCACTATTTCTCATCATTTTACCAAGGAAAGGGTCAGAACTAAAAACATGCAAAAGTCACAAAGGCCTTGCTACAAATTAAACTGCCCTTAATCTGACTTAATTTCCAAAACTGCATAATTAACCGGACTTCAGAAAAGTGCAGGGTGAAAGACTCCAATTGCATTGAGCACCATAAGCAGACTTCAGTCAGAAGAAATTCTTGACAGAAACTACTCTTAGAATTAAAAATAAAAATATTTATTATGGAAGATGCAATATAATCCATCATTCTCAATATTAGACACTCATACAAAGAGTTATATCTTGCAAAAGCTAAATATAATCAAGGATCAGACACAATACAATGATTTTAAGCAGAAAATTACATCTTGTAGCAAAGTACCATCTAAAGCTATTTCCAAAAGAATTAGTTTATGGTTGATTCCCAAAACTGTCAAGACTAAAACACTAAGCAAATAATTCTTCTTATAAACTGTTACATTATACTAAAATTTTTTTATTGCTTGTTAGAAAACAGAATGCGACTTGCAAAAATTCTTTCATTATGAAAAGTATTGCTCTCTTCTCTGGGCACCCAAGAAGGGAATTTGGATCAGCCAAAAAAGGCAACCCTATAAGGGCACTTTCAAAATAAAATAAACGTGGAGTTTACACGTGGAGTTACAATTTACCTAAAAAAAAAATTCTGGTACTGATGAAATGGTGCAATAACAGTGTATGACCACAAATCAATTTGACTTTGACTTGCAGTTTGACTTACTGCAAAGTTATCTTCTACATTAGTGAATAATTTTTAAAAAAAGAAAAAAAAAAAGAAAAAAAAGTATCACGTTTGATCTCTGTAACTCAAAGAAATTGAAACAGTTTGGCTAGGCACCTCAAATGCAAGTCAAGGAGCTCATTAAGTCCCAGCTAAATCACAATACTTACTTTATCATATAACACAGCTTGAGGCAACACAATGTAAATAAAAATCAGGCAAAAGTCGTAACATTTACAAAATTGAATCTTTTAATCACAAAGGATGTGGGTGGTTGACAGCAGTTGCTGGCCTTTCTCTAAATTGTGAAGTTGAGAACAAGATCACAGAAGTCTTCAACAATCTAATGTGAACATCTTGCTAATGTTCACTACCTAAGTACAAGCTTAGGCATTTAGTATATATTAAAAGATTGTGAAAAAAAGTTATTCTTCAAAGAAAAATGCATAAAGTTCTCATAGGTATGTGGCCCATGTTTGACAGTGTCAGAGAGTTGATCTATTGTTATTCACTTTATTTCTGATGAAGTTATTCTGCTGGTTGAATGAACGCTGTTTCTCACTGCTATCACGCGAAGTGCGGACCCGCAGGAACCCACGCCCCAGCAGAACTGTCTGCTGCGCTGAGATACCAAGATACCAATGGTTTAAGAGTTGAAGGGAATGCTCCATTTAGAACAGGCTGGAGAGCAGAAGCTTCTGAAATCCAATAAAAAGTTTCTAAATGCTGAGGAAGTCACAAGGAGGAGGCTGGCAGACAATATCTCCTACAGTTATACAGAGCACCCTTGTCTGCTTAGCAGCCCTGTAGAAGCAGGATAATTTACTCTTATCATCAATATTGTAAGACATTTTTCTGTTTCCTATTTTCAAAGGACTGGAAGGTATAAAAAAAATGGAGGAAAGAAAAAGAGTTTTCTGCACAAATTATAACTGTACTGATTTGCTGTTAAGGCCAGCTGTTTCTCAGAGCTGGAAAATATACAGAATTTCATATATCTGATTCTCTGCTAGAAGCACAGGCTAGAAGCAAAACTAATCAAAACCTCTATCAAAAATACAATTTAACATCTATTTCGACTTGGACTTATCTCACTGCTCCCAGACACTATTGATTATCATTATCTGCAAGTCTCTAGTATTCTAAACAGCAGCAGCAAAGGGAAATGAAAGTGAGCACTTCCATACAAAGACAGATAGAGGCTTCGAGGGCAGAATGAAAACTGCTGGTGCTGAATGAAATCTGAGTCTAGCTTCATCCCATCTTCTATAAATACACTGTCAATAGAAAGGAATAAGATACAGCCTAAACTAAAATATTATTAAAACTATAATGAGAAATAAGGGATTTCACCAAAGGAGAAAAGGTATTACATTATCAGAGACTGATTGCTGTCTACACTGCACTTCTTGGCAAGGCTAGGTATGATTGTTGTCTTTTTCTTTGCAACAGACTTCTCCTCATACCTTTGGTCTATTATGCGCTTGACTGGACCACAGGAACAGGATATGAAAATTGTTGTTGGTATCAACTCTGCTGGAGTACATAATGAAAGTTTTTGCTTTAGCAAAGTAAACTCATCCTTGCCTCAGAAAACTAAAATCTGCAGAAAACTACAACCCCAAACAAGGGTATAGCCTTGAAGCCTTTCCCTCTCCATTTTTTCCAGCTTGAAGTACATAGGTGCTCATGTATCTGCTCCTGAAGAAGTAAATTTTCATTTCTTCCCATCCTCCAATACTTTTATTTTGATATAAAATAAAATACTTCATATTTATTTCATATGAAAATTTTACAACCTTCAGTGCTCAAAAGAAGGAGGAGCAAGACAAGTGCCTTCTCTTAATCCCATTGAGTCATCTTTGCACACATCCAGGTGGTCAATCTTTCTCCCTTCTTACCTCCCTTAACAAGATTATTTTCTCCTTAATTTGCAAGTAGAAAATAAGAAAAGAAAACCATTCCATGCTCATGATTCTACCATGTTAGAAGATAAAACTTAGCCACTGGGATGTTTCAGTCTCTCCATAGGTTATGGACCAAGAATTTAAGACAGAAAATTGTTGATATTTGCCAAACAGTTTTGGTCTATCAAATTTTATACAGATAGGAACCAAAATAAATAAGCCTTCAAGTATACAGATAAAATAACCTAGTGGATATATCATCAAAATAACTTCTAGACTAAGGGAACAATTTTCTTGTTTAATTGTTCAAAGTTATACAGGTCACACTTTTTTGTGTTCCTCTAGCCCAATGCAGACTAACAGCAGATTTTGACCGCCCACAGCAATCTACAAAGCAAGACTTAGCAATCACCACACACCAGAGGAGAGAGAAATCCATATAGAGTTTCTAATATAAGTAAAAAGTTATCTACTTGGCAAAAAATAGTGGTTTTTTCATGTTTTCAGATAATGGAATAGGTTGCCCAGAAGGTTTGCACAGTCTGTCTCCATTCTTAGAAGTTTAAAGACCTGCCTGGTAAAGCCCGCAGTAACCCAGTCTGTCCTCACAGCTGACCCTGCTTTGAGCAGGAAGCTGGACTGAATGACCTCCTGAGGACTTATCCAAACTGAACTACCCCATGTCACTATGTTCTATTGTATATAAAACCCTCCAAAAATAAGCAGAATTATTTTCCCAGATTTCAGTGCTTCTTCATCTTATTACCAACCCACATATCCCAGAGGCTGACTTAGTGATTTACATGAATGTGAATTTAGAAGCAAAAGGAAAAAGAGGGGACAAGCAGGAAAAAAAAAAGGAATACTTTCTTTTAATTCAAAACACTGCTCATAATTTGATGCAGCCTAGAATATTACAATTTCTCATTATGGAAGTTGGTCTGTGACACTGAGAAGTGTTACTGCGGATGTTTCGATCATGTAACACTTACATGATTTCATGCTACACTAATACATATAATCTGTTCCTACATTAAGATGGCCTATAACTACAAGCCAGTCTTCAGTATAATATATGAAAAACATTTCAGCTGTAATCTGGTTGACTATTTAATAGACAGTGTAAGAAGCTGTGTGATCTCAATTTAAATGCTTCATCTATGCTGCTTGGTTGTGAGACTTGCAAAAATACTTTCTTTTTCTTCAGGTTTTTCCTCCTTAAGTAACTGCTAATTTATATTTCCATCACTATGAAGACTGGTTATTAAAATATTTTTACATACCAACTATATTATTGATTAGCGAGTGATTATACACATAAATCTAAATATGACTGTTGAATGGACTGTCTTGGACTTAGTAATTTACAGGAAAAATCGTGTATCCAACAAAACAACAATGCAGAAATGTGAAAATTAGCTTTGTAGAGGATGTTTGAAATGAAGCACATTTAGTTCTAACACACAAACCTTCTAGACACTGGGTGTCCAAGAGAAGCCTGAATCACCTGTCATCTATTTATGGCAGCAAATTTCTTTTAAAGATGAACACACAGGCTCAGAAATGTATGTGCATGCATACGTAATTTATCAGAGGGTATGCAGGTGTACGGACCATACAACATTCCTCAGAATCACTCAGACCACGTGAGCTGTGACACTGTAAAAGGAGACCCCTGCAGCTTAAGTACCACATACTCTGCATACCCTTTATCCAAGTGCTCAGCAGCAATCAAATCATGCAAAGATTCCTTGCTGAGCAGTCTCATCTCCTTGGACCGCAGAGATGTACCTAAAATTGAAGGATTCTACACACAAGGAGGAAGCACTGGACCTGCTGGCAGAGGGAAGATATTCTGGACACAACAAAACCGAATGACACCAATACTTACTTGGCAGGCATTATAAATCAACTGGTGTTCCAATTTTTTGATCCCTAGAATCTGCTGAAACATTTCATAAAGCTGTTCCTTGCTCAGAATCAGCTCTGATACAGCACTTAAGGCCATTCTATTTGGCTGTTTGCAGAAGTCCTCTTCTCCCCTGTATATGGCATCGTATTTGGCTAGCCAAGAACTTAACACTGTCTCTTTGCTTAATCCATCGATTTCCGGCAAACTTCGGACTCTCTTTTCTATGTTTTTCTTAAAAACATCTCTAAAGTCACTTGCAGAACATCCTCCACTGTGGACCATTCTTGCAACGCGGTCACTCTTGAGAAATACCTTTTTAAAGTAAAAGAAGAGAAAAAAAAAGAAACAGAAAAAGTTAGGCATGGACACAAATACAAAACAATCTCTGTATAAGGGAATACAAACTAGCATTTTGCGTCTATGCAAGACAGCTTTACATTAAAGAGTTACACAGGCCAAGATCGCTACGTTTTTCATAAAGAAACAAGTGACCATGTTGAAACCAAATTTCTGCACTGAGTAAGTACTTAAACTAAGTAGTTTTACAAGTATTTATGCAAAAATTTACAATAATTAGACTAGATGAACTTTGAATTAACAGCAACTAATTTAAAATTTACCCACAATGAGACAGAAATCCAGGAGGAAAAAAAGCAAAAAAAACCCCACCCAAAAACCTAAAGAAACACCACAATCAATATTAACAATTGAGAAGATACACTCAAAGACACAGAGCTATTTCTACTACTGTAGATACAATACTGGAGACACAATACAGGATTCTCCATGTAAAATCGCCGAAGATCAACATAAAAAAGCCCCTGCCAACTACTCATACTCTAAGATATGACAAGGCAAATTACAACAACAAACCAAATAAATCAGCTTCAGTATTCTATAAAAACTTTACAGTGTTCCAGATTGTTATATTCATCTCTTCTTTAAGAAGGGCCTTGGCAAGGTCGATCTTTCCAGGCACTGCACGTGGCCTGCATGTAGCTCATTTCTAGTACCAAGTCTCATGAAACTGTTTCTCTACAAGATGCAACCAACGAAAAGCTGATGGTGTAGCACAATCAGCTGTGTAAACACTGGATGTGTGCCTTGGGCAGGGATTAAACTACATCATGTCACTGAAAGGATAACTCAGGGAGAGCCACCTGGCTTTCTGCAGCAGAGGGAGATGAATCAAGGCCCTCCACCCTGCATGGTTCAGCTGCTGGGGGCTGCTTGGGTGCCACACCAACATCCCAAGCACAGCTGAAATGCAAGGAACAGATGAGAAACCAGAAAGCTGAAACAGAACCATCACCTTTCTGACTGTTTGGTCTCTTCAGTCAGATACATGAACTAGGAATTAAGCATGCATTTTCAAATAGTCATTATAGTCACCAAGAGCTATGAAATCACGTATGACTTTTTGAATGGAGATGATAGCACAATAGAGCTCTGACTCCAGGTACTATCTCATCTTAGAAGATGGTGTACCTAACAACCAACCCAAAATACTACTGTGCTTCACTTGTAAAATATAGAAAAGTAGAATAGTAGAGGAGTTAAAAAGCTGAGCAGAGGAGTACACAATAAAAGCAGATCAAGAAAAAATAATTCTAAAATTTTTTGTGCTTGTCAATGCATGTTTTCCTGTGGCATATTTTAAAATGCGGTTATTTCAAAATATATTTTTCAACAGATTTCCTAATTGATATTGTACAGAAACACTGCACATTAAGCCTAAAAGTATTTTCCCAAAGAGATTATTTAAAAAAACCCCATCACCAATATATGCTAATCACGTTATGCTTTATCTGTACCATGATACATTTCCTTTTATGGAAACATAAATATCTACAGTTAAATTCTTACCCATAATGGGACCTGACATGGTTACTGTCAATTAATGCTTATATTGATTTCCTCAAAAGGCTACACAAATACCGACTCTCATTTCAAAACAAATGATAGTCAGAAATTCCATTCAGCAATACAGCTTATCAACACAAACAGGTACAAGGATATTAAGTCTTTCCTTGTTTTAATAGTCTGCAATTACAAATGATTCAGTCCTCTAACACCTTCACTGGTAAAAAAAGATGACTTCAAACTTACTGCTGCTACTTTGTACTACTCATAAACAATATTTAATCTTCCATCACATTAGCTTGCATACCCAATGAGAGAAAGCAGATGCAGAAGACAGTGAGAAATTAAGAATATTTATAGATGCTTCCCACCCAAAATCTCATATTCATGCAAGATTGCACAACTCGATGTATTGCTAATATAACTGGATCAGTCTTGTTAAAAAAAAAAAAAAAAAACCACAAGAAAAAAACCCCATCTCCAAACCTGCCAGATACACACTGTAAGAACATCAGCAAGAACATCAGCATATCATTCACCTTTCATTACCTCCTTTCAGTCATTTTATTCCAAATGATTAATCCTGAATGAAAGAGCTGAAAAGCTGCTAGCGCTTTCCTTGCTTTATGAACCATACTAATTCAAAATTTATTTGTGATTCTGAAGTTGATTTTCCAAAAGACTGCAGGAAAAACCCATTCCATTTTTTAACCACTTAACCATGGAAGGGAAGCCCTATTGTAATACTTGGTGCACGTAATATTCACAAAATAATGGCATGTTCATGTTTGACAAAGCAACATGTGCAAAAAGGAAATACAATCTGCATGCCCTTGACCCTAAAATGTTCTCTTCTGATGTGTTTTGGGTCACAAATGGTATTTTTATTAAATTTTCAAAAAATATTCCAAGGTAATTATTTTTCAAAATACAGTGGATATGGAAGGAAATTACTCAATATGTAAACCCAAGGTGTGAACAACAGACTATGAAAAACATGGTTTGTTCTGAAAAGGAATCCACTGAACCTAGAGCTCTTACTGTGCTACTCCTATTTGAGTAGAAATTTACCATGTTTTTTCCTGAGGGAAAAGAAATGTAACATCATCTTTAAAATGAACTACTTCCATTTAAGATAATTAAAAAGCAATAATAACACTTTACCAAAACTATTTCCTATGCAAGATTTTGTTTGCAACACAAAACCATAAGAGAATAGAAATTCTATTAGGAATGTATCAAATGTGTTACAAATTTAAAACACTAAGATGCATTAAAAAGCTATTAAGTGTCTCGTTAATCGTGTTCCTGAAAGATACATGGTACACTCCAAGCTGAATGTAAAATCCTTTGCTTCAGTTAGACTTCTTAAGATTTGTCTGCTTGGTTTCAGAGCTTTCAGAGATTATATGAGCAGCCCCATGAGGGAAAATATTTTTATTGATATTTATCTTTAAAGCAAAATACTAATTAAGTACATTCACTAAATCTCTGGTCCTTACTGCCTTTATTCCTGTATTTCAATTGATCATTAGACTTAGTTCTAATTAAATAATCATTCAAAAACTTACAATGTTAAATCTCAAGTCTCTAAACACTAGGGGGAACTGGAGAGGAAAAATATTAAGAGGTTTGAGTGTAAAATATAAAATATCAGAAAAAGTTATTGTGGGCACAAAGAAATCTAATTCTGCACTGAACTAGATTTGGCAGATCAGCCACAATCTTTTGGAAATCCATACATTATTTAGAAATAATTTGACAAGACTCAAAGTTTTTAATGAAGCACTTCCTGTTACTACCAACGTTTTCCAGACTTCCTCAAAGACATCTTGTATTGACACTGTTATCAGTCAGCATCTGAACTTTTAGTATCATTACTAGTTTATTGAATCCACAAATCAACATCAACTGTCCATGTTACTCACTGCTAACAAATTACCAAACACTCAAAAGGAATGCTATATTAACAAATAAAATGCACTCTGGAGAAAATAGATAGTTCAAATACAGGTTTCAATGGGCCACATATATCCACTTTGAGGAACTGTTTCAATTAACGTTATTTAGAGTCCTCCTAAATACTTTTTGACTGAACCACACCTTCAGTTTCTGATGAATAAAGTTCAACTCATTCAAAGGTGAGATACCATGATTAAAAAAAACCCCAATAACAATTGTAATCTACTGAAGCACTGTTTAAATTCACTTTTTTTCCAATCATTACACATATGCAATTTCATTTGCTGCAATTCCTAGTAAAAAAGCTTAATTCAAAATAGACTTTAGCACTAGATAATTACATTAAAAGTATATTTTTGTTTAAAGATGAAAAATCATTGTTTAGCAGTGCCTAAAACTTGAGAAAACGTTTGAAATATTATGAAAAGAATTGATTTTCACTTCTAGAACATGCCCCTTAAATAGCTTTTCTATTTATTTGACATCATACCAAATTTAACTAATTATATAATCAGGCAACACAAACATGATTATCTTATTTTCTACTGTAGAGCCTGGGAAAAAAAAAAAATTCAAGCAAATGCACTAGGGCAGGTGGGCCAAAAGAATGATTTCTCAACCTCTGAAAAGAAAACTTCTTGCTCATCTGGCCTCTGTACACCTCTTAGTAGTCCAATAGCACCAACATTCTCCTCCTCTTTAAGCAATGCAGCACTTGGAGCTTCATTTGCCATTTGCCACAAGAGCCACTAGAGATTTTTCTTCATTTTTGATGGTCACTTCTGTTCCTGTAGCTTTGAGGAGATCACATTTACACTTTAGACACTGTTAGTCCTATGTCGTAAGAGTCAAGGCTCAATGCATCATCTTTCATGGAAAATATGGTGGCAGCTCAAAGTGCACACTACGTCTCTGGGACAGCAGACTTCTAGACATACCAGACACCATCCGAACCAGCTTGCTACCTTTCTTACAATACTTATTTCAAGCTGCATAACAGCTTTTTTCACTTCTGTTAAATTCTGGACGCAAACCGTTGGGTTCCATGCACGTTCCAGCACAGTAATAGGTGTGTGACGGGTGCACTCAGCCACATGACCAAACGGCAGTAGTTTGGTACAGGCTCAAACGGAGGTCGTGGCCTGGGCCATAGCTTGGCTAAGAACTTCTCTAGTTCCCATGTGTTCTCTGAAAACTCACAAAGGAGCAAAGTGACCCAAGTGAGCACAGGTGCATATGACCTTGGAACCCTGATCAGGCGATTCACACATGAATAGTGGGTGGCTTTTCCAAGACTCGTTTATCAAGGAACAAAGAAGGCTGTGGGTACAAGAAATCTCATGCATACCTCTCCCACCGCATGTAATTTCACTAAAAGCCAACCACTGTGTTCCATATGTATGACAGATGAAGTGGGTTTTCTTTGAGCTCTCCCAGCTAAACAGCCTGGCTGTGTAACGGTGATCTTCCCTTGAGCCTCTCAAGACTGAGACCCTTTACCAATGGCAGATCTTTGGTAAGCGACTGACATTGTGTGTAATCTTTCAGGTATGGTAACTTGGACTGGTGCCTTGGTAGCTTTACTTGCGCCTTTGTAGTTTTGAATCACTGTTCAAACAACTGTGCCACATAGTAACAGAGTGAACATGGACAGTGAACCTTGCTAAATTGCACTTTAAATACATCATATTAAAAATGCTTTTGCAAGGCTTCTTTAAGAAATCTACATCACCCATTCATGACAAGGTGGAATAAAAACCACAGCCCTTGCACAACGAGAGGGCCTCTAAATAATAGCTTATCCAGGAATTCTGACACCTTCCTCCTTCTATTACTATGACTACTTGTATGCCATTCTGAATTAAGTATAGAACAGTCTTTTCTTCCAGACTACCATCCTCAGCTGTAACAGGAATCTCTGCACTGATGCAGACCATAGGAATTGCTTCATTATCTACACTTGAGCATTCATAAGTGATTGCATCAACTGCTCCAACTGATGCTGCACATTATTTTACCTGTGAAAGTACATTATGTCCTTCTAATTAGGACTATGCAGGTCTCTGTTGGCCTCCTGAAGCTTGCTAAGGAGCTGCAAGCACTACAGTGTGGCCATTGGGATAGCACCTCCAATCCAAACACATTTTTTAATAGTGACGTTCTTCCAAAGACTCCACTAGAGGCTGACACTACAGTGTGCTCCTACAGCAGCACAATGATTGATGAAGCAGAGAGTTAACTACCTAGATCTCCAGCGTGTTTATTCAGGACAATGTACTGCAACTGATGTTTGGGGCATCCTTAAAACACACTAATGTTAAAACAGAACCTTGTCATATAACTTAGAAAAAAGACTGTCATGTAAAGCCTAAAGATATTTCTCTTTGGAGATGCTTTTCAGAAGACCCCTATCACCCAGACACAGATACACAGCTACAGAGAGCAGCATTTTGTTCCTACAGAATTGTTCTTGTTTTAAAGGAATTTTCTTCTCCTTATGCTTACCAGAAGCAAAGCTGAAACTATATAAAGATTAATGGCAACTATGTCATACCAGAAATTGTCAATTAAAATTAAAAAATAAAAATGAACAGAAGTACCTCTTTGATGAAGACTGAACAAGGGCAAAAAGGACTTTGATAGAAGTCCAAGGACAATTCAAGTCTGTGAATGCTTTTCAGGTTTCAGATACACTTTTCTGATGTGTTCTGTACTCAAGCTCCTGCTGTGCTATGTACAATTACCAGAACTCTTGAGTTTATGACATACAGAATAATTCGTCTTAAAAAGACAGCAATTTTCACAGCTAAATTGAGCTCTAAAATTTCTGCAAAAGACAATAATTCTCCTCCTGCAAACTAAAAGGAATTGAGAAAAGTTTCTTATTTAAAAATTGGATGTGACACGCATCAACATGTTGTGCTAGAAGCATTACTTGAGGCAAAACAAAGCATAGGACATTTACTGTGTAATATTGAATATCCCCTATGCAGCTACTGCAGCAGCTCTTCAAAGCCTCTCATACCACAGCTCATTAGCAATGCTTGTCACTGTCAACAGATCTCACCAACTTATAGTCCTTCCTGTTCCACAGGAATAAAAATATTCCCATTTCAGTCATTAATGTGAGCAATGTTCTCTGGGACCAGCTCTCACACCCCTCAGTAGCTCTACTCTAGACTAAAACCACACAATGCGTCACACCAAGAGCTGGGGCTAGTTTGATGAAGGAGCAAACACTTCTGACAGTTTGGAGAACAGCTTCCACAACTATGCATTTTAAGAACAAAGGCTTATTCCTAGTAGCAATTAACATATATCATGACCAGTGCTGTCTGCTGCTATAGCTTGGAGCTGCAGAAAAAAACCATTGTTTCAGATATGATGTTCTCACTGCACTTACAACAGTCTTGAAAGAAAGAAAAAAAAAAAAGCACACCAAAAATTATTAAGTTGATGTTTAGATTAGTTCAACTAAGCACATTACAAGAACAAGATTATTTTGGGTCAAAAATAAATAGTTAACGTAGTAGCATCATACATCCCAGAGTAATATTAATTATTTTTATGCTCCTCAAATAAAATTACTGCATTGGCTACTGAAATAGCATTTATATACAAGAAGACACTAATAGTTATCAATGCATTTTAACAGCTGCTTCTAATAACTCTTGGCTGCTGAACATGAGTGGAAATTGAGCTAGTTAATGAGATTTGCTCAGTATTTTGCCATCAGAAGCACTTTTCACATTTTTAGAAAAATAAATAACTTAGGCATTGCGTGCAGGTCTTCTTCCTCCCTTCTTCTCTTTCATACCATAGAAATATCCTCCAGGCACTATTAGACTTTTTTACAATGAAATGATCAGAGTTAAAGGATCCTATTTTTAAATCTATGTAAGTCTTCAGAACAGAGTCCTCACCTTCAGGTAAAAGCAAAAAATACTGATATTTTAAGAAATCATACTTATAAACTCTGATTACTCTATTTCAGAAATTCCATCGTTATTTTGTAAATGAAAGGTTACTTCTCTTAGAAGTATACTACATTGTACAGTTTTCTCTAATTCTGAGAGGGTGAGAAATCTGAAATTAAAAAAAGTTTTTAATTTTGGCTAACAGTGAGGTAGTGTTTTTTTGTTTGTTTTTAAAACCTCTTTAAAGCAGCATGTTACTTTAAGGTGAAAAAAGGAAATAAAATTTAAAGTAATAAACCATCATTATCCAAAGAGGCATAATCATTTAATACTTTTCCTTTATTTTAAAAAAAATATATCTACTACCCTTCCTGAGCATATTAAGCTATTATTTCTTCTTCTTAAGATTAATGGTTCAGAAACCATGATAAGTTGAAATCTTCGGGTGATTTACTTTGCTTTCTTCAGCTCTTTTGGGCACTACAGCTGCACACTGGACATTTACCACAGCTTAGCAACCAGCTATCTGTAAAAAAACCCCACCAAAACTCAAACTCCTGAAAATTAAAATGTGTGCCACTGCTCCAGGGTTACATGCTTGTAAGCGTACTACACAACACTGTGCACTGGGATTTGTTCTTTGCCAGCTCTTTCAAAATGCACAAGCAATTGCCAGTGTCTACCCAAAGTGCTGTTTCTGATGGTAACACATTTCACAGACTCGTGTACTGCAATGTTCGTGCCTCGGGCATAAGAACAAACAGAGGTATAGTGACAATCACTATAAAAAAATCCACAAAACTGTTTCACCCAGAAGCAGTGTTTTCTCTTGGATTCATTTATTAAAGTTAACCAGATACCCTCTTGGAACAAGGATATTTATCCTCCTTTCATGGCTGACAACAGCAACAATAGTTTTTGCACCCTAGTGAGACACAGTATATAGATTATTGCCTACATGAGCATGGGTGTGGATTATTTTTGCTATGCTTGCACTTGGAACAGGCACTGTGCTCGTCACTTTAGCAGTACAGTTTCCCCTTTGACCGAGCCCCACTGCTCAGGCTGAAGCATGCTGAGGAACTTTGTGCATCATGGTACTGGCCCTCAGGTGGTACCAGGATTCTGGAGAAGTTGTTCTCTAAATATCACCTGGACGTATTCCCTCCTGAGTGACTTCGCTCACACAGGCAATGAATGTTCACATAATTTTAGATCTCTGCAGGCTGATCCACAGCCACATATTCGATTCTAGCATCCACAAAGATGCAAATCTTCCCCAAAGATGATGCCTGAGAACGCTCATGCTAAACCCTGCATGCGGGTAATTACAGGCAAGCAATTACCAAAATGACTTCTCATCTTCCAGTTGTCTGTGCCAGGGAAAAATTAGCTGATAAATAGGTAAAACAACAGCAGAAAATGACCTGCATATTCAAAAATGTGATGATGCTTGGTTTGTTGAAACATAAGAAGCAGCCAGCTGTTAAAAGAAATCTTTATAATTCTTTGTCCAGTAATGGCATGGGAAATCTGATGTGCTGCTTGGGAGAAAACACTGTTCTTTCTGCATATTACTTTTCTCCTGTCTAGGATACTATACGAATGCTGTAGGCAATGCCATGAGGTCTGAAATCACACCTATCTGGTCAACTCATCATTCCTATTAAATTGTGGAATTAATGCATATGTCACTGGAGACTGAGCAGCTTCTGTACAGGCCTAGGCTTTTCTATCCATTAACCCTCTCCTGATAAAAAAGCTGAATTATCCCTGTAGATGTTTCTCTAGACCTTTAGATATAGTAGAAAGAACAGACCACACACAGTGGATCTAGAATAAAACATAAAGTTCAATAGTTCCACAGCAGAAATGGTACTTCAGCTGCCAGGGGAAGATGTTAATTAGCATCACAGCAAGAAAAACCCAACTCCATGCTAGATATGAGATGTTTTCAATATCTTTTTAATATATTGACTGATAC
Source organism: Callaeas wilsoni (assembly GCA_013398955.1). Lineage (NCBI taxonomy): Eukaryota > Metazoa > Chordata > Aves > Passeriformes > Callaeidae > Callaeas > Callaeas wilsoni. Next base: position 241,745 of record VWPU01012707.1, read on the forward strand.
AGACTACAAGGACAAGGAGAAGTATATTTTATACTGAGCAACACACAATCCTAAAGGGAGGGAAAAGAGTTTTATGCTTTGACAAACACATTTGTTTGCTTCCAAGTTAAATGCAGGGGTTGTCTTGTCACCAAGCCAGATAACTTAACAGTAATCTATTCTTCTGCTATTTTCCCAATTTATTCAAAAATTGTCAATTAAAGCAGACATGAAACTTCTTCAGCAGGGAAATGCAAAGCAGAGGTTTTCCTTGACCACGTTAGGAATTTCTTCCTCCACTGTGTAGGGTTTCAACAAGCTCACTGTCCTTGGTTATATCGGTCACCATCTACCTGACAAAGAAGTAATTTGCAAAACCTTTTTTTGCCAAGGTCCATTTTCTTGGTTAGTAAAGTGAAATTTAATGAACGCATTAGGACCTGATTGACACATTGCTTCCAGAGTTTCTTTCCTCTTTATAAGAGAGCTAGCAGCTTGCTCTCCAGTATGCTGATTGTGCCTGACCAGAACTCCTCCCTTTGGTGACCACTGGAAAGTTACACGTTATGAGAATTTCAAAGGGTCTGTTTTAGATAGCTTAAGACTGAAAAAGGCTGTTAAACTGAATGTGTAACACAGCATGCCTTGGTGATGTCATTGTAAAAAGGCTTACTCTCACTACTGGTCCCTGTTTTCCAGCAAATTCCATAAGGAAGGTGTCCAACCCTGACTACGAGGAAAGAAGATGAAGGGCAACAAACGCGGACAAAAATAATAAAGCAGAAAGAAGAAACCAAAGATTGGAAAAAACAGAGTTCAAAAAGGAAACATATTCACATAGAAATAATGAGTACCAAACGGAGTCTTGCTAAAAAGGATTAAAAAAAAAAACATTTACTTAGCATATTTATCTATTTCACAATCAACAGATGATGACTAGTTTATGCATAACTACCTCTGGTACCTACAAACTTGAGAAAAACACACCTGCTTAAAATCATTAACTCACATTTTCATTTGCCTTGTTAAAAAACTCCTCAATTCTCTTTTTGGTGTTTATTCAGTGCCGTAAAAAAAAAAAAAAAAAAAAAAAAAAAAAAAAGCCCCAGCACTTTATCTCTTATGATAGTGCTACCTCTTAAGATACAATGTTACTAAATATAAAATCCAATTTCTTGCATTAACTGTGAGAAAAATTGAAGTAAATGGGCAAGTACAATAAGAAAGGGGAAAATAGTCCTTCACTTCTCTAAATTTTCCTCTGGAGTCACTTGTGGTTCTAGTTTTTATTCCACTTGACTGAAAGTGGAAGTTATGTAAGTGACAGTTTTCATCATTGGTATTGCAGTGGGTTCATTTTGTCAGAGATGAAAAGAATTGGTTATTTCACTTCCCTATTACCATTAATGTGCTTCTGCACTAACCATTTTCACCTGAGTATAGATTAATAGATTTTAGTTCAAATGAGCATACTACTGTATCTCTATTTTAAAATATAATACCAAGCACTCTATAGTTAGACCAGGTCTGCTGAGATCCTTTCAGTCCCTATTGCATACAACCACCCTAAATACTTTCATGCAAAGTGAGGACACTGTTTCAGAACATATATTTTTTTTACTGATCAACGCCACTTTTTCATTTCCAATTTATATATTCTGCCACTGCAGCTGAATGCTCAAAAAGGACGTGAGCAAATAGAAATTGGGCCGAAGCCACCTGAAATGTTATCTCGAAACATTTTTTTTTTTTCTGTTTCAGCAACTGAAAAGGTGCCTGCAAACTGACAACTTAAGCAAATAACATGCCACTTTCTTTCCCTGTCCTAATTAGTTTTAGTGGCTTATTTTTTTGGTGGAGTAGAAAGGGCACTGTTGCAGGGGAAGAAAGGTTAAAGCACTGACTTCACTCTGTGGCCTAAGGAAACTGGAAAAGAACTGACATCGCAAATACTGCAAAACTTGGGTAGTCACTGGAAAACAAAGACAAGAGTAGATCCTCTTAAGCCTCTGAAGGCTTATTGATGATGACATATCTATCAATATGGCACCTTTCTCCTGCTGTGAACCCCAGGATTTAGGGCAACAACAGACACATGGGAAAATACAGCCACTTTCCATCTAAGAAAAATCTTCTTTTGCATCCTATGAAGGGTGACATTGTTTTAGCAGTATTCTTGAGAATTAGATTTAGTGTGCAGAACTGGCAGATCAAAAGATCTATAAGAAAGAACCACAGCTGTGTACTTCCCATTCCAAAGCCAAATAGAAAAGGCTGCTCGCACCTGTCACCTCCTGCATGACCCAACAGCTGCTAGGATAGCTCACTACAACTGTTTAAAAAATAATTCCATCATTACTAAAATAAGGGAAGTAAGAACAAACAGGCTGAACAGGAGAAAAGGTGACAACTGCCACAGGTATCTAGAACTGCATGACTGGAGTCAAGTAAATAAAGAGATGCAAACTAGAAGATTAAAGGAGTACAAACTGTCCTACAATCCATGTTTAGCTGTGCAGTTTACCTGTTTTAGACTCCTTTCCATATGCTGGGCAAGGGCATACCACTCCAGAGGACAACTCAGAGCTCCTAACGCAGGCTCTGCTTTGAAGCACTCCCTAGAGGAGCTTCTCTTGCCACAATGAGGACAGAGAATCTTGCAAAGATTCATTGTTCAGACTGTTTTACAAAATATCCCAAGGCAAGTGGCGCGAATGCCTTCCAGAAGTTCTAAACAGTCGCAACAGAAGACTTGGAATCATTTTGGGGAGAAACAGGATGGAACAACACGGCTGAGTTTAATTGCAAGCTGATGTGATAGATAATACTAGTTTTGTGATGAGAATGTATTTGGTGTTACAAAAATTGCTTCCTTGCTTCTCCCAAAAGACAATCTGTACTTCAAAGTGTTTCTGTTTTAAGAGGAAGATAAGAACAATGGAATGTAAGTGCAAATGCAGGCAGGGACAATGCATCATGAAAATGGGAGTGCTTGGGGAATTTTTTGTTATGTCTTTGCACTTAAAATGCATTACTATTTGTGTGGACATTTCTCAACAGCAATACCATCTCATCACTCATTAGAATGCATTTCTGTTCTGAAAAGTTATAAAGGATATTCAGGGCTGGCAGACACTAAGCCATTGCCATGTAGGATTTAGCTGCTAACTGTAGTCTTACAAATATTTTTATTCCAATACAACTTCCTTTAAAAATCAGCCTTTAACATAAATACATTCCCTCTCTCCCCCTTTATTAAGTGTAATCTTTGTGTGTCAAAAAACAACAATACATTTTCCTTGATTAATTTTTCACAAGGGCGATCAATTCATGGTGTCAGCAGGAAAGTTATAATACAGAAAAAAGGCTTCAAAATGCATTCTAAATCTTAAATCCTTCCTTAGATTTAATAATCACCCAGCTGGCTGCACTTCAGACAGCAATGCTTCAATGGGAAGATTAATGAACAGTTGGTCTGCAGTTTAATACCTCTAGATTTTAGCATGCAGAATGCAAACTTTTACAAGTTGGACTATTTTTATGCATTCCAATTATATGTCAAGGTCCAAATAGCTTTAATGGTAACTTTGAGGCTTCTTAGTCATAGTTTGCTCTCTCTTCAGAGTACTTAAGTTTTAGAAAATATTAATTCACTTCAACATTCTCTAGACCATTTTAAAGATTACTTTTCAATATATCATCTCAAGTCAGAAATACCTTCAATTTCTTATTTATTTATTTATTTTATACAATCATCAACTATTTTGCCTTGCTAGCAGTATTCTATGGCAAAGATTTAACTTTATTTTATTTTGTGTCTTAAATTTAATTTAAGACACAAAAAGTGAACAGTAAGTTCTTCTCTACAGGCATACCTTCCAGTTATTGCCTGTACCTCTTACAGGAACAACTGCTGCCTGTCAAGCTCCTGCTGCCCCTGATCTCCATGGTGTCCATGCTGCTCAGGTGATGCCTGAAGTCCAAATGAATGGTAAGGTGAGGTAAGAAAATTTGCACCCAGGCTGGGACGATGGGGAAGACATTGTCCATATGCCTTTATCCTCCTTCCTCAGCATTTCCAGAACCATGCCTTTCCTTTCCTGGGCTTCCAGAGGGAGTTGCTGATAATAGCAGAACAACCTATGAAACTTCATTTGCAGTTATTGGGGCAGTCTGAAATTATTACAGTGAGAGGAACCTCTTGCCTAGAGATAACTAGGGTTGTGTACCAAGGTAAAAAAATAAGTTATCTATCTGGTGTAATTCAAGATCCTAAAGAGTTTTGTTGGACAGTTACACATAGAAGCAGGAGAAAAAAAATCTTCACAGAGCTCTTATAATAGAGGGCTCCTCCCAAAAAAACCCTCCAAAGTTCTGAACTTTTTTGCTTCATAGCTCCCAGCAACAACTACAGTGTGGAGAACTGAGGTTGGAAAAAGAAATAAAGAAAACACCACCATGATGTTGAAAAGTTCTCCTTCTCCAGTTTGTTGCCAGTCCAGTTTCAAATTCACCGTAACAAGACTTCACCTCTTTCTTTTTTCTTCAATTATGGGCACCAGTTTCAATAAACTAGAAAGGTATAGGAACGTATGCTTATTTTTTAGCTTTGTCTCTTAAATGACAGTAGCACCTATATTCCAAAATGTTTTCAAGCTAAGCCAGTCAAGAGCTTTGGCAAGAAATGCAAATGGTTTGCAAGTCAAATGTAATAAGCAAATAAACATTACCCTCCTGCTGTAAAAACAGTTCTACTTACACCAAGATAAAGCTTAAGTTTGGTTATTGTGACTAGCCTATTAGACAACATCATAATGCATTTTTAATGCCCACAGAGAAGACTACACATCTCTTGTCATCCATAGGGCTAAATCCTGAATACTGCAAAGCCAAAGTCTGATTGCAAATTCTTCTCATTTTAGTCTTTGTACGTTATTCCACTCAATTTCTAGTCACAATTCCACTTATATGTAAGATGTTTCATTTTCATTACAGGCTCTTTTAGACTATTCTCAAGACATATTTCCCACTTACTTATCTAAGAAGCAGACTTGCACCGATCTAAGTAGTTTTTATAAAAAAGTAACTCAATTTTGCATCAGGCTATTTGGAAACATTTGCACTATTCATCTGCCAGCTTCTGAAACACATTACTCATACCAAGAGCCTTCTGTCATCTTCTTACACAGATTTTCTAATTTGATGGTCCGAAGAGCCCAGAATAATCCCTAAAGGCTTTTTAATTTAATCATAAATTTTATGACAGCCAGAAACAACCTCCTTATCATGGTCACTTCTACAAATGATTGTACCTTTCAACACACTTATTATTACAGATGGGTTAATTTACTGTACAATTTGCATATTTATCATGATCACGATTTAAATACTGAAAAAAAAAATCTGTTACAATAGAAACAGTAAGTGTGTATTTAGAACTTGTATTGTGGTGTCATTTTAGAACTCATGGCTCCATTCAGTGAAATAATTCAGATTATCTCACCCTCACACTAGGAACTGAGCCCATAAAACATGAAACAGGCAAAAGGCTACAGAATTTGAACACATCAGAGGTAAAGATTAAGAAAAGGAAAAAAACTGTAACAGGAAACACACTATTGGATGGTAAGTCTAATACTTGTGGCAGTCACAAAGTCAGTACGCAGCTGCCCAACAAGAAAAGAAAAGTGAACTCTATTTTCAAGTCAAGGAAAAAAGAGTTTTTACAAGATTGTCAGATTCGAACCACAAAGTCCAGCACACAGCAGCAAAGCTGTGCAGCAGTTCTGCCAGAGCACGTGCTCATGGAGGAGCCACAGCCAGGAAGATGCACACATCTACGAGACACATGGAAACTACAGCAAATACAAGAATGCTGCCTTGGCAGTACCTGAAGCTGCCCTCGTTCTTGCCCAGCACATCCAACTGGTTTTGCCAACTACTTCTTCACATGCTGACAGAGCCAAGCTAAACATCTCAAGTTATTATACATTTTGGCATGTTGCATTTGTAATCTGTCTGCATTAAATTATACCAAAAACTATGGAGCTTCCAGGCACAGCGCAAGGTTCAGCTTCAGCCATGCAATCCAGAAGCAATTAGAGCTGCAATGTCATCAAGTAAGAAACTGGCAGTGGAACCATCATAGAGGCAGTTCATAAACACATTGTCAAAAGGCAGGAAAACTCCACTGTCATGCTCAGGCTTTGATCTTTTGGGATACAAAGAACAACTGACATCAAGAATGAAAAAACACCAAGCTAAGCAGCCACTTCTAGTGATGCCTTAGGATTTTTAGCTTTTCTATTTTCATATATTTGTAATCCTGCAATTCTTTAGTGTGTAACTCTGAACTCCAGATACAGTGTTAGCTACTGCTTTTCCCATTTTAGTCAGACACAACAATCCCTCCCTAGGCCTGAGAATCAAGGCCACCTCACTGTCTCAGGCCCCGAGAAATGTAAACAAAAGTGAGTTGCGAGGGAGCAAACTAAGAGAATGGGACTCCACTACCTGGAGCTGTAATTGGACAATTAACCTCTGATATGCAAATGGACAAACTTTGTATCTGTCCCAAAAACGCGTGACTGTTGTCCATCCTGGGTGTAGTCTCTGCGAGACTCCTGCACTGCCCAAGGTGTACCCTGTGAAGGCCTTTCAATAAATACCTGCCCTTTATCCTTTCACTCTGTCTAGCCTCTGTTCCAGGTCAGCCTCTACAAGGCATCACTAGATTTGAATAAATCCTAAATTAAAACTGCAAAAAAAGATAGTTATGTCTCAATTCCAGCAACAGAAACAGATTTACACTGAAATTTGACCAGATTTTAGCTTTACTTCAAATAAAGATTCATGCTAGCTTTTCAGCAATATTTCTCAGTACTTAATTAAAAGCAACATGCTACCTTTTTAACCCTAAATTTTCCTCTCTATAGCCTGTAAGACTGGGAATGCTCCCTGCTGGAATATTCCTAGGAGATATCCAGGAAGATACAGCTTCCGTTCACCCAAGGTCTCCCCTGACTCCATGTGCAGCAGCCACTGAAACATGGCCCAGGCTCTTTTCTCATGGCTACCCAGACATACTCAGAAGTAACACTAAACTGAGCAAAGGCATTAAACTGGATGCACTGGATGGTTTTCTTCATCAAAAGAACCCTCCATGCACTGTTTTCTTCATCAAAAACACTGTTTATGAATAGTGCCCATTTTTGAACATTATGCCCATTGAGTTAACAGGTAAGGAAGTCATAATGTGAAGAAAAAAAGGCAGTTTTGTTACATATTGTCATATATGGCATGGTTCCAGCCCAAAAGTGACTTAGGAACCCTAATTTGCTAGCACTTTCTGGATATTATGCTACACTTTATTTAGAGGTTTTTGTTTGGTTGGTTTTAGTCTCAGAGTACACTTGAGGCTGGGCTTCCATTCTGCAGCTTTATTTACAGAAGAAAAAACTGAAGGATTGGAGACAGCTTCAAAATAATCCGTAACACCATAGAGACTTTACATAAATGCTACATAAGCAATATGAACTTCTGACTCCAACACAGTCGTAGAGATCAACGTTATCAATCTAAAACCCAATGGAACAGTTATTGACTTCCTCATCTTTTTAGATAACATCTTCTGATATTTCAGTTTGGATCAGAAGACAATAATTCAGTTTTTCTCATTTTATCTAGTTGAGAACTCTGGGAACAGTGTCAGGAAAGTGTTACATTTTCTAATTTGTGCAAACAGGAGTAGGAAAGAAATGTACCACAGATGTGTACTCCAACTACACAGAGGTGGCTTCTCTCCTGACTTATCCTATTTTACTCCTGCAGGTGTTTAATTGGGTGCACTTCACTTTTCTGTTTTTATATAACAATTATGAGCCACACACTACAGGAAGAAAATACTATTAAAGCTTCTTCACATGTCACAACAGAATCATGATTATCCATATCTAAAAGTGAAAAATTATGGAGAGGGCTTGAAGGGGGGCAGCATTATCTTTCATTAAAAAAGACAATTGCTATCTGTGGACAAAGTTTTAATCTGCTACACAATGCTAGAAAAAAGGTGAAGAAGCATTGTCCAATTATTTTCCATATTACCATTAAACCTAAAGTTCTTTCATTGAGTAAATCTGAATTATTATGTGTGTGTGCATTAACACCAGCTCTGTCGCCTAAATAATGACATCTAACGAGGTCAGTAATATTATCTTTCAATTTTCCCTGCAAATTATTAAAATGCTAGGAAAAAGAAGCAGTCTTGAGCAAAAATGCTTATGACAATCTGAGACTGGCAGCCACCAAAAGGCAGCCAATACCTCTTGCTCAAGTTCCTCATCAAATGTTCAGTGGCTATCCGGCAGCTGACTCAAATCTGCTGATTATCTCCATCCCATGAATCAGTCATATAAATCAAGAAGCTGATCCAGCTGAAAATTAAGAAAAAATGGATAATTGAAACAACCTGCTCTATCTCTCTATGAGTTGACAAACCTGGCTCACAGTTTGGCTATGCAGCAGGGACAGCGAGATGAGGGGAGAGAAATCCTCCCATGGGCAGTTTTCACTAAGGTTGCCTTAAATGAATTCTCAAACCACTACATTTGAAAGCATTTATATACATATCCTAAAAACCATTTCCCTCTTTCCATTTATTTAAAACATCCATTATTTAACTACTTGTGGCATACAGACATCAGAAGCCGTTTATAATGCAAGGAGCTGGGAAAACTCAGGGACAGACCTCAGAAGGACCCTGCAGCTCTGATGGTAGGAATTTACCATGCAGTGGAAATTCCAGGCCTAGGTGCCTCCACATGCTAAAAGCATTGCACTAGGAGGTTTGGCATAACATTACAGGGTTCACAGATATCTAAACACAGACAAAAAGGATGGTATCTAAAGATCTTATTTCTCTTCAGAGCTCATGCATCAAGCTGGCTGACGTAACTTGCCTCACAGTCCTGGAGAGAAATGGCCAAATAATTTAACTGAGACACAGGCAAGAAGCCACTTCCTTCACAATGTGAGGCGATGGAGGTTGGAAGAATGAAAACTATGTCTCCTGTTTTCTAAAGAATGAATTCTCCATCAATGAGGCGACTGACTTTCCTCAGTCAAGGAGCCTTCTCCATCCTCCTAATACAGCTGAGACATGGGAAGCTGGCTCTCTGCATTAATGATATTACAACATTCACCTGGGAGGAAGCAGTCTTTAGTCTTAGTTCCTCCTCTTAGGCATGGTAATCTGTTTTAACCAGCAACAAATTAATTTAAAATGCATAAACACGAGCATGAACAAATCAGTGGAGAGAAGCTTCAAAGAAGATAAAATGCCAATAGAGTAGACAGAAAAATAGACCAAAGCTCTGGAGAAGCTATTGCTGTTGTAGTTCCTAAAGTCAGAAACTTCTCACAAGTCTTAACATGACCTTGTTAACATCTTTAGAAAGCAAATATTTAACCTTCTGAGCAAGAAATCTGACTCAGTTATCATATGCAAAATCTGATAAGGGAAACCTAGCTTATATTTAACTAACATATCAAGGCCATAGCTATTCTGATCTTAAAGGTTCCAAGCAACCATCTCATATGAATGTCTACCCAAAGAGTTTATGACTGTCATATTAATTGCTGTGATACTATTTTTCTCTTGTGTTAACAAGAAATATAGCTACAATTGTGTCTCCTTTTGCCAGACTAAAACCAGTTTAATAGAAGTTATAGGTATCAATTAGAAAAGATGCTGAGCACCACCCTTGGCATTTTAATGTATAGCACTCTTTTTTTTTTTTCTTCTATGAACTAGAAGTGCTGAATGAGAAGCAGAGAACATGCATCTTTGTTCTGGTAACTACAGAATTTCTCCTCTCCTCTTCCCTCCATGAATATTTGTCTTATCAATCTCCTACATTTAATATATTCTCAGTTATACCAGTTGTTACCAGTTGCAGTTGTTTTACACTCGGTTTAATTGCAGGCTCTACTTCCTCAAGGACACGGTTGCTTTTATCCACCACATTTGCAACTACAGTTTGTGAGTAATCAACTTTTATCAAACTGCTCCTAATTTTCCACATCCATTTTCACCTTCCCATCCACTGAATCTTAACAGTTTCTTAAGCTTCAGGAACTTTAGCAATTCTTCTATGTTTCAGTAACTGTGAGAGTAACCGCATTTACTCCAGCAGCCTTGCTGAAAAGTCTTTATAATCTGCACTCTGATTTAAAAATAAATATAAAATATATACACATAAATATACAAACACATATATAGACATACATATATATATATATGTATATACACACACACACACACACATGATGTCCTTTTCTACGGCTCTTTTACTTCTGCTATATTCCTTTTTGGAGATGAAACAAATGTAGCAATAGACAGCAATTAAAGTCAATAAAATCATTACAGTTTGATACTCTGGGGTGCATTGGGAAGACTGTGGCCAGCAGGTTGAAAGAAGTGATCTTGCCCCTCTACTCAGCCCTAGTGAGGCCACACCTAGAGTGCTGTGGCTCCTCAGTAAAGGAAAGACAAGGAGCTACTGGAGAGAGTCCTGCAGATGCCACAAAGATGATTTGGGGACTGGAGCATCCCTCTTATGAGGAAAGACTGGTGGGAGCAGGGCTTGTTCAGACTAGAGAAGAAAAGACTGAGAGGGGATCTCATCAATGCACATAAATATCTCAAAGGCAAGTGCCAAGAGGATGGTGCCGGACTTTTGCACCAGTGCCCAGTGACACAAGGCGCAAAGGCCATAAACTAAAACGCAAGCTCCACCTCAACATGAGGATTCACACTGAAGATGATGGAGCACTGGAACACAATGCTCAGGAACGTCATGGAGTCTCCCTGTCTGGAGACATCCAAAATCCACCTGTACAGGTTCCCCTGTCACCTGCTATAACGGACTCTACCTTGGCAGGAGTTTGGACTAGATGATCTCCAGAGGTCCCTTCCAACCCTAACTGTTCTGTGATTCATGCAGAATAATTATGGTTTTGTTTTCTTTCTTGAGTAGTCTTCCTTCTGCAGAGTTATCACTTGCTCTCTACAGATCACAGTTTGGTTCCTGCCATCTGAAAATATGCTGCACCTTAAGAGATCTGTCCTCTTCAAATGAGAACCATTTGTACAACTATTCACTTGGATTACTGGAAATTATTTATAGCTTTTAATATACATGCTCTGTTTAACTGACATTTCTTTAAATTGCTCTTTCCTATTTATTGGGGGTTTTTACAGACTTTTTTCCTATTTTTTCTAAGATAGGATGTTATGATTTAATTTACAAACAATGTATTATCTTGAAGTTATTGCTTTCTCCTATAGATTATTTTCTAAAATCTGGTACAATCTTTTTCCAATTTTCATCAACCTAGTTCTTTTCTGGCTTAGGTAATGCCCATCTTTTTCATACAGCCCTCTGGCTGTCTAAACTTTAGCTAGTTCTTAACAAACCTCCTCCTCCTCCTCACATTTTCCTCAAGAACATACTGAAATGCTCCCAGCTCAAGGCACACGGCCAGCTAAACAGGCAGGATGAGCTTCAGAATGCTGCCATGGAAATTCTACTCTTTAAGTCCTATTTTTACGTGACCCAAAAGATATTCCTTAGAAGTCCTATATAAAAAATCACTGCAAGAAACCTTAAGAAGATCTGATGGTATTTTACAACCAGCTACATTAAATCTCCAATCAAAGCCGCCTAAAACAATTTTTCCTTAACTTTTACAGAAATTGTAACAGAAATTAAGAAACAAGTTTCTCCCACTCTCAAACAAAATTCAGCAGACCGCATGAAGAGCCTTCTCTTCTATCTCTGAAGCTAATTTTTCTGTATTTCTTATCTTTAAGACTGCTCCTTTCATCATGGCCACAAGACATATATGATTAGAACTATTTTAACATAATTAACACTTTTTTATTTCAGGGTGTTTGAGGCAGATGTTTTGGCAGGCAAGGCTGTTAGCTTTCAACAGGTTTTCTTTGAGGCTGGATACATCCTTTCCTTCCCTACACTTGGTTATCCTGTTTGTCAATCAGTGCAATACAGTCGACACTGCCCTCACCAAAGCCTCTCTTCCAGAAGCATGGCTCAGGATGCTGTTGGCAGACAGAGGAGCCCTGGGAAGCAGCACTGGGAGCCCTGCACATGGCAGCAGTCTCAGACCAGCTTATGGAACTCAGAGCCCAGCCAGCAGCATCCCGTAAGTTCAGCACTCTTCTTGCCTGTCAGGCCCCATGTAGGTGAATAGTGCAGCCATCCAGCATGGCATGGAAATGCAGGAACAGGACAACTGGAGCTCTCAGAGAAGAAAACCAGAACGAGAAACAAGATTTACTGTTGCTCTGGCCATGGTTGTAGCAGTCAGGCAGTGTGCAGCAGAAGCATAGCCATGGAATGAAATGAGTGGCAACACCAACATGCTCAGCTGAAACTTACTCCTGAGGCCTCCTGACAGACTGCTCCATCTGCCCTCCTGAAGGATAATATTTTAATGTGGCTTAAGTGTCCCTGGTACCCAAATGCTGTAACAATAATTTTCCTCTGCTGCAACCAATTTGTTTTCCTGCCTCTAGCTTTCAGCTTTCCTAATAAGCTGTCAATTAGTTATGCAAATTTGAAAAACAAACATTCAGCTCTGCTTATGGCAACCTCTTGCTCATTGCCATCCAAGTTCACTGGGTCTGTATTGCAGATGATGAATTTGATTATTAAGCCCAGCCCCCACAGAAGGCAAGGCAGCACCAGCAGTTTCTTTTTAAAACACAGACTTATATGTTAGAACTGTAAATAACTGTGTGCAGATTTTGGTGATTTTAGAAAGATATTAGCTATTGGAGAGTGTCCAAAGGGGCAGCAATGATGATGGTGAAGGGCCTTGAGAGGAAGCCCTATGAGGAGCAGCTGAGGTCACTTGGTCTGTTCAGCCTGGAGGAGACTGAGAGGAGACCTCACTGCAGTTACAACTTCCTTGTGAGGGGAGAGGAGGGGCAGACACTGATCTCTTCCCTGTGGTGACCAGTGAGAGGGCCCAAGTGAATGGCCTGAAGTTCTGTCATGGAGGTTTAGGTTGGATAGTAGAAAAAGGTTCTTCATCCAGAGGGTGTTTGGGCACTGGAGCAGGCTCCCCAGGGCAGTGGTCACAGCACCAGCCTGACAGAGCTCGAGAAGTGTTTGGACAATGCTCTCGGGCACATGGTGTGACTCCTGGGTATGGTGCTGTGCAGGGCAGGAGCTGGACTGGATGATCCGTGTGGTTCCCTTCCAACTCAGCATATTCTATGCAAACAGAGTTTCGGTCCACTCTTCACCCTTCATCTGAACAGATAATCACTGGAAAAATCTGTTTTAAATCCTGCTTTTTAAAAAACCATGTCTCCTTATTATTCAGGAACTTCAAACAAATTTCAGCCAAATTCTATGTAAGGCAGAAAGCTGGTTACTGGGCCTTGGACTGAACGTGTTGAAACCTGGCACAGGTGTAACAAATTGAGGGGGATTTCTAATTTAAACAGACTTGTCAATCCAAATGAGAGCATCAGAACCTTACCATTTCTACAAAATGTAGCCTGATATGCTGCTCTAGTCCAGAATAAATAAATTTCTGAAGGCTGTAATGTGATGAGTCCCTTGCTGAAGCTCTATTAATTAGCTAAATATGTGCTGAATTTTAAATGTAAACGGCCTCCCTTGTAGTTGTTTTTCATGAATGCATTTTATTTCACTAATGGGCCATGCTTAGGCCATCTGTCCGACCCATGATCAGGCTGACAGGCAGCAGCTGGATCTCATCAAGCAGCAACATGTGAATTACAAGCACCGAGAACATTTTACAGAACTCACTTTTAGAAGTGTCTTTTTGTGACTTTTTCAGACTTCCATTTTAAGCTTCTGTATATTCCAGACTCCCTTTACTGTCTTTCAGTACAAAGCTTACTCAGTTAAAGAGAAAACCCCCCCAAAAACTCAACACAGCCCCACACACACACAGTCTCACCCCCTACCATAGTAGATTAGGTATTTTGTACTCATTCTGAATCTCTGAATTGCAGTGGGTTTATGTCTCCAGTTGATTTCAACCAGAACAGCCACTGTTTCATGATCACAGATTTGCAAAATTTAGAAATACATTTTGAAGGTAAACAAAAAAATGTTTTAAAGAATCAACAAAGACTGAGCTAAATGCTTCCATTAGATCAAATAGTCTAATAAATATTATTCAGTTGTTACATTGGTATCCAGCAGAAGAATGCTGGACACTGAAGTCCTGGGCATTTCCTCAAACAAAGCAATGGACTCAAACATGCAGCAGGTGCACGAGACCTTTCTGCTACCTGCTCTATGCAGAGAACAAGGGGATAAAAATGTAGCAATGCTGCTTTAGTACAAGTATGAAGGGTCTTTTGGTGCTTTTGGTGCTGCATGTAACAAACTCCAACTCAGAGACTGCCAATAGGCTATCTGTAACAATACTTTGACAAGAAAAGTAGACTTCCTTTTCAAATCACCAACTCCTGTGTCAAAGTCTGTTGAGTGGAAAGGGAACATTGTCTTTAACAAAAGCCGTTAATGTGTCTACACTGCTGTTTAACCATTACCTTTTCTGACAGTTCAACAGCATGAACTTAACATTCATTAACATCTCTTCTAACTTAGGCTAACAAGCAAATTCAGACCATCACCAAAAATTAAACTTGTAGACTATTAATAAGTAATGTTTTCTACATTTCTAACCTCAGTATATTTTAAGAGCTTTCAGTAAAAAAGGTTTTCCCTCTCTCTACATGAACAGTAATAAGGACATCTTATTACTGTTTACACTGCACACAGCTTTCAGTCTATGCCTGCTCGTGCTTTGCAGGCTCCCCAGCCACCTGTATTCACTATTACTTTTTCAAAGGATCAGGTCTGGGTTCACAGACAACCACAGGGCTTATATACTTCTAAAAGAAACGTCTCGTTCCTTAACTACTCAAGTTATTCTAGTCTAGTCACATGTTATTTACCTACACATATTTTCGGTCCTTCAGGATAAGTTACTCAACTTCATTATGGTTAATTATTAACATCTTGGAAGCAGCATTTGCCTCCTGTCTCACTTTAGGAAAAGACAGACGCACCTTTCCTTTCAGTAGAGGAAATTAGGTTTAAAGAAATAATTATTGTGAAACCTACAGCCCCTGAAAGTCTTCATATTTAAGTCAGGAGAAATTAATATGCATATTCAGATAAAGAGCCATAAAACAATGCTAACCTGACGATATCCACAGTGATCAATCTGATTCTCTGATTCTGAAGTGATACACTGTGGCAGGATGTTCCCCTGCCCCTTCCCTTCTCTACCAACACATCAGCAGGTGTATACGGATGAGATAACCCAACAGGGGGTTATCTCTGGCGCCAAGAGGGCTGAGACTCCCAGCTGAGAATAAACATCTTGGTCTGGAGAACAGATGTAGAAAGAGAGAAAAATTAAGTATCATTCACTAAAAGTCGATCCTTTACACTATAAAAGCTACACAAATTATCACAGAGACAGAAGCCTCCTACACACTCCCTGGAAATATGCAGGATTTCTCCCACAAAGTTTGGACGCATCTCCTTGGATACTTTTCTGGAAATTGAGAGGAAGGATCATATGTATGTCCCACCAGTAACTGGATGATAAGATACATCTAATCTATACATACATACTAATCTATACTATTACTTTGCTAGCTGTAATATAGGTACCTCAATCTTGCTGTATTGTTTATCTACTCATAGTGTTTCCTTGTTTATCCTGTGTAGTAAGTCATCTGTTAAAGTCTTATGTCTGTTAAATTTGTGTCTATCAAATAAATAATTCATTTTGTAATAGACCTAATTGGCCATTATTAAGAACTTGCAACAAGAGTGGGTTTTGGGGTGCTGGCCACCTCAGTAAAGTTACTGTCTACTGCCAGAGCCCTGGGCAAAGGCAGAAACTTGTTTACAACTCCCCCCTCCATTCGTAACATATACACAGTTCTTCTCAGAGTTAATGATAGAACAGAAATCTGCATTTCATAAGCTAAGTAATCTTCCCCTCAACTGCTTGGAAATTTACTCAGTGACTCCTGTTCAAAGAAGCCTTATCTTTGTTCCACAGGCAGTTTTAAAATAGTTATAGCAGCTCTCACATGTAAATTTTTCTTTTCTTGCTGCCATATTTTGGTTATAGAAGTCTGACCTCTGCATCATCAGTCTTATAATGCTGGCAGACAATTCAGTCTCCACGGGCCTACAGAATACAGTTAGATGCAAACAGCACACCTGTTGGGTCATGATGATCAGGCTGGCACATCGGAAGGATACAGCCCACCTGCAGTTCTCAACCCATCTTTGTAAGATTGCCAAGGAAACAAAAGCTGCATACTCCTTCTGGGTTCATCTTCAAATGTAGAAGAGCTCTCCTTGGTTAATGTCAGAAACAAGGCATCTTTCCAGGAGAGTACTTTTCAAGCAGATCCTGGGGTGACTCAGGATCTACTCAACTTTTGTTTCAGAGGTGTTCCAAAAAAGCACTTTGGCATCCATACATATCGGGGCTAATGGCCACTACCGTGAGTCCTGTGTGTTTAAAGCTCACTCCTCAAATAGTGATAAACTTGTTACTCACATGAGGGTGATGACTCTTTATATTAATATTAAACGCGCCGCCGGCACGCTGGCTGGGCTGAGATGGCAGCAGCTTGGTCCAGGCGTGTCCCACACAAAGGAAGGACGCCCCGGGGCACCTCGGTGCCTCGCTTGCCAGCCTCCCAGCCCGTGCGGTGGAGGGCACGGAGCCGAGCGTGCCTGGGGCTTTTGGATAGCCCAGGCGCGGCCAGAAATGAATGAGCAGAGGTGGCTCTCGGCCGGTGATCCGAGGGTTTACTGTAGAAGCACCCTCAAATGGTCCGGAAGCTGAAGAGCGCAAGGCACAGTAATCAGGGCTTTATAAAGGATGCAGGGAAGGGGGCGGGGTGACACCACAGGGACCCATAGGAAGAGGAGAAGGGTGGGACAGGTCAGGACACCTTCCCTTAGGGGACACAAGAGGTGTCTGTCAACTGTAGACAGAACCACCCCTCAGGAATCCTAGGAAACCAAAGGTAGAAGCCATCTTCACAGAATGGGGGTTTCACTCCTTGGTACCAGCCCACCAAACCTCTGTTTCTGGGCCCTGTGGCCTCCTGGTTGGTTCCTTCACCACAACAACTCTTCTTGGTGTTTTATTCATCTTCTCTTCAGGGCCTATGATTGGTGTGGACTTAGATCTATCCTTCCTTTCAGTCTTAGCTTTGAAGTTCAGCACCAGTGCTAAACATGCTGAACTATAACTACATTCAGAGTAGCATAATGGCAGCATCAGGAGAACCCAAATAGAGAAGGACATTTTACCTTTTTCTTTCTGATCAGTTTATCATCAGCAGAAACTGACTTTCTGAAGCAGTACTCACTGCTAGTTGGATTAGAAAAGTGATAAATCTCTTTCATGTGGAAGGATGAAAGCTTTAGCTTACTTCTCAGTGAGCCTTGGTGGATGTGCTGAGTAGTCCAAGAGGGAAAGAGAACTAAAAGCATCACACTGAGCTGCACAGCCATGGTGGGACTGTGGATTCCCAGCACACTTTGAGACATGTTCATTCTTCTTCCCCTCTGAGCCCCTTGCCAGAATTAAGGCACAGAAGACTCATCAGCTCAAAGCATGCAGTGAAACAGAGGGAGATAAATGGAATGCATCACTTCTTTTTGTTCCCTTGTTTCATTTTCTCAATTGTATTTGCAGCATATCTGAAGTGCAGTCAGAAGGCTGAGAGCTGGAATAAGGCAACAGATCATTTACAATTAATCACTGATTACTGCTGTAACTCTCAGATCAGAACTGGTGTTTCAAAAGAACTTTTCTCTCCAGTTACACAACTTATATCAGTTACTGGAGTCCCAAGGACCAGCTTTGGTCTTTTCACAATTGAAAATCTGTAAAGTTGTTAGGACAGTATGCCACTGTCAGAAGAAAAGTCTGTATTAAGTCCTTTATTCCCTCCTAACACAAGCAGAGAAAGAATGGTCAGATAGCAGCTAAAACCACCTTTACTACATTGGAGGAATTGATTGTGGAGGGAGGTAAGACAACCGGGTTTCTAAAATGTCACCTTCTGAGAAATGAGAAACAGTAACATTTTAACAACTGATGTAAGGCTCATTTTCCAGACACGGAAGTGCCTGCATGGAATACAAATACAGTAACCACAAGCTCTTCCTGTTGATGAAAAACAAAATTGAAGAACTGGTTAATTGCATTATGCTGTTACCTGTGACGGAAACGTGGACAGGCAGACGATCTCCCTGAGCCCTGATGACTAGAATTGAAGAAGACATTCCTGGAAATCTTTGCATGAGCTTCCCTTGCCCTGGTATTTTTTCATCAGAAATCTCCTTTGATTTGGCAGTATCTGACAAAGGATACCGAATATCTTGGATTTTGATCTGACACAATATTGCTGCTTGAATGTTACTAAGTTTGGAAACCTGGTCATTGCCCTTTTTTAAACGATTTAGCTGTTTTGTTTTGGTGGTTTTTTCATAGCTTTCTGCTAAGTTTTATTGAGCTACAAATGCTCAAAAGCCAAATAAAGAAGGTAACTTGCTTTCCATTATGAAAGTTTAAACTTTAAAATTACAAAATTACTTAACTGAAGGCAAAAGTTAAGGATATTTTCTAATTTGCACATTTATCTCAAATCTCAAATTATCTCAAAAGTCTTCTGAACTACTGCCCTAGAGGAAGGTGTAAGAGATGACAAGAGAGTAAAGCCAAAGAGGTTTCAGTGGGCATTTCAGTACTACTGATCACATTGCATGTGTCACAGCTCATTACAACACTGCAAAAATCAGTACAGAACTAGACACTTAGATTTGCTTTGTTTCCTTTTGCTGCCATGTATTTAACTACTTATAAAGGAAATACTCTTGAAAGCATTAAAAACTGAATTGCATTTAGAGACAACCAGTAAAATAGTGAAGGGGAAGTATTAGGATACTGACTCTTGTAATTTGTCCACAGATTTCTACCACAGCATTCCAGATTGTCTGGACATAAACAAACCAAGGACAACAAATAAACAAAAAAAGAAAGACCAGATAAACAAGCTGTAATTTAATATATAAACTGACAAAGGCATACTCCTTTTATTGTTAATGTTCAAAGAAAGATTACAGAAGACTTGCAAGTAAATAGACTCAAAACAGGGAGATAAGTGTTTATTTGTGACTAATTTTATGCTGATCAGGAATAAAGATTTGAGAAAAGCTTGAATTTCCTTGAAATTGAAACCTTGCCTCTGATTAATATACTTCTTACTCTTAGACTTGGAAGGCTCTGCTGCAGTAGTGCCTGTATGCAAGGAGTAGAATAACATTATTCATGAAGCATATTTATCACAGTGAAAATTGCAGAGACAAAAACACATGGAAACAAAGGATGCCTGCTGCTCTCAAAGGAAAACCTTCCCTAGTTTAGGAAAAGTACACCAAGAACGGAAAACTTAAATATAACAAAAATATCAAGATCTCATCCCCAGGAGATTATTCATTTTCTCACGCTGGGCTGCAAACCAGCATGCTGACATTCAAGCTGAGAGGAAATGCTCAAAGTAGTGTGATGCTCATAAGTTCCAAGCACCCAGTTGCAGCTTTCTAGCTGGGCAGTGCTGCCATAGTAGCATGGTAAGCATCTTAACAGTTACTTTGGCATCAGTTCTTTAGATATCAGGAAGCACAAAGATGTCCAGAGAAATCAAATCATATGTACATCTAGGACCATATGGATCTCTAAGTACAGATGCAGAACTGCATCTTTTGACTATTTCCTAAGGAAAAAGAAAAAAAACAACCAACCAGCAGCATGGTCTTTAATCATCTTGCCAGTCAATGACAACTGTGCAAGCAGGCAGGCTGTGTGGGACTGGCTGTGAATGCTGGAGCACACCTCTGTGACCACATGCTGGCAAGCAGACAGACAGAAACCGGTTCTGGACAAGCTAACTGAGGTACAGATGGGGTACCTCTGGGTACAGCTGCCCTAGACACATGCTCTAAACACCTGCAGACATATTCTTCTTCCTTTATATTCTTGAAATTTGAATCCCTTCTGATCCCTCACTTGTGTAAAGACCATCGCTAGCTGGGTGAGAGGAATTACAGAGTAAAATATAAAGCAGTACAAAGTATCAGAACCACACCAGGATTTGGGGCTGTCTTTGCAATCCTAAAAAATAAGAAAGTGAAAGATCCGAAGAGGGACCATCATAAATGCCTGATATAAAATTATATGCTATAGATTAACAATATGTAATTTGCTCAGTATTTTTGTTTTGCTAAGGAGGCACAGGATAGACATATTTATATAAAGGATAATTCAATAAAAGAAGGGACTGTACACTTCACATTTAAAACAAAGCAAGCTAAGCAGTGACCTTAAATTAATGCAATGACCTTAAGTTAATAGCAAAAACAATGAGGAAATTAGGAGAAATGGTTTAATGGCAAGGCCAAGTGGAAAGAAAGTTTCCTTAATGAGGTAGTTACTGTTCACTAGCAATGCTTAAAGAAGGCATTCAGTAACTGGAACAGACTTGGTAATCTGTTTCTCCTAGTATGCTCTGTTTAAGATAATGTTGTTTCTTGTTGAGAATCTTGGGTGGATATAAACTTTATGCCTGCATTTAACTTTAAAGAAGCCTCTTGCTTGCTCGGTGAGGAGTATAGCTTTTTCAGGGCAACATAAAGTAGAAAAAGCCATCTCTACAGTACTTTAGGAAATAAAAGCTTGAGAAGAATCTTGCTTTCCAATGTAGCTTTTCAGAAACACCCCATGGTGGGAAATGTAAATCAAGCAAAACTCAAGAAAAAATCACTCAGAAAATATTTACATCATCACTGTCTGTGTTCTGCCTCTACATTTCTCAGGATATAAGAATTTTTTGTTAGCTTTTGAAATTAGTATCACAACAGATTTGAAATGGAGTTGAGAGAGATCAGTGAGAATTTAAAACCTCACTTCTTATTTACTGATTTCTGGATTTCAGCCATGCATTTGCTGACATTTTTTGGCCCTTACTGCCACACCTTCTCTAGCTTGGTTTACTCAGAGATTAAGAATTCACCATAAACAGTACTTTTTAAGTTTAAAAGATTTTGAGAAGCCACACATCTCTAAGGATTTGTTGGGTAAAGCTTTCTAACACAAAGCAAAATAGTGACAGAGAGGTTCAATCAAAATATGCAAACAAAAATTATTTATCCCACCATCTAGAAATCCAAGAGTAAGCAAAATAATATACAGAGTAAATACCAGTCCTAAAAATTCAGTATGACGGTACATGAAAATGAGAGGTTTGCTTCTTTACTGCTTGTTTGTTGAATGGGTTGGGTTTGGGGTGTTTGGTTGGTTGATTGGTCTGGTTTGGGGCTTTTTGTTTGGGTTTTAGGGGGTTTTTTGTGTGTTTAAGGCAAAGAAATCAATTAAATAGTAGTTTTTTGCAATTCAGTTAAATGAATAATCAGAGGAATATAGCAACTTTCTACAATGGACAGCTAATCAAAACTTGAATCCTAAAGAAATTACATGAGAAAATTCCAGAACCTAAAGAGTCAGGAGATAGAGAGACCCTGATTGGACTAACTGGCTCAAATGGAGTCCATAAGCATCTTGTAGGAATTTTCACTTGTCTTATATTAAGATACTTCAAGTGTACTATTAAGGTGAAACTACATACCTCCCTCTGGTCACAGAGAGAGATGGCAATACAGTCATGGCTGAATATCTGTTTGACTGCTAAAAGGAGAAAAAAAGTGTCCTGTTGTTCCACATTGATTTGGAGAGTCCCTGAGATATTGCTGAATGGAACACACAGACGTCACAATATAAAGGCACAAAAGAAAATTCATTGGCATTAATGTAACTCTTAATGAAATATTTTGTGATATTATTTCCACATCCAGCGGACTTTAAGGGCTCTATGCTGAGACCTGGAAAAGGTAGCAGGAAGAGTAACTTTAAAAGATCAAGAGTTATCATTCTTTCATCATGAAGTAAAAGAAAAATCCTTCTACATAATGATTTTCATATTAAAAAAAAAGCAGAGTAAAATGTTAGTATCTCCTGCAAGATTTTGGCAGATAGGATGTTAAACTGTCACATTTTTTCCTAATACCAGGCTAGCTGAAAAAAATCCCCACTGCCTTTAGTCGCCTGCATCAAGAAAAACACGTATAGTCTATGTCTCAGTGCAACATGCTGTTAATTGCAAAACCAAGGTCCAGATAAGTTTTGTTTTTCCTCTGAGACTGAGTAAAACAGCACTGAGATTAGGGAAAAAACAATTAAGCAAAGCAGACCAAATTCACTGTTGTGTAACACTGTGGGCCATTGCTGGTTTTCTAATTGGTTTGTTCAGATTAACAGACATTCAGAACTTATCTAATAAACAGGTAGCTAACATAACATAGTCCTTCCTACAGTAGAGACATACCTCACTACCCAACACTAACTACCTCTGCAGTGTACTGTCAGACCTACAAGGCATCCTTCTTTGCCTGGGACAACAACAGTCACTAAACGAACAAAAAAGGATACCATTACTGGAAATTTTTTTAATCTACATTCAATGAGGCATTTTTTTCTCCCCTCCTATCAGCACACAGAACTTTCAAATCTAAGGACTGGTATAAGTAATGCACTAAACTCTATCCACCAACCACCTACCTCATTTACAAGTTTGAAATACAGGTCTTTTACAACAATGCTAATATGGAAAGCTTATGGCATCCTCAAATGAATAGTGATCATCCACAAACACCAGTGTCCAGAGAGACTGGATGAACACGGTTTCAACAGCAGCAGTACATTTCTGTGCAGATGTACAGCCTCTCTGACACCATAGAGGTGAGAGTGAAAAGGGGAGTTCCAGTCTGAAAACGTGAAGAATAGTTACACGTAGCTATGTGTAAAGCAAGAGACTTTGTGGATTTCAGCACCAATACACTTTCCATGCAACGGCAATACAACAGCACTCTCAAGAGAAAGCTGTACATCACAAACCCTGCAGTTCCACTCTACTGGGTCTCTCCTTAGCGTGGAAGAAGTCAAGATCATGTAAAGCACATTTTAATTTTTTGTATCTTATCTCCCCCTCACTTCCTTCAGGAAAATAATTAGACTGCTAACAGTGAGACAATCTCCATTACATGCCAAATTGTGGCTAGTGATCCAAAATATTCGAGGCATTAGAGCTTCTTCAACAAAACAGATGACCTAAATGAACTTGTGTTATGCATCTTTCCTGGGGGTGCTCTAAAACTTTTATGAAGCTTTTCAAAGAACTGGCCTACACCAGACATGTAAAAGAACAGACCCCATGGAGTATTACACTGACCTCAAGTCTGCCAATGTTTTCAAGCAACTGGAAGGAAACTGCAGAAGTGCTAACAGGTTGTAATTACAAATGTATCTGGTGTTGAAAGGCATCCTCACAAGCCAAACCACAAGATTATCCTAAAGTTAATACAAAAAACCATCCTTTTGAAACAGCTTCTCCAAATGAGGCTGTACCAACCATAAATCCCACGCTGCTGTACTACTCAGGTTTTTGAAGAGAACCTGAACAGAGCAAAAAGTCCATATCCTTAAATACATGCATATGCCACTTATGACTTTTCAAAAAAATGAAAGCAGAAATCAGTGAATTTATGCTCTGAAACTCTGTTAGCTTCTACACTTATTAGCCTAATGTATTTTAATAAATGGTTAATCTACTGATTCCATTATTTTATCTCAATAATATAAAACCAGAATGTTCCAACGTTTAATTAGTATTTATTTTGTGTGTACTATGTTTTGATTCTAATGAATGCCTTTTGCTTCCTTTAGGTGTCATCTTCATCTCTGAAATATTCATCAGAATCAATTACGCCTTTTGTTGCCTCAAATAGAAAGGCTGTGCCTAAAAGAGCTGATAGTAAAAATAAAATTGTAAAAGCAACCAAAGCACCAGTTAGTCCAGAAAGTTAGCTCCTTTTTCTCATTTCATCAGTGAGATCCTTCTGCCCTCACATCCATGCAAAAAATTTTCAGACCAAGTTTTCCATAATCACGAGCAGAAATAGCATCATTTCACTCCTTTCTTTACAGAAATACCTCAACTTTTTTTACAGAGTAACACAACATTTAAAGTCTTCATACAAAAAAGCTCCCATGAACACAATGCATCCTTTTCTAAGGATAAATGCAAGAGCTTGCATTAGCAGTTCAGGATTTGGTAGCAAAGGAGCTTGGTAATTGTAGGACGCTTGGCCTAGTTACTGCAGAGGCTGAGAGGTGCCACCCATGCACACTGGTATGAAGGGAGGGAAATGCTTTCTTTTTCCATTTAGAAAGCTCTTAAGGGCAGCTTTGGGTTGGATGCAAGTAAAATACAGGAACAGATTGTCCAGAGAATTTGTAGATGTCCCATTGCTGGAAGTCCTCAAAGTCAGGTTGGATGGGACTGTGAGCAACTTACCTAGTGAAAGATGTCCCTGCCTGTGGCAGGCAGATTGGACTACATGATCTTTAGAGTCCTTTCCCACTCAAACCATTCTATGATTCTATAACATTGGTCCTCTTCTCTTCCTTATTTTTTATTTTCTTTGTTTTCTACTTTTAGTTCATTTTTTGCAGCCTGGCAGTGCTGAACTATTACCTAGGTTTGTGTACACAAATCACCTCCATTTAAACAGAAATTATGTTAAATATGATCTTTGTATCACAGGCAAACTGGTACAGTCGATCTAAGTCTGATTTTAAATTCTCAAAACACCCCACAGTACTAAGTGTTACAGATCTTGCATTTAACTTTCAGATTTAAGCAGCATGAGGTAATCATGGCTTAGAACCATATATTTAAAATGGAGCAGCAAGAAAACAGGAAAAACACCAGTATGGAGCACTTCTTGCAGCTTCACATTGCTTTCAGCAGAGCTGAAAACTTGAGAACTTGCAATCATTACAATATTGAAAAAGTTTTCACAGTATTCCAAACATACATTACAGTTCTTTGCACCCATTTTACTGATACCTAAGACTGCATACATTCGAGACTAAAGGATTAGCATTGTGAATTTAGCCCAAGGTATATGCATACCTATTAGAGGTAAGTATATGAAATGTGGCAAATGAACCTCTCAGGGCTCTGCACAACAGCATTTTCCAACCTCAATGAAAGAGCATGCAAGAATTGATGAATGAAAGATTATCTACTACTTCACAAACAATTTTTTAAAATAATGGGTTGAATTAAGCAAAAAAAGACTTTATTTCATAAGTCACTTTCTCACTTAATTTTACACTTAGCAGTGTGTCCAATATAATTACTCATAAAAAATTGCCATATGATTGAATTTTTCTCTTTATCTGAAAAGCAGCACCAGCATCTGATGTTCTGCTGATTAGAATTTGGCTCAATGTCTGTAATGGAATTTTCCACACACGAAAAAATAAAATCCTATGTTAATTCTGAGAGAATGATTTCAGAAAGAGTAAACATTTCCATACCTTCTCTAAACTGAGATTCAAGAGGAAAACAAGACAATCATACTTACATGCATACAAAAATGAAATATGCTAAATTTCAGTGAGATTGTCAGAAAGTGTGGTGGGATGCTAGGGGGAGATTACACAGAACATGAAAATAACCTTTTCTGAAGAGTTAAAGAAGAGTTTATGTAACTTTTCCTATGAATATGAATTTTTTTTCTACTACATTTTTAAGATCAATGAAAACTGATGCCAGATTATTCATAGACAGTCTTAAAAAACGACAGCAGCATTGGAAAAGACATAGTGGAGGAAGTAAGGCAAAAAATTTGACTGGTGTAAACTTTCCAAGTGGTTCTGACACAAGAGCATGACTTACAGCCCAGTGAAATGAATGCTGAAATTCATATTTATTTATTTAGCAAATAAATTGCTCTTTCTGCAAATATTTATAAAAAAGTAAATCAAAGGCTGAGCAATAATAAGTTCCTATACCCCTGGTGCTTGCTCTTAAGATTCTTAAGAGGACATAGTCTGAACAAATTCAGTAATTACACATTACAGTGCAAAAACCTGCAGCTACTGATACAGAATTTATGTCACATCCTCAAAACAGACCTTCTCTTTCACATTCGAAGTTAAGTAGGAAATCAACGACAGTAATGAATATACCCTGGATTTGCAAACAGTATTATAATAACAACTCTCAAACCATGACGTCTGCATAGCACTAAAGGCAAGTTAATAATTTTTAGAATAAAATAATTACTGAGCAGACCACATATTTGTTTCCTTCCCTGTCAGGTAAAATTGAACAGTAGGTGAGCAACTAAAGTATAAGCAAATTAACACTGAAGTTTGTAAGATGCTGTATGACAGAAACAAGGAAGATGCCCATAATTCAAAGTACTAACAAACATCACCATGTGGAAGATGTGATGGACCACGTGGTAGACATAGAGAGGAGAAAGCATCAAAGCCCAGCATCAACAGAACACACAAAGAAGTAATAAAGATTAATATTTTCCACCAATGGGTAGCAAAGAAAAGGAAAAAGGTGCGACAGACACATACAAGTAATGATGAGAATACATGATCAGATGCATAAAATTTGATTAAAAGGCATTAAAGAGGAGCAGTAGCTTGAACTAAGTCTCCAGCTGGATTCCACCACTGCACTGGTGATTGAATCTACTGGTGACTATTCCACTACAACTCTGAAAAGAAATTAAAAATGACTAGCAAATGCTGGCTCAAACTCTACAGCTGGAAAGGGCTGTGCAAGTCTGGAAGGAAGTCTGTGGAAAGAATGCAAAATGGAATTGGGAGGCTGGGATAAAAAAATTTTAAAGAAGACTGAAATTACAGCTGGTGTATCAGCTCATGGTATATTAACACAGGATGTAGGCCTTGGTGTCATTATATCCTTGACAGTAATACTGAGAGTTTTGGAATGCTCTGTTTGAAACTGGACACGCAGAATACTTGTACACCTAATTCAAAATGGTGAATGTCTGAAAATAGCTGGAAAATTTGAGCCTTTCATCTTATAAGGCTATCTTAGATTATTATGCACAGCCTTTCATTGCAAGAGCAGACATGCTAAAAAACAGTTCTCAATGTGTCTAAAAAATTCATTTAAAAAAAGGCATGAAGTAAATCTTAACAGAACAGTTACTGTTTAGACATTTATTTTTAAATCATTTTTATTCACTATCACATCCTTTCCAAAGAGCAGGCTACTTACTCTAATACATCAAGCTTTTTACACAGTGTGCTAAAAGAATGAACCTTTAAGTCCTTTTCAGTTCTACCCCAAGTTCAGCATCTTGAGACATCCTCCTACTCTGAAATCTATTGCTGGGCCACTAACTAGCTCAGCCTTGCCCTGCACCATCTTCCAAACTGTCCTTCCTCCCAGCCTTAACTTCTTCATCAGTTATACAGAAAAATGGATTACTTTCTAACCACTTCTGTAGTGATCTCACACACCTAAAATAGTACCTTGAGAATGTTCATATTCTAGTTTCACCTGCAGACCTGTCTCCATCTTTTCACAAGTGTTTTTGTAAGAATTCCTTAATTTCAAATGCCACAGCACTGATCAGACCATAATATGGGAAAACTGACTCCGAGTTTTATGGTTTCTACATAAATTTCTATTTCTACACACTGAGTCCATGATTTCAGCACAACAGGAAAACCATTTGCCCATCCTTCTCTTTTCTGTTGTGCAATATAATTTATTGTAGATAAAATCAAGCTAGAATATAAATCACATCTTTTTCTGCTTGAGGAAAAAGTTATTCACTAGCAAAGAACAGCTGACACGAAAAATGAACAAATAATATACCAAAAATAAAGCTAATTTTGGAAAAAAAAAAAAGTGGTAGGCTGCTATGAAGGAAGACCCCTCAAAAGACAGAGAAGTTAAACATCCAGCCTTTGTGATTCACTCCGCAGGTTAGAAGTTAGATGAAGCAAAATGAAAACACAGTAACAATTACTAAGAGTAACAAGTTAATTCACTAGCCCTATGATGCTGATGGGCAGGGAACTGTTCTCTAGTTTGGAACAGGACCTCAGGCAATTAAAATTATACCTACAGATTTGCACTGGAGCTGTAGGCACTGAACATGCCTGGGAGGTCACAGCAGATTGTGAGAGCTGGCCCATCTGCAAGGAAAGCTTCTGTTCTTTCGGAAAGGAACAGGCAGGTCCTCACCAAAACCTTCTGCATGGTAACTAAAAATCTGAAGACATATTTCTCAGGATGGTAACTTACAAAGTGCTGATTAAAAGAGCTACCTTGGACATATGGAGATAAAGATAGCAGTGCCTAGTTGTATCAAGTGCTGCCAGGAAGACTTTAGCACCAGGGGTACTTCATTTTCTCTTCTTTTTAAATTTTTTTCCCCTTCTTAAAAAAGGGTATTTTCCAGTTCAGTTTCTCTCTTGTGCCCAGGCAGTAGATTTCAACCTTTAAAAACAGCAAAGCTGGTTCAGGAGGAAATTGTTGCTAGAAGGTTTGGAAGTTCACAGCCTTTGAAACGCAAAATTACTTTCCTTGTACCTGCATTAAAAGGCATACTATGAACATAATACAGAGAACAAAGCACACAGCTCACCTCATAGTAACTTCGCACAGCATTGCAAAATGCTTCATCTGCTACAATTTGCGTCTCCCCATTCAAAAAGGCCTGGAAACGTTCCTTCAGTACCTGGAGCTGCTGCTTGTTGAGCTAGGCAAGAAAAAAACAAGAAGAGGGGAGAGAACAAAAATAAATGCAGTTAGTCTAGATGTAAAAATGCACATTGGAAAACCCAAACATTATACACACTTGGAACCTGTGAATAGGGGAAAAAAGACAGAGGCTCCCTGGCCACCTGGTTCCCTGGTGAGTGGCAGCTCTTTGGAGTCCCAGCTGGACAAGCCACGCTGTGGCAGCCAGATGTGCATGCAGGCAGCAGGCAAGGAAACTTCTGCTCTTTCCCTGGTGTCCTTGGGATGCCAGAGGTAAGTCTGCATGAATACTTCTGTCCAGTATTTTATATGCATATGCTGAATATAATGTTTGACCTTCTCGATGGCAGCAGCACCAGCTAATGAAACTTAGCGCTCAGCTTGTCTTCCAATACATCGTTTTCTTTTCAGCCTTCAAATAACTAAATATAAATAACTAAGATGCCTCCATTTTTTTGGAGTAATCTGGGCACTACCATTGGAGTGTTTCAACAAGCATGTGCACTGTGAGGAAAATTGAGTTCTAGCCACTGATGCTACAACACTGTGAACGACATGGAACAATGGGATCTTAGGGAAAAGCAGCCAAAGGCTCCAAGATTGACACCCAATAACATTTGGTGGACTTCATGTCAAAGTTGAGTACAATTTGAAAACAAACTCCTAGAAGAGCACATTACACAATTAAACTGGATCAACCCATTTTTATCAAAGTTTAATGTTATGGGAAAAATCAAAGTTTGGAACGTCTCCAGGGATCCAGACACAGGTCTTTTGCCAAGGTTTCTATCAACTCTTGAAATATTTAGTAAGGTATTTCTCTTTATCAAATCTGTGAGTTTGAATATCACATCATAGTCTTGAACTTTAAATTTAACACTAAAAAAAATTCAAACACAAATGACCAAAAGGTTTTTTCATCCTTCCTGTAGTTTGCTTAAGTAAAACAAACAAATAAACGTAAAGGCAGAAATTGTAAATATTTTTCCAGAAGGCAGAAAGTTATATTTATAATGGCTAACCTGCAGCAAATAACACTGCCCCCTATGGCATAATTATTTCTTATTGAAGAATTTTTTGGTACCTACAGTAAATATGGTGACCTTAGGCTTTCAGGTCTCTTATGTCAACACTTTGAAGTCATTTAAGCTACAACACTGTTATAAAATTAGCAAAATCTCTGCTATCCTGATAATGTGCCTATCTTGGACAACTTCTGTTTTCTTAATATCACAGGAAGATTTTCATCCCACACAAAGTTTCCTAAATTTGCAAACTCATGTGCTTCTTTGAAAAATGTAACAATTTTCTGCAAAACTCTCCAAACTGATTGCAAACCTGAAAGCTGTTTTATTTTGACAGGAAACAATAGTATAGATGCCGTCTATATACTGGGTATCAGAAATCCTCTTAAAAAAAAAAAAGAAATGTAGGCAGTAGTGATGCAAAGCCAAAAAACTATGTCTCTTAAAAAAGAATCCAGGCTAGTTAAAAGTACGTTATAATTCTGTTCCTCATCTTAATAGAACAATTAACAATACTGAACAAGCCCCAGGAGACCCTTATAGAAAAAAAAGCCTCCTGTTGAGCCAAGCAAACTTCAACAGAGGTTGCTGTGACTTGGATAAATTTCCCACATGAACTCCTGAGAGCAGCAGCATGACACTGACACCCCATCCTTTACCACTGCTAATTAAAAATCAATGGGAGAGAAGTATTCATATCGTGTCTGCACATCCACCCAAAATGGCACCTATCCACCTGCCTGCCAAACATCCACTCCTTGCACAGAATCTTCATTACATTTGACAGCTGTTTTTAACAGAAATCAAACCTTATTCCACTGATTTGACTCCTCTTACTCTTCTCTCATTTTCTAAATACTTTGGACAAGCTGAGACACCAGAAAATGCAAATCATTATGGATGGTTTGAGGGGTTTTTTTCCATCATGCATGTTCTTTTGGGGGACTTAGAAAAGAAACAAGCACTCAGACAGTACCCCTCTGCTGAGCAAGCAGCTCCTTCATCCCATGGAATATTCACAGCTCTGCTACAAGGACATGCAGGCTTCCTGCCAAGGCAATTATGAAAATGTGTTTTCATGCTTGCCGACTTCATTCTTTAGGTGATTTGCTTCTCTATTACCCACATACCAAACAAAAACATTATGAATAAGGCAATGAAATATAAATTTAATTTTGACTGTCTCATTTCTAACCATCGTAGTTCAGCAAACTGAAATGCCCTTAAAATATTTATATATGGCTTTCATATTCACTACTTTAGGTAGTAAGAATTACTAAGGGTTGAGTGGCATTTTAGGATTACTGTATATTTCTTAAATTACTTTTATTTCAGTGCAAAATCTGAATGTACAGAATAAAGTTCTCCTGCAAAGCTAAAAAATAATAGTATTTCCAATGGAAAATA
The DNA here is from genome assembly GCA_013398955.1 of Callaeas wilsoni. Classification (NCBI taxonomy): domain Eukaryota; kingdom Metazoa; phylum Chordata; class Aves; order Passeriformes; family Callaeidae; genus Callaeas; species Callaeas wilsoni. Next base: position 273,002 of record VWPU01012707.1, read on the forward strand.
TGAAAAGCTACAACTTGCACTAAGGATGTTCTGAAGTCTACTTTACATGTCCCAAGTACCGTCATACATAGAGACACAGTTAACTGTCAAGATACAGAATAATTTATAGTAGTCTACTGCAGCATACAGCTCCTCTGGGTTTTTTTTACTTGTCAGAATATTGAGTGTACAGTGAATTCTCTCTCATCTCTTTTTTCCTACCTTGGTCATTTTTAATGAATTTGTTAACACTCTTCAATTTGAAGCACTTAAAATTGAAACAAAGCTAACAGGAAAAGTAATAGCTTAGAAATGTGGAGAGAAAAAGGAAGACTAATTGCACTGGAATGCTGCAGTAGCAAAAGCAGAGAAACAGGTGTTTGTATAGGACATTAGCTCTCGGATACTGCCATGCAGCTCAACCTGTCAAAGTTTGGGCTACCTTTGAAGCTGATCAACATGGAACAAGAGAAGACATCATGTGTAACCAGAATCTCAAGAGAAATGCTTAAATTTAAGAGCAGTAAGCCTGGACAGATTCTCTCTGGTAGGAGCTTCCATAATGGAGCCCAAAGTCCTTTGCAGGGGCACTGCCTTTCAATCACACAAGCCCTTTCCTCCTCTGCTCTGTGCAAGACCCACGTACATCAGACCTTCGCTTTCAGTCCGCTCTCATCTTCACCGTCAGTGCCTCTGTTTCCGCATTTTAATTTTAGCAGGAAGAACCACAAACAGGAAATTTAAAATAAAAAAAACCCCTACATTACTACATGTACCCCCAAATGTAAACTAAACTTAGAATACCACCAAAAGCGTACAGTAAAGCCTCATTGATTCTGTTGCTTTCCATTAACCTGCTTCAGTTTTGTTTGCTCATTTGGATGTTGCAATCTCAGTGGTATAGAATCTGCTGTCGTAACTCTGTGTGATACTTCATAAACAACTACTGCTGCTTCATGGGAGAATGTATAACTAAATTCCAGTGACTCAGAATATCAGATTTGATTGCATTCTGCAAAACGACTGAAGATAAGTAAAGACAAACTTAAAGGAAAACAAGATTAACTGCCCTCAGATTTGTTTCTTTCTTTACTGCAGTCACACAACAGATAAAAACTTTTCTTTCCTTCCATCTCTGTGTCTTTCAAAAGGGATAACTTTTTTTTTTCACTTTACATTAGCTAACCTTAGTAAGCTATCAAAGAATGAAAACACTTATGACAGAGTAAACTTCTCAAAGAGCTATTTAATCAAATTAAGAATAACTTCTTCAAGGTGCAGTAGCAATTTAACCAGAGTAATACAAAGGGATGAAAGAGCCTCAAGCACTTAACTATTAAAAAAATTTCTCACCTTGCATTTAACATTTCAAAGAAGTCATATATGCAAATATATTCCTCTTTGAGCATTAATTTAAAGATTTGCTTTTTCCCTTCTAAAGTGAAAGTTGGGTATGAAAACCTACAGGCACTTCTGGTTTAGCTGCACTCATACCTTTAAACAATTTCAACAAATTGATTTTACACAGAATTTAAACTCCTAGTTTTACAAGAAGTCACATTTCAAAGAGATCTCAAAGTTGTTATTCCAATGTCACAAGTTTTGCCTCCTTAAATAATAAACTCCAGCGAAGGAAAAATGAGGAATGTATGTATTTGTAAGAGCAATACTGCTTATTTCTCTTTGAAAGACAGAAGGAAAAAATTAAACTGCAGCTTCACGGCACTTGATGCTCGATTAAGAGCATCTTCATCTGCTTCTCACTGCCTAAGTGCACAGAGCACTCACTCCTGCACTGATCACACGTAGCCAACAGCAGCTGGCAAGGACGTAACTCACAGCACCACTGCTCCTAGAAAATTTTGGCCTTAAGAAAGACCAAGTTTAACACGCGTCCTGTGCGGCCCGGCAGGCGGCGGGCGGCAGCAGCCGCGCTCGGAGCCATTGCCACCTCGCGGCGCTGCCGCGAACGCCGCAGCCCGAGGTCTCCCTCCCCCGCCGGGCCGGCGGCTGCGCGGGGATCAGCAAGCCCCTGACCTCGACACTAGCAACAGCACTGCTTTTTCTCTCCTCCCACACTGCAGTGTGCAACTACTCTTCTCAGACCATATGGGTATTTTAGGGAAATAGCAGGAGGTGATGACTGCAACTACAGACAGAGCGAGATAAAATATTTCTTACACACACTGCAAAAACACAGGGGTAGGGAGGAGCAAACCAAAGAGCCGCTTCCTGAACGCTCAATGCTGCATTGTGTATTGTCTGTAGCACCAAACCTAAGTCCCTTAACACTTCCAAAAAATAGGAAGCATTTTATTTCAAAATTATGCCATTTTGTATAATGTCTTTGACAGCAGCAGTTGGTTTTGAAAAACTTTAGTCAAAGCGATAATTTTTGAGAGCAGAGTGGAAAAAGAGCCTGATGAGGGTTCCCTCAAACAGCTGTCCCTCTCTTCCAATTCAGTCAGGAGATACCTTTTCATCTCCTGAATAAAGAAAACTGAAGGTACAAATAAACCTTTTACCAGTCAACTTGTCACACATATCTTTGAACATAACTTTGTTTCTTGTCCTGACAACTTCTTTGTCACTGGAAAAACAAAAAAAAAGAAAAATAAGTTAAAATTCTGTCAAGGACTAACTCATCCCACTGCCACAGCAGCATGCTCAAGGATGTTGAGCTCAGTGACTCCCTCCCTGTGTCTCCTGTGCAGGGTCTTCCAGTTCAGCTGGGAGGCAATACTGGTCAGCCCTTTACCGCAGCTTTCCTCTTCCCAAGTCAGCCTTAGGAATGGCAGAACTGCATCTAACAACACTTGAACAAACTCTCACTCTGTTGCTAAGTGAGACTTAAGAGCCATCCAAGCCTTCACCACTCTGCTGTAATTCCAGCTTCCCACCACCCTCCATGGTGGTGGTGAATGCTTCATCCGCAGGGTCGGACTGGAAAACCACACACAGCTCCTCTGTGAGAGCCAAGAGCAAGGCATGGAGCCTCAGGCTGAACCCATCATTATCCTCTCCTTCCAGAAAAACACTTGTGCCACATCATTGCCTCTTAGCGCGCTTCATCTCACATTGGTGATGAGAACAAGCCTGCAAAGCAAACAGCCAGTTATAGACAGTGATTCTTGCTCTATTTCCTCTCCCTCTCTCCTACCTTGCCTCGTCTTCCAGTATCTGCCTACAAAAGAATAATACTTGTACTTCACAGCAGAGATAGAGAGTATTCATTTACAATGGATTACTTGACAGATTTTCTTCTGAGGAAGAAGACTAAATAAACAGTATTAGAAAATATCAGTACTAAGACAGAGGTGATAGCTGTGGTTACTGTGCTGAATTATGCAGGTCTTAATTATGTGCAATAATGGTCCTATACAGCATGTGGGTGGCACACAATATATCCTGTCCCCTACTATTCATTGCATAAAACGGCTTGATTTTCTAAAAAAAGGATAAATATTTTGCTGTCACTTAGCAACCTCGGCCGTTCTTTGATTTTCTTAAAGTTGAAGTTATTCCAAGTAAAACAGTGTCTGTAAGGATTCTGTTTGCTGTCACTCCATGCACACTACACTGTGTACATAATCCTGGTGTAACAATTCAGTGCCTTGTTGCATCAAATATTAGATTACCAAAATCAGCCAATTCATTTTCCAAACACATTTATCAGTCTTTATAATCTAGCAAACATAACATCTCATTTACCTTTCACTGGCTTGTTTAAAAACCAGAAACATTACCAGTACCATAATGGTTATTCAATTCCACTTACAGAGTGTGTAAGTTATAAATATTTTATGCATCATTAAGTCTGAAATTTTAAATATTTTCATTGTCCAGAGCAGCATATTCAAGATTCTTTGACAGAATTGTAAAATATCTCACAAGGACCAGAGGGTTTGGAGGTTGGTTTTCTTCAGGGAGTAGAGGTCATGGCACAAAAATCCCAGGCAGTGAGCAAAGCAAAGCCTGATTTATGTGAAGGCATCCAAGTGTACCTCACTGACCACCAAAATATAGAACTGGAGACAGATTCCAGAAAGGTCAGATTGGCACCTGAGAGGAAAAGAAAAACAGGTGTTTTGAGAATGAAGAGGAACAAGTATTTTGTGGAGGAAAAGAAGAAATAAAAAATCACACTTTCCTAATTTTTTGGCAGAAGAGTGAAAATATATAAATAAATACAGGATCATTTAACTGCTTAGAACATACTCATACCAATGATAGATTTCTTTCTTGTTGAAAAAAAAAAAATCAAACTTTTACAGGGTATGCCATGCTAGGAAAGAAAGGATCTGCTATGTGTTTTTCCTAAAGGCAGTAAATATCACACCCCAATAAAAGCTATCTCTGCTGAGATGAGGTTGTCAGTACAGTTGCAATCATTTTCTTTGTACCTGCTCCTACTACCTCAGATTTGCTGTAGAATTTAGCTGACAATCATCAGCAAAATAATAATATTGTATTTGTTTCCTCTGTGCTGTGCCTCACTGATCTCCTCTTAGTGTGGAGTGGCTGCCAAAACTCTACAGCTAGGGCGGCTATGTTCTGCTGTCACAAGGGACAGCACTCTTTGAGGCCATGTCCCATGCAGAGTACACAGGGGCACTGCAGCCCTACTTCCTTGAGACTGCCAGAGTTACAAGGAGGACAGTCACGCCTGAAAGCTATGCAAACAGAGCTTCCAGCCAAGGAAACTGATGATGACTCATGCAGTGACCACGAAAATTATGCCTAGTAGGAATACGCAGTGATATGTGGCCGTAGTGGGAACCCCGGCTACCAGTGCCTTTCATAGAAGGCGGGCCTGGAACAGACCTTCCAGATCACTCAGTTCCACCCCCCACACCATGAGAAGCGAACCTTCCACTAGACCACTGGTTGGCCAGTTGGACTGGTTTTCTGATCAATTAACAAACAGAAGAAATTAAAGAAACTGAGGTAAAGTCTGGCCTGTAAGGCCGTTAACAGTTAAGCTGTCACATCATATGGACATATACACTTTACATATGACAACACACAACCCAATTTAGCTATGGTATGGTAGAACAAGGATGCTCAAGACCCTTAATATTAGAGACCACACAAAAAAAGTATTTACTGTGCTAACCCAAGTGACCTTCAGTTTTGTCAGGCAAGGACACCTCTGCTTGTGAAAGAGGACTTCAGCTTTGAATAACCTATCCAGGTATCATCTGATCTTGTACACTTCTATTTGTAATAAACTCTTCTACCTTGGAAACCTGCGGTGCAAAAAAATTCTACTTTGAAATCCTTTCCCAGCCTCACAAAATGAGCCTTCAGACGTTCTCATCTCCAACTTTTCTAGGAACCTCAGGAATACATTTATAGCAAACAAAATCTAGGCACTATCTGAACAATAAATACAAACATCTGCACAGCCATCACAATAAACATCCTCCATGAGAGACACATCCAAGTCCCTGAATACATTTATTTCTCAGCTTGTAGTATGAATTTGAACCAGCACAGCAAATAATCTCATAAAAACTACAGGAATGAAACTAAGCAACTGCACTTGGCAACCAATCTGCACTTAACATTTTCTTAATCGCCAAGAGCACTTCTCATGAAAGTGCTCCTCCCTTTCTGCCTTCTCAGCCCCATCTCCCAGAACTCTCTCTGGGAACTAATTTTCATTAACCTAGAGGACTGCAGTACTCATGAACCCAAGAAAGTTTAGTTTTGTGTTGCATTATAAGCTTCTACCAGAGAAATGTCCAATAAGTAAGTAAAAGTTTTATCACGTCCCCTGCCAATACCATGTATACCTTCCACAAACAGCTACCTATTCTCCAACATAAGTAACTCTGAAACTTTTTGCTTTTGTCAAAGACTTTAATATCTCATGTACCTAAAACTCCCTCTCATTTCACCACCTCCCCCAGTCATAGAGACCAATCTAATAGAAGGCATTTATTTTTCCCCACAAATCTTGTTCTTCTTAAATCAAAGAGCCATGATTGCTACAGGATTATTCAACACTGGCAGTCAATCTAATACACTCAAATGGAAATTCTTAATACTCCACTAGGCTTGCTCATCAAGATATGTGGGAAACTCTCCACCATTTGAAGACTGAAGTATAAAGGAACATCTCCCTGAACCAAATATTCTAGCAGAGAGAAAGGATTTGAAAAAAGGAACAACAGGATTTATTTTTACATGCATACAATTAGGAAGTCAGACTAGATCATCACAGTCCTTCTGGTCAGAAAGTTCTCAAGGCTTAATTTATGAAGCTGAAACTACCGGGGAGAGCAACACAAGTCTTTTAATGACATCTGATTGCAGCTTTAAGCAGTACTCCACTTAGTTTTGAATTCTCAAGCTGAAATTAGTTTTGAATTATCAAGCTGAAAAAAACCAAAGCTTTCCAAAAGGGATACAGAGGTAACATACAATCCTTAAGCATTACAATCAAATATGTTTTCTCAGATGCCTAGGTACACTGGACTCAATTAATCCTTTCTATATCTAAATACATAGACATACTATGCAAATTTACATATTTAGTCATATTGAACCATGTATATGAAACACAAGATGGAGCATTCCACAGTCCACTCATTTTGGTTGTAAGTACATGCACCATACATGACTTCATTGTCCTCTTTTGTCAAAGTGTTATTTTAGTCTGTGAAAAGTTTAAAGCAGCATTCAAACATCTGTAGATCATTCTTCCACAGCAGATTTAATAACGGGTTAATTCATTAATTCTTGCAAAATCACTCACCTCTCTGGAAAAATGAGCTTGTCTCAGAACTGTATGCTATAACATTTAAGAGTAGAAGGAAAACATAGTACATAAAACTAAATGTACAGTTTTCACACTCAAAATAAATCTGTCAGACTTCACACAAGAGACTGGTACAATAATGCTATCCAAAGCTATATTTCACCGGGTAATCTTTATGTAATTAAGAGCCTCAAGAAGACACTTGATTAAAATTCCCTTAAAAGGAGAAATACTCAAACACACTCCCACCCTGAATATCACAAAAAACTTCTCTTTCAGAGATTCCAAGCACAGGGATCCTCATAATGGTTAAACAGGAACTTATAGCAGTAGCTAACAGATTTTATTGTCAGGCTTTTCCTGATAGTGATTCAGAACTTTCTCCTTTTTTGATGCCTTTTAACCCTATTTCTAGTGCTGCTTTTTGTTATGATAAGCGATTTCCTCTGCATGGTATGTATTTGTATCATCCAAACATTTTAGAATTTATGTCTGTTTATCAGCACATTTTTCCCATCACATCCTTGTTCCTGTGGGGTTTTTTTTTGGAGGGAAGAAGCAGTTTCATACTTTAAAAAGAAACCATTTCTTGTCTTTTTTCTTTCATAATCAATATTCTGGATTCATTTTCCTTTTCTACTTAATTAAATAGTTCCCTCTTCTTAACCATTTGAAATGAACTCACAGTATTTGCTATCACACCACCTACTAATTATAACCTACAAATTTCATTCCCAGTGTTATTTCTGTCTTCCCTTCTGAAAATGCTCCTTGGTTCTCCAAGTCTTTCTGCAACCTGATGTGCACAATTCAGGCCACCACAATTTTCATAACTGATGAGCTTTAATTTGGTCTGCAGCACATATGTGCTCGCACAAGAGAGAACTTGAATAATGGACAATATCAGTATTTTAGTATTTCTGAGTAAAATAACTGCTTGTCCTCTCTGCTGTATAATGTGCTGGCTGAGTTAGAGATCAGCCCCTTCATTGGAGAATTGTGGTGAAGGGCAGCAGAGAGGTCCTGAGCCTCTTGCCTTGGAGCTGCTTTTCTCTGGCCCCTGTGGTGGCTACATGGCATGAATCAGCATCTTGTCTCCCACCTCCCTGATCCTCAGCCCGAGTATCACTCACTGACACGTCTCCCTGGCTTGGTCGTCAACCTGCCTCATCACCATGGCCTTCCCAGAGGAGCACTGGATGGAGGCTGGCCTTGAACACTGTCTTCAGACATGATCGTGACTCTGGCCCCCATCGGCATCCCAGCTTGGTCTCCTTAGGGGTCAATCTGCCCTTACTGCTCCCTGACATCTCCTTCATTTCTCTTTATCACCTGTCGCTGTGAGCCGCTGTTGAGAAATGAAGACTTGCTCTTCGCATAGCATAGAAAAGAGAGAGTCTTTATTATTTATTTCTAGCTTATATAGGTTCTTGAAAGGTTACTCAGATTGGTCAGTTCATAACCTCCCCCTAGGCCCGATTGGCCAGGTTCGAACTACACAACCCCGAGGAACTGTTTTAATAACATCCAAACTTTATCTTTGTTTATAGAACACAGAAGGAATAGAAGAAAAATTCCCACGGGAAAGGTCTGTGCTAGCCACAATCACCCTCAAAACCATCCCTTTCCTAGCAATAGCCCGGGGTCTTCACATCTTCTCTCCCGTCTTTCCTTACTTCCACCTCCAGCTTCAGTGATCACAGAGATTCTAGCATGCTGCTCCCCACGTTCCCTCTCCTGCTGCTCCTGTCAGGTATGCTCCATCAGAAAGGCAGAACAACACCCTTAAAAACAACCAACCCTCACCCCCATGAATAAAAATGTACTTTTAACACTGGAATCTACATTACTCAAAAAGAAGCAGAAGCAACATAATTCATGACATCTCCATGTAGATCTCCACATCCACACTGCATAAATTGTATAAGCTATTCCCTGAAGTTATCAGAATAGCTTTCATCAAGATTTCCAACAATTTCTTTTCAAATATAAACCATATTGTATCTTTGTCTTCCCCATTTCTGTACCATTTTCAAAATTTTGCAGTCTTTCAGGTTTCATAAAGTTTCTCTTTATGTATCTTCTTTCCTCACAGATGCTTCAGAGAGAATCCTGAAGATTTCATCTTTGTATTCACCGCAGCTCACATGCACAAGTGGATCTCATTCAACAGGCTTATCTCTTAGCAGACAACCCACAGGTCTCTTTGCTTCTTCCCTCATCTCAGGTTTAACTTGGAAAAAGGGACTGGTGTCGTTCTGGTATCTCTCCCATGGTGCCCACGTGTCACCTTGGGTCCAGTACTCCTCCTCAGATATTCACAGTGTTGTCCATGTTCGACTCCTTTCCTTCCTTCTCTCACTGCTGATGGAGAGACACTGCAATTCTCAACCAGGACTAGAAATGGAAATCATCTCCAACTCAGTCCTTCTTCCAGGCAGAATTTTTGCTTCTCCCTACATAATCTCTGTGATCCAAATTCTCCTACATTCAACACAAGCTGCTTATGCTTGAGCTATTTTCTCAATTTCTACCTAAGCCCAGTACCACTAACGTCCAAAGACATAATTATTCATCACTGCAAACATCTGCTCCTTTCTTTGCCATGAAGAGAAGGTAGACAGTTCAGCTATAATTCAGTCATATTACCAGTTTTACACAGATGCATTTTTCTAAATCAATTAATGGAGAAATTTTGGGGTTTAGGTTCCTAATATACTTATATTAGAATATTTTGGTTTATTAAGTGTTCAATACAATGTTTAACTAAAGACTTTATGTCCTTTAGAGTTGTATCCCAGTACCTCATTTCTCATCAGCCCTTCAGTGCAAGCCTCAGGAACCATCAGACACATTGCAATGCACAATACAGCACTAAGATAAATTTAATTCTGTAAAAATAGAGCATAAAAGTCTGGATAAGTCTGGCCTTAACCTTACCACTTAACCTACTTAAAAATAAGGAGGAATAAAATCGTATAAAATTCTGCTTTCTCACAAGAAATAGTACTGGAAGAAACCACCTTCCAATTGAAATTTCAATTAAAAGAAAAAAAATCTCATCTCCAATTATAAATCAGAGGTTAGATTAACATAAGATTTCAGTATCAGTAATACAGTCTTACAGGAAACAAAAAAAAAAAAAAAAGAAGACAAGTTTAATTAAGGAGTTTTCCACTCTGCAATAATGTTAGTACTAATTTAAAAAGTTATTAAGCTGCACTTATTTCCATAAGAAGTTATTGGCAAAATGTATTTCTTTTATTGTAGTCTTTGATGCCTTGAGGGAGCAGAGTTAAATGGCTGAGTCAGTCAGTAAAACAGCAAACCAATTCCCTTGCATCACATTCTCCTCTATGCTCTGAATACTAATCAGGACAGAATATTGAAAACAAAAGCTGAGTGTCTGCCAGCTGAAACGTGACTCTCTACCATGCCTGATGTATTGATAACTTGCTCCCTCTTCAATGAATAAACCAAATGAATCACAAAAAACAACGACATTGCACAGTATAATACTACAGATTTGTTTACTCTATACATGCATATTCAACTCAACAGTAAATAAAGGCTGTTACTAAAACTCATTCTACAGGAAATTTGCAAAATAACAAAGAAAATCCAATGGTAATGTTACCTCTAAGATCTTCACTCTTACTCTGCAAAGAGTACAGTACATATGTATTATTTCTCTCCTCTTTTTGTACAGCCTCCATATGTCAAATAATGGAGAGCAAAGGCTTCAAGACATTCTCCAATAAAACCATCCAAATAATCACATTAGGCAAGAAGTTACTTCAAACAAAAGTTCTTCCATTACAAAAACATGTGAATCTGAATATTTACCTAGGATCAATTTTGTATAAAGATATTCCTTTTTATACTCATGGTAAGGTTCACAGGTTTTAGCCAAAACAGCCCATTACAGTGAAATCTCACTATTCCTTTCTTGTATCAAGAGTCCATGCTTCCCTGCTAGGAAATAAAAGTGCACTACACTGTAGGAATGCGGCTGGAAAGAGAAAAGTGGCAGAAAACTTGGCAGTTTTATACTATTGATTTAGACTGCAATAATTTCCAGGGCACACTGTGGAATCAGGTTTGATAAAACACAAGAGATCAGAAGGAAAAGGCAGCAGCATCAGATGCAACCTGGACGGTTGCAGATGGCCAGAGATCTAAGTGAGGGAGCCAAGGTTGAGCCAAGTTCAGTAGTTTGTCACTAGCATTGAAGTAGAAGAAACAATGGTCCTTTGACTTGATAAAGTGACCCAAATGTGGAAATCATTGTACAGTAACGATATTTTGTTGATGCCCAGCTCAACCCAGGAAACCAGGCAACAAGTGATCACGTTCCTTTCCTCTCTTCAGATGTTTGCTAGAGTAAATCACTTAAATCAGTACCAGAGTTTCTTCTGGAATTGCAGGACACAGCAATAGATAAATTCCATTTTTACCACCTCCAAATTTTAACCCAAACAAGATCATTTCTATGTTCAGAGGATAATACAGCATCTAATAACTTTTTCAGATAAGTATATTACAAAGTCTGAAATTGTTATAAATATCTCTAATTAGCTTGTCACAGACTTTTCATTAGGGTTTGAAAGGAAACTGGACTGATGTAGTATTTTGGGATACGTGCATTTGTTAAACTCAGTGCAGAGTAAAAAAAATAGTCAGATCATGATTAAAATATACTGTAGAAGTCTTACAATTCTGATTAAGAGCTAGCTAAAGAAAATACACAAGGAAACATACCACACAGTTACAGGGAATCTACTTGTGAGAAACATTAGAATTCAACAAACATTTATTTAGAAAACAGCATTTAAGGGAACAGAGTCTAGAAAAAGAATATCATAAATTGAGTTTTGTTACTGCTTGGATAGTAAACTGTTTGGAATTTATGTACACAGTAAACAACTTTGAAGGAACAACTAGTTTTAAAACTTGGTCTGAGGATATGAATGAGAGGGTAAGAGTCTGTCAAACAGTTCTTACACTTGATGAAATCTCTGCATTACTGACATCCTAACAAAAGATAATACAGCTTTTAATCAGATATTGTGCTTAGTTTCTACTTACACTAGAACAATTAGTGTATATGTTACAAAATAGACAGGAAAAGAGACATACACAAATAGAATTGGTTAGCCATGAGTGAACAGCCCAAGTCTGAAGTATCAGATTCACCAGGGTTTGTGAGATTGAAACTGGCCAGCTGCAATTCAAGGACAAAGGTCAGTGTGACACAAGCACCAAGCGGCAATGTCCTGTGCCAGACTTTAATAAAGATGTGAAATAAAGAAGAAAAGAGGGAGCAAAGAGCTTTAAGAAAAACCCTGAGTACAACAGCAACCAGAGAGTGGACCTCAGAGCAAGACGGGCTGCAGATAAGTGAGCGGAGATGTGGTTTCCTATTATTTATTACTGAACGCGCATTAAAAATCTGCTGGGAACACTTTCATTTTGTCCTCTTGAAATCAATTCCCAAACTTATGAAGTGTAGAAAAACCAGTGAACTCTTCTCGATTTACCTTTACACTGACAAGTATTTGCAGTATGATGTGTTTGATTAACATTTCACAATTCTTCTACACTGACAAGTATTTGCAGTATGATGTGTTTGATTAACATTTCACAAGGTTCCAAGAGCTCTTTCACTCCCTTAAGTTGCTAGTATCCTAACATATAAAAATTAGGTGTCCAAGTAATATAGGAAGATAAGAAAGTACACGTCATACAGCCATCATCCCTCTCTATTCCTAAAGTCCAAACATTCGATCACAAATTTTGCAATATGCACACAACAGAGTGAAAAGGGGATTCCATACATTTTATTGCCCTAATTTTCCACAAATCTTCCTATTTTGTCACCCTCACAAGAAGTACTTTTCCCCTTAACAAAGGGGAGTGTGTGTGCAGGGGGGAAGAATGAAATAAAAATGTTAACTGTTTTCTCTCTAGTTAAAAGAGCAGAGAGAGATGAGGAAAACAAGCAAGCATAGACCTACCATAATTGCATAGTTGACTATCAACAGCTAAAAGTGCTGGTTAAACTAAACACTGTTTTTGCCTCCAAAACGCTAAGTCATTAAGCAAAAATTTAAGCCTTCAAGGGCTTCTTAAAGATCACAAATAAACCAACTCATGATCCATCTCAGCTCTTCCAGAGGCATAGCTTTTGCTCTTTATTCTTTCAGAATATTTTCTAAAAGAATGCCCAAAACCCGTGTAGTTTCCCATATGGTTACAATTACTTCACATGAAGCAAACACGGTATATTTCAATGAAAATATATTGTAATTAGGTTAAATTGCACCCAGTGCATTTAATGGATTAATACACAAGGAAACAGGCAGTGATTAACTAGGGAGGGTTGTCTGAGATTACCAGAAGTCAACTGTGCCACCATGAGTAGCTCTCACAGTACAGGATTATTTCCAACATCATTTACAGTACTAGCAGCACCTTTACAACTCCAGCTGCGCCAAGAACCCGTATGTTCCAGCACACTGGCATGTGACATTGCTCCAGTCAGCTGACAGTTCTAAATCATGTCACAAAGTAAGCCTCCCCAGTCCCCCCTGAGCATAGTTCTTTCTAGGATTTTCCTAACAGTTTCTTATTTTTGGACAATGTCACCAAAGCTCAGTGTGTCCCATGCTTTTGAGACACTTCTGTTTTCCTGTCCATGTCTGAAAACACCATACAGTTGGTACACATATGGCCAAATAAATCAATCCAAAATTTCTTGGAAGCATCAAGCATGCTATGCAAGTACACATCATTTGTGTACTTCTCATGCACAAAAATCAAAGAAAAATTAAGGATGGCTGGGATACGTAGAGAACATACAGTCCAAACTCCTACTCAAAGCAAGGTCAGCAATCAAACTCGCTGTATTGCAACTACTACAGAGCTCAGGGCCTTGGCCAGTCCAAGTCTGCACACCTGCAGTAATACAGATTCTGCAAAATCTCTGAGCAACTTGTTCCAGTGCTTAACTACATTCACCATCAGAACTGAATTTCCTGATATCCAGCTGGAGTTTCCTTTGTTGCAATTCACAGCTTTTGTATCTTAGCCTTTTGCTGTCCATCTCTCAGAAGAATCTCCATTTCTTCTATTCCACTGACCCTACCTCTTCAAAAGCTGACAGGAAATTCCTTTTGAGACCACTTTCCATGATTTCGCTATGTATCAATAGCAAAGCTACTCATTAAAAAAAAGATTAACACTGGAAGGTATCTGTCAGAAAAGAGGAAGACACATCAGGCAACAGCTAGATGTGTCTTCTGCACATGTGACTAGTAAAAACAGGAACACTTGCCTAATAAAAAAAAAAAAAAATAGAAACACTCTTAAGTACTTAGTTGTCTGAGAGAGATACTGCACACATTCACATTTCTATGGGTAGCTTACCTTGCAAACATCTCTGCATTCTTTAAAGGTTCCCTCATCTCCAGACCATGCTGCTAATAGCAGAAATTGTGGAAGTCACATTTAAGGCGTCACAGACAGTGCTAAGGTCCTTAAAAGTGCATACATTGATTCTGCAATCTCATCTTTCCTGCCTGTACCAGAAAATGAATTCTAATATTGTGCTTCTCTATGTAAAGTAGTTTAATGAGATTTTTGAAACTAGAAAGAGTCACAGTACATTGAAATTATATGTGCCAGAACAAAGTTTTTAGCTTACAGACTAGCGTCACCCTCCAGAACTATGCCTTAGAAATGGCTGAAATTTAGAGTTAATTATGCTGAAATCCAAACTTAAGACTAAAAGGAAAATGTATATGCAAGGTATTTAAACACAGCTAGTTATTCCTCCAGCATCACTCAGAGAAGAAAAAAATCTACAAAATGAGATGAATCTCCTATATCTGCTATAGTGACATCAAACTCACCAGGAAGCAAATGTCAAAGCATGTCTGAAAACACCAGTTACTGCCTGATCTGCAGTGGAACAAGACAATGGCTCTACAGATGACTTAACTTTGTTTCTAAGACTTGCAAATTCAATTCAACTTTACAGCACTGTTTGGGTTTTTTTCCAAAAGGGAAAAAGACAGCAGAATTTTGTGAATATTTTAGAAACAATGTTATGACTGACAAATCATAGTTTTTACCATATGTATGGGAAGGTAGCTGTGGAGGACTTATTATTTCTTTCAGGAGCTGTTCTGCTCGGGCGACAAGGTGGGGGGATGCTATTTCAGACGAGCTGCATGCTTAGACCAGTTATTCTGATGTGTAAGGTACCTGGATTGCTAAATATAGAGTCGCCAGGTTTCAGTGACTCCAAAATATTCCTATTTGTTTCACTAATTTTATTTATTTATTATTTTTATTCAAAATCAATTACATGCAAAATCCAAAGGAACTGAAGGAAAGACTCCCTAATGATTTAGACAGGTCTAAAGACACAACCTTATATAATACTTCTCTATCACTAGTCATGATGGCATTAAGTGTTAAATTTTTACTTATTTTTGAAGAACTTAAGTATCATATTCTGCTTCTGTGGGCCAGATAAACAGGTATATATATTTTCTTCCAGTATTTTTGAGCACCAGTTTCCTTAAAAATCTTCATATGGACTCTTTTGTTGACAACAGAGCACGGTTTAGTTGATACTGTGTATACACAACTGAAATTTATCATCCTGCCCAGAGAAACAGAGTACGTTCACAACCACAAATTACTTTTAGCCATACATCTGCTGCACAGTTAGCGTATGTCAGCTATGGTAAGAAATGTCTGCCAAGACTCTGTATACGGATTTTTTTTTCTGGTTTATCAGTATGTAACTTCTTATTGCCTTCTCCAGTTATTCTGCAAGCAAATGTAGGAAGGAGGACTGTGAGTTCTTGAATGATATTGTCCAAGTGAGTTTTAACTCAGAGGCTGAATACCACAGGAAAGCAGGCAAGCTTCTTATGGAGCAATTGGAACTTTCAGCCGTGTTGAAAAAGATACTAAAAGAGTACTGATGAGAATCTTCTAGTTCCCTTAAAATTACTTTCCACCCTAAAATGATCCTTCCCACTCCTGCCAGTCCCTATCAGAATTGTGCCTCGTGACATTTGTCTTTATTCTGTTCCACTGCACTCCCATTGAGTTTCTTCCTGACTTCAAAGGTCAAACATCCATCTGTCCATCATGAACAAGGCTTTCCAGCATCCACAAGTAACAGAAGAGTATATACCAACTATTTCAACGCTGGCACAATTTATCTGTGAAAGAGGAGAAAGAAGAAAGTGTTTCCTCACAGAAGTCCAGCCAGGTCTGTGCCAGCACGAAGGATATGAATTTCAACAGAACAATGATAGGTGAGTAGTAAGAGGACTGGAGTGATACGGAGAGCAGAAATAGCCTTCATACAAACTGGTGTATTTTTGTGCTTTAAAATACTGTCTCAGTTACTTACGCCTCATTAGCGGGACAGCAGCGTGTCCAGAGATGACCAGCTGACAGTACTGGCCTCTGCTGCCTAGCAAGAGAGAAAACAAGTGGCAGAGGCAGCAATGCTTGCCTCTGAAAGGCCCTCTGAGCTCAGCAATGCAAGTGAGCACAAAACACGCAATTCATAAAATACTTGCAGAAAGGAGGAAAGGCAAAAAGCAGAAGCACCAGCAAGGTACTACAGCCACTTACCAGTTGAAAGCTGTTTATCAATTACTACCACTTCCACACCAATATCAACCCCAAAAGCAACAATTTGAATACCAATGAAGAAAATAAATCTCAAAGTTCAGGGGATTGGTTGACTTTGGCTTGGAGAGAGAAGCTAGACAAAGAAGCATGATTATTTGGAAGTGCATACACAGGGTTTTAGTTTGGTGTGTTGGTTTTTTAAGAGCTTTTGTGTTATTTTTCTCCCCTTTCCTGTTTTTCTCCTCAGCATCTGATATTTTTCACTGGAAAGGAAAGAAAGAAAAAGCACATTGCACTAGATTAAGTGATTGAGTATTTTTATGATTTTTGGCCAAAACACTCTCCAATAAAGCTGAATTACACCTATTTTAAACAGTCTCACTTTGGATGAAAAACTTGATGCCCACTAGCTAGATTGTCAGCTGTCAGGATTCCAGGATTTAGCTCTTTCCGTAAAATAACATATCCAATGTAGCTCTGTCTCATTTCAGTAAATATTTTCTACTCCTACTAATAAGTAAAGAAGCTGGTAATGATCTGTAATTTTGACTGCCTAACATTTGGTCCTTTTGGATAAGATGCGTGCAGTATCCCATAGAAGCTCTAAATCTTGACCTCATTTGCAGTAAAACCTTTGAGATTAAATCAACACCCTAGACTTCTTTTGTGCTGTCCCTGAAGCTCTATTTAGATTCACAGATCTCTCTGTCTATCTGAATGTCTCCTGTTTCCCATGTGAAAACTAAGAACCAGTGTCTGTATCAAGAGGTTTGACTGTACAGAAGACCAAGTACAGTCAATATATTAACAGCACTGCTAGCCCATCCCGTCTTCTGTAGTAACAGACATTTGCAGGAAGTTCATAAAATGTTCTCAAGAACAGGAATTCTTGTTCTGAGGTTTAAAATTGAGTGACAATGGAATATGCATGTATTAGTTAAAAGATGACGAACTGTATACTCAAGTTGTGTTTGAATTACCCTTTCACTTCGCAAAAACCAAGAACTCAAAAGAAACCAGAATTAAAGTTACCACCTTAACCTGCCTCCAATATATCTATACACATTAGCGTCAGACTGTCTGATGTCACAAAAATAATCACAAAATATTTTTCTCATATGACATTCATCTCTATAAACAGCATATACACAGATGCATGCACATTTGTCCTCCCTGCATGTCAGGTAACTCTCTTGAAGGCAGTTTCCAATCTGAGGTACCCCACTGCCTCAGTGACAAATTCAGCTGTTGACTGCAGACAATTAAGCTGTTTGATTAAAAGCACAATAAAATTGTATGAAAGTAGCAGATAGTTTAACTAAGTCAGGGAAAATGCAATCAATAGACACAACTCTAGTTCTACAGACAGAGCACTTGTTGAGACAGAGGCAATGGGATGAGAGTCCCAAAAATCCTATTACCTCAGTGAGGATGAGGTTAAGAATGCTCATATACCACTTGCTGCTGTAAAATCAGGCAGTTAAATAACTGATGGAAACCCAAACTTCATTCTTTGCTGCTATAGGGTGATCTCATTTACACAGATGAAGCTGAATCTCAAGAGAAAGTTTAAAAAAATAAGCAGTCGTGGTAAAGAACTGAACTAAGAAGTTGAACCAAGTATGTTCAGATCTGTCTTATTAACCAAAACACTTCAATTAAATCTATTATGCAAGACTGCTTCACAGATTTCTTGGCAGGAAATTCAGGAGGGAAATAGGATAATTAGTATTCTAATTAATGAAAGGAAAGGATGATGCTTAATAAATTTGGTCAAGCACATTGACTCTAAAGGATACATATTAGTGTTGAAAAAAGCGGAACAAGAAGTTAACAAACTCCCTACATCCTAGCAGTCCAGAGGGGACAAGAAATCAACCCAAGTGACAAATGCTAAATCTTAGAAAGTTGGTTTAGACACCAGATTTAAAACAGCAGCAGATGTTATGAACAACTAGAAAAAATTGCCTTTATTTCAAAGTAGTCAAATTATCTTTTCTAAACCTACATGAAGCATGAATTCTAAACAGATTTTAACAAACTAATTACCTAATCTGCATCACACATGCAATCAGTTATTTTTGCAGTCCTGGAACTTTAAATTTGAAATATCAGTTGAATCTAATCATGTAACCATCCGTTGTTCCAATGTAATCATAGAGACTTTAAGGTTGGCAGAAATGCCTGGAAGTCATTTAGTGTAAACCCAAAATCAGAACAGAGCTAACATCAAATAAATCAAGCTGCCCAGAGCACTAAAAGGGATATGGTTATCAAGGATAATTTAGAAATTCTTCATTTTTAAGTACCATGTTGATGAACTGGTGTAAGAAAAGTTTAAAGTAAAGAACCACAACAAATTATTTCAACGTTATCAAAAGAAATGAAACTTCTGTCTGTCTCGTGAGTAATCTTAGACTGCATTTCCCGGAGAGGTTGTGGATTCTCTGTCTCTGGAGATACTCAAAAGCCGTCTGGACGCAATTCTGAGGGATGGGCTTTAGCAGACCCTGCTTGAGCAGGGAGGCTGGACTAGGTTGTCTCCAGTGCTCCCTTCCAACTCTACCTGTTCTGTGATATTTAAAAGTCTCCTGAGATAATCAAACTGAGCCAGTATTTACCATCGCTGATGAGTCTCAAGACACTGTCTTTCCGCTGTCCTAATTTGTCAGCTGCACTAGAATA
Organism: Callaeas wilsoni; assembly: GCA_013398955.1. Lineage (NCBI taxonomy): Eukaryota > Metazoa > Chordata > Aves > Passeriformes > Callaeidae > Callaeas > Callaeas wilsoni. Next base: position 292,095 of record VWPU01012707.1, read on the forward strand.
ATGGTATTTGGCAGCTTGGTGCTTTCATAGCCTTTACTGTACAACATGGTAAACAAACACAGAATTGCCTGTTTCTACAAACTAACATAAACTGGTCCCCCTCCCCATCCCCTTCTTCCTTAGACACTGCAAAATTGTGACAAATCAGCTGATCATATCTTATTAATTAAAATTTGGAAATGCTTAAGGAAACACTTCTTCTTACATCATTTCTTCTACCCCTGCCTCCCCAAAAGAAAAAACTAATAAAAAAAATTGAAAAAAAAGTTTAATCTTACAGTTACAACACATGAAACTGTTAGATTTGGGAGTTCAGCTATTGAGTCACTAGAAACTTTCAAAAAGCCCCCAAAATCCAACATATAACAGCAACTGTAATCAAATTGTAAATCCTCTAATATTTTCCTCATGTTTTTCGGAAAATCTCAGTTTATACCTTCCTTCTAAGATTTCACAGAAGCATTTAGGGCAGAGATATGGGAAAGGAAAAGGCAGGAAGAAAGGTACAGAAACCGTTCAAGATGTACATGTAGGTGAAAGAGGTGAAACAATCAGCTGTGCCTTGAAAGAAGACAAACTTGAGAGCTAAAATCAGAAGATGTACCTACAGAACACACAGTGCATCCTACAAGTAACAAACATGAATGATATAAATATGGGTCACTTCTCCCTGTTCCACATGGGGACACAGACAAGGATTCAATTAATTATTTTTCTTTATTTACAGAGTTGGGGCATCTGCTGTTTCGATTTGCCTAGACAGGAAAAGCTTTGAAACATAGTGAGGGGAAACAAAAAAATAGCTTCATAATTTTTAAGCCTTAGTGTTATCATCAGCACAAGTAATTCTCAGTTTTATTCACCCTTGCACAGAAAGGCTTCACTGAACCCAAAATTTAAGATCTGCCATCTTTTCCCATCTTATTAACACACTGCTTAGAAGGACTAGTCTCTATTCCAGCTCCTACCCCTCATTTTATTCCTACAGAAGGGTCATATTACTATATAAGACCCTAAAAAGTGCTCAGTGAAAAGAGATTTTCTCTAGCAATTTAGGATGCTGATCAAAACACCACAGCTCCTGGGAAAAATTCAGACTCCTTAGTCACTGAGAGACATTTCCTGGGATGAAGAAATCAGTTTTAATAGATCTGTTGTACTGGACAGAGCTTCTTTCCAAAAGCATCCTTCCCCTAGAAGGCAACTTGCAGATGAGAAGCTGCATAATTTCCCAGGCAAGATGTATAAGCAACATACAGAGAACAAAAAGTGATATGCTCTTTCTTCACTGCAGCAGAGTGAACTGAGTAAGTAATCATCCAGCTCCAGGACGCAGCAGGAACAGACCACAGTTAGGAACTGGTGAAAATACAGACTCCACCAAGCAAGGGGCAAAAATCTCAGGTTTATTTCTTTGTTTGCAGTACAAAGGCTGGCAAGTTACAGTGCAACCACAGCCAGAAAAAAAGGTTTGTATGATAACTAATCGGATTTAAGATTAATCATAAATTCCTATCAGTATGACAAAAACGATGAAACTGGAAAAAGCAAGACAATGAAGCAGAGGTAATACACGCAGTGAATAATCGTCTTCCCACTTCAGAAGGAGCTGGGAAGAACCTTACACAACTTGCATCAGTTCAGTCAGAGTGGCCCAGTACATAAAAATTATGATTTTCCTGATCAGTGTCATACTTTTTCATTTACAAGTGTTTTTCTCAAAAAGATATGCAGAGTGGGCTCTCAGAAATGGGCTTTTTCCCTTACATTGCTAACATAGATTAAAAGTTAGCACATTACTGAACATTATGATAATAGCGGAGCCTAATGCTAAGTCTTTTCTTAAAAATCCTTTATGCTGCTGATTTCTACCTTTTGGGGAAAGGATTTCATTCTCTCACTTAAAAATATCCCACACAATCATGAATATGTGTATCAACAAGGGAAATTGCAAAATATTTCTGGAATGATTGTATTTTAATAGCTTTTACATTAGACACAAATTGTATTACTCTTTTTTTTTCCTTATTAAAGATTTGCAGGACCCCATTTTACATGCAGGCACACGTGCTAATGGTAATATGGAAGGTTTTAATATAGTGTCTCGTGTTAGCAGATCGCCCTTCGGTGCTGCATTTTACTAGTTTGTTTTGCCCAAGAAATATTTGGCTACAGAACTCCAGCATGTCATTGATTTTATTATGTTGGTGAATTATCTCAGAGTCTTGTAATACAAACTGCTTAGGCAGTTATTAATTTAATTTATGTTTTGTTATTACTGAAGAAACCTCTTCATTATTCCCCACTGCTATCACTGTCTTTGCATCAAAGCCAACTGACGGTTTTCAACATGTATCATTCTTGCTATCAGTTCATTTTCCTTGTTTCCCATCCTTTTGGTGCTCTGGGTGGATTCAGCATCCAGTTCAGCTCCCATTTCAGCCTGTGTCCTGGCTCTCCCGTCCTCCGGCCAGCACTGGTGACAGAGTCTCTGCCAGCCACCGGGCTCTGGGCCAGGCGCCAGGCTGGCTGTTCCTCCGCTCGCACGCTCCAGTGCCTCTGCGCCGCGCGGGGCTCGTGGGCACGCGGAGTGCAGGAGGGGAGTGCTGGTGTGAGACCATCCCCTGCTCCTCGCAGAGGCACCTGGCACACCGGCAGCTCTTCCAGCCCTTCTGTCAGCTGCCAAGAGCACAAAGCAAACCTCCCTGGTCTGAGAAAACAAATACCACCAACCCAAAGCTCACAATGAAAATGGTTTTTTTGTGATATATTTACTTCTAAATACAACATTCTAAACACTTTCAACAGTTGAACCAAAATAATTATAGTGGCTAAAGAAAAGCAAAAGGCTACTTTTCAGCCATATGTAGGTCATCCAGTGTTGGAACTTAAAACCCTCAGATCCACAACACAGTTGATAGGAATGACTGGAGGGGAAGCAGCATGTAGCGCAGCCCATATGGGCAACATATGCTCCACCAGGAAACCACTAACTTTGTGACAGAAGCAGAATATTCAGGATAAGAGATGTTTATACATGGCTCCAAGAACAAGAGTGCAGTCTAAAGAAGGCAGGCAATATATCCAACTATAAAATACCCCATTAGAGTCATCTGTGGGAAAAGCACAGGCATGATCTGCTACAATATTAAACAGCAAAATGGGCTACCATGCACGGGCACCTAATACAGCCAAGGGTTTCTTGCACGAATTCAGTCTAGAGGCAGTGCACTACAGCAATTTCTGTCTAAAAGACCACATATAGTAAAAAAGATAATCATTAAAAAAAGGCATAGCACATTTAAAAAATATTAGTCAATTTCCCAGAATTTGTGCATTACCATATATAATGTTAAGATTTATACATGTCCTTTCCAAGACGGCTAAAAAGCAGAAAACTTTTAGCCATTAGCACAGAAAATGCTTAAAACCAACAGCCAAGAAAAAATTCAGTGAGCTTAGGAAAACTGACTGTTTAGGTCAGAGGAGTTATAATAATCTTCTATTCTTCCTTTGTAAGGTGATAAATCCTACTTGCATCACATTTAAATATGCACAACGTTAAAATTGGAAAAAAAAATCAGTTTTCACAAATTCTTCAGGACCTTAAAGAAAAAAAGGAAAGCAGGGTAATACTGTTAGTGTCAGTCCTAGTTCAGACAGGACCTAATTAATAAAAACAAAGCAAAAAATACTAGCAGGAGGAAAAACGTTTATGTGAACTACTGCAACAGCCAAAGCTGTTTGTCATCTCTAGGTAAAGACTTACTGGTGACTATTAAATCCAAATGTGAATCATAAATTTTGAGTCTGCCACCAGTTTTTATTTGACGTGCAGAGAGGTGTGCAGAAGTCGCCTCACTTCCTACGTGGGATAATCACTGTAAGTAACAGAGATAAATTCTATTCAGAACTCAGCTTGAAGCCATGTGGAAACCTACAACTTTCAACTGTAAAATGGGTGACTAACAGCTGCATCCTACAAGATAATAGCACAAAAAATCTTTAACAGTTCTGAAAGTGTCTAAAACCCAAAAAATTACAGCTACAGTGTTTGAATGAGCTGTGTTGTTTTGAGCAGATAAAATAACATTTATTATTTTTTCTGTATTCTGCTTTGACTAGACATTCAAAGTTTTTCAAGGAAGCCTATGATTTTCCATAAGTAAAAATTAAAACTGAAGTTAGAATCTTTGGGGCAGGGAGAATCAGAAGATATTCTAAAGCAGCAATTTATTATTTCTTCCATATTTCTCAATTTCCTGAACTGAAAGACTATCAACAACATGAGAAACTCATGATCTCCCAGTTTACAGATGATTCCCCAGAGACAGAGGACACTGTGTTATCTTCTCTTCTTACACTTTTGTCTCCTCTTTTTCCCCCTTACATCTCTTGTAAAACCTCATGCTTCATAGCAGAGAACCTGTAGTGTATATTAATAACATATTTTATAGAATGTACACTATTTTAACTATTCAGAGCTACACTCCTTGCCATTTCATTCATACACATACAGATACACTTTTACTGTATGTGTCAAACCTATTTACATTGCTGAGGTGACTCCACAAGTGCATGTAAGTGAATACAACAGTCATTTCCTCCGTCCTTTGCTTATTCTTATAAAATGCACTTGAGAGAGTGACCATATAGTTTGAGTTCTAATCTAAGGGTTAACATAATGGAAAAGCAAATGACATAGAGGAAGGGAAACCCAGCAATTTGCAAAATGCTATCTCGCTTAAACAATACATTCTCTATGCACTCTGTATGTATATATTTACAATCTCACAGATCTCTGCTCTCTCTTTTATAAACTAGAGAGGATGAAGGTTAATTATCCCATAAAGCTCTTGCATGCCAGTAGAAAAGATTCCTGGTTTGAACTTCAGGGTGTGCAATGGATGCATTACGGAGGAAAAGTGTATCGGAGAATCAGCACAACACTATCAACTTCTTTTCCTTTCCCCTCACATATCTTAGTAGTAAGCAGTTATAAACCCTTAAAGGAAAGTGCTACCTAATTACGTCTTTATCAGCATTTCTTTATATTCTAGCTGCACAAAAGACCAAAGTCATAATTTAAATGCAAATTAATGAAGATAAGCCAAATACTCAGAATTTTTAAGAAAATCCATTTTCTAAAGAAAGAGAACCACAAAAGAAGTGAAAGTATTAAGAAGCATAGGACAATTAACTTTGTTTTCAAACAAACAGATCTCAATTCAGAATGATGTCGTATTCCACTTTTTGACAAGAACTTGTGATTTCAAGTCATCAGTTAATTAGAAGGCAACTTGTCTGGCAATAAAATCCCTGTGACAGAAATCTTAAAGCTCAAAGACACTTTCCAATGACAATTTCCCTCCACAGATTCAAGAGCATATGTTATGTCAAGATACAGATTTCTGAGTTTAGAAAGTTCTGGAAGAGCTTTCACGGATTCAAACACATCCTACATTGTACAAAGTTTCAATTAAAAGGCTCAGCCTTTTAATTTGAACTAGAATGGTAGGACAAAAAATATAATATATTGATATTGGACTGGACAAATGAAGGAACCCACTTAAATTCACAAGTAAAAAGCCTCTGACCCACTCAAGTGAAGCAAAATAAGACAAGTCATTAATAGGAAAAGGAGACAGTAACAAGTGTTTAAATTGGTCAGTTTAAATGTGTTATTAGTCTTTTTTAGATTGCAGAAAGATTTTATATGCTTTTAGAAGCATTGTAGAAAAAAAATTGTAACAGGGCAAATGCATTGACAAAAACATTGTATGACAAACTAGGAGCATAACAATCATTATTAACAAGATACTACTTTTTTCAGTAAATGCGGCCTAAGCTTCTACAACAAAAAGTCCACAAGACTCTGGTCCTGTCAGCATTGAATAGTGGCAGGCTCCTTCTTCTTTGTACCCTCACATGAGATGTCTTTGAATCTATATTATATGTAATATATACTTATGCTGACAGCTGAACCATAGGCTTAGGTGCCCTCCAGACAGTGCAGACAGCCAGGCATAGCATCTGGTCATCCTAATGCAAATACCTAGAGATAAGACTCTGCAGCCCTGGCCCTTCCTCTGTCGACATGGAAAGTGACCTGCAAGACACAGCCAGACATTTCCACTAGCCAGGCTCTGCTCAGTGGTGCTGAGCAACAGGACAAGAGGCAATGGGCAGAAACTGCTGCACAGGAAGTTCCACCTGAATATGAGGAAGAACTTCTTTACTGTACAGGTGACCAAGCACTGGAACAGGTTGCCGAGAGAGGTTGTGGAGTCTCCCTCACTGGAGACACTCAAGAATTGTCTGGACACAATCCTGTGCCACGTGCTTTGGGATGGCCCTGCTTGACCAGGGAGGGTGGACTTGATGATCCACTGTGGTCCCTTCCAGCCTGACCCATTCTGTGATTCTGTGGCTCTGTGATGAATTCCACTTGTTCTGACATATAGGGTCCAATTCCCTCATCCTTGCCATAGCTACTAAAACTTAAAAATGAAAATAAATTAAAATAAATCTATTCTTTTAGAAGCAAACGTAATTTGTACATAAAAACAATCCTGCTCACAAACTATCAGAAATGTATTAAAAATTATTTTGCTTAAAGAGGCCATTAAAAATGGCCATACTGTAAGTATCAAATAAATTAGTGCATTCAAAAAGGAATCTGGTACCATTTGCACCAGTAAGCAATAATGGAAATATGATTCAACTCCTGATTTAGAAAGGCAAATCTAATCTAAAAGGGTTTTTTTGGTTAAAATTCATCAACAACTTCAACTTAACGTCAAGTTGAACTCCTGTATGTAACTGGACGCTACTCACTTTTTAGCTGTAGGCTACTAGTGTGTTTCTAACTGCAGTTCTTTGGCTTCCTGATTCTTTGTGAAGAAGTTTTACCTTGTCTTACAGAGGCTTCTCACAAATAATTTTTTCCATGTTTTTTTTGTATTTCAAGTGATCACCTACACTAGAAAAGTCAATGTGACTTCTCCACCAAGAGGAACAATGTAAACGCAGTTCATGCACCTATGCATTGCACTACCACAGTTAAAGCCCAAGAGCTTCTGAGTAGAAGTAAGGGGATACCAGAAGGGGTTACTGCTGGAAAGTATTAAGTCCTGTGCTTCCACATCACATGAATTCTTAAGTCTCCTCTACTAGAAACCTACATATAGTACCTACAGTTTAACTTGCCAAAAGATTTTGGTATTTCTAGGATTTATGATTTTATTCTGCAAACCTAAAGCATTAGGACTCAATAATATGAAGTAAGTGACAATAATTCTTAAGATTTGTATTGTTTCAGAACAAGATCTCTCAGTGCTAAAAAATGAGCTATTAAGAGACAATGAAACTGGCTTTAGAGCAAAATTACATGTCCTTCAGTATAGCTTTTGCTCCAAGCATATCAACAGTCTCAAAGTCAACTGGACTATTCAGATAACAGTGTAAAACACTTACTGCATCCATTCCTTGTCAGCATTTCAGCATGATTTTCATCAAAGGAATTTAATTCCTCTTTTGTGCAGGAAACGATAAGAATATGTGTAAATGTGAACAGAATTACGCTCACATGCAAATATTTCTGTATGCTTGAATAACAAACTATTGGATACACCTAGATATTCTTCTCTGCTATTCTGGACAACAAAAAAGTGTCTTGAAATACAGAAATACAGCCTAGTTGCCGATATACTCCGTAACAGTCATGGGATGTAGGACTTCATGCTGCCTGCAACACTGTAAAAGTAACACTGAGGTTAGGTCTCCATTTTTCCCTGATTCTCACACTTCTCAAGTGCTGAGCTCTCCCGTACCTGCTGCAGTCCAAATAACCAGCCTTCTCCACACCATCTTATCTATTCGTTCTCAATGCCAGCTCAAAACTAAACATTCCTTCAAGTGCATCAGGTGGGAGAGGAAAGAACAGAAGAAGTAAGTATTTCTGCTGTGCAATAAAATGCAAAAGCTTTTGCAAAGAGGTCTGGTCCCCTGTTCTTCCTTCCCTGGCACATTAAAAGCTAGGAGGAATGAAAGTCAATCTCTGATCTTCAATACTGGTACAGGGTCCCCTTTAGAGACAGGGTGCATCAACACAGCTCTTTCCTTCCTGGAACAGATCAAAGCCACAATGGACAGAAACCTCTATATTCATGTTTTCTTTGTCTCCTTCAAGTAACAGATAAAACCTGAGAGAGACAAAAAGAGAAAATAAATAAGCCTCCCAAGACACTTCCAACTAAAACAGCTCTTTCACATTCCAGCCTTAAAATTACATCCAGTTTGGGCCTGAATACATGTGGCAAAAATACTGTGACATCAAAAAAACTCACCAATGCCACTGGTGTGCAAAGGGAGCGGAGTCTGCTTTGCACCTCTGAGGGTCCACTCTCACACATAGGGAGGCCAAGTTTGCCTCGCCTTCCCTCTTGCTTTTTAAAGATGAATTGCAGAAAACAGCAATAATCACCATGAAGCAGTAACATTTAATACCAGGGGGTTTAAGTGACTCCCACATGTCCTTTTATCACTAGAGAGAAAAGAAATGAAATATTTTTGAAGTTGAATGCTTTTTTCCTCCTGCATTATTTAAACCAATTGTTTTGTTTTAAATAAAAAGGAGCACTATGACAATGGACTGTGCAGCTTTTGATTTAAGACTATCCCTTCTCTGCCTGCTATGGAAGATAAATTAAAAAAACCATAATATTCAGTCCACCTAGACCTATAAAAAAGAAACAAGAAGTTAATTATATCTTTTTGAAAAAGAAAGGGGGATGGAAGACAGATTTAAATGTTTCCAGAATCAAGATTATTATTCTATTGGAAAATATCACAAATGCATACAGAAAAACAAACCCCAGAATAAATAAGCAATCACTGTGTTGTGCAAACACACAGCTCACTTCTAAATGAACCTCGCTCTTCCTATGCACAATTTAACATACTTAGGTAGATGCTTTGCTTGGGTAAGCAAGATTGACAGCACTCAACTGGAAACCCCTTAATTGGATTTACACAGCAAAAATTTCAGTTTCAGGCTGTAACTTTGTTTTTATGTGCCTGCAGTGATCCTCCCTTTCACCACAGCCCTCCCCACTGCCCCACTGTCCCAGGCAATGACCATGGTGACCAGAGGTGTAACTTGAAAAAGCTCCTGGAAATACCTCTGCAAACTGAGGACTCAAAAGCATAACAAAAGAATGTTCCTTGTGTCCAGAAAAGATATTTTGCCATCTACATAAAAACAACGTCTTGTTTTAGACAAGTTACTGCATGGGGTATCATTGCCCAGGCATTGACCATGAGAGGGTGCAGGGGTGGCCTCTGTGAGGAGAGGCCAGGGCTGCCCCGGGACATACACAGCCAGCTCCAGACAGCTCCAAAACACCCTCCACAGGGCACGGCGTAACCCCTCGGGCATGGTGACAGCACTTCTGGGAAAAGACACTTGAGAAAGGGCAAAACGTTGCACAGCAGTGAGGAGGGAGGGAGGGAAGAAGTGTGAGAACCAGTCCTGTGACACTCAGGCGAGCAAAGTGGAGGAGGTGCTTCAGGCACCGAGCAAAAGACCATGGTGCAGCAGGTTGTGACCCAACAGCCCATGCAGACCACTCTGGAGCATGTGATATTTTCTGAAGGACTGCAGAGCCTGGGGAAGACCCAGGCTGGAACAGGGAAAATGTGTGAGGAGGAAAGAGCAGCAAGGAGAAGCTGTCCTGTACTGATCATAGCCCCCATTACCCTTCCCATTGTGCCACTCAGGATGAGGGGCAAGAGGTAGATGAGCTGGAAATAAAGGAGTGATAATGAGCCTGGGAAAAAGATGAGGTGCGATGAGAGTGGAAGGCATTTTAGTTTTGACCACTGTTTCTCACCATCCAACTCTTGTGACTGACCACAAATTAAATTAATTCTCCCCACATCAAGACTGTTTTGCCTGTGATGGCAACTGTTAAGTGATGTCCTTGTCTACCTCGACACACAAACTTTTCCATCTTATTTTCTTCTCCTGTCCTATTAAGAAAGGGAATGAGAGAGCAGCTGGTTGAATGTTTGGCAGCTGGCCAAGGTCAACCCAGCAGAGCTATAAAACTCTAATTTCTGTCTAGTCAATCAAGTCTTCTGCAGCTGTGTACCCAGAAAAACGTCCAGAAGCTAAAATCTCCCTCTGCAGCCAAAACCACAAGGTGCTGGCCTGCTCTCTGACACAGCTAACAAGCAAACAGAGGTTACAAACGAAAACTACAGCCATGCTGCCTTTGCCAGTGTCGTCATGCTGTGTGTTTCCCCCCAAATCAATGAGACCACCCTACTCATCTTAAGAGTATCACAGAATCACAGAACAGTTTGGGTTGGAAGTGACCTTAAAGATCATCTACTTCCAAACCTCCTGCCATGGGCAGCGAACTTTCCACTGAACCAGGTTACTCAAAGTCCCCGCTGACCTGGCCTTGAACAACTCCAGGGATGGGAAGTCCAAAACTTCTCTGGGCAATCTGTTCAAGTGCCTCATCAACTTCACAGTGACAATTTTTTTCCTAATGTCTAATGTAAATCTACGTTCCTTCAGTTTAAGGTCACTCCCCCTTGTACTATCACCACATGCCCTTGCAAAAAGTCCCTCTCCAGCCTTACTGTAAGCACCCTTTAGGTACTGGACACTAGATATTGCAAAGATGGTAAAACAGAAGGTGACTTGATGAATGAAGAAAGAGTGAGAGAGCGGTGAACAGTTGGAAGATGAAAATTGAGAAAGACAGGAAACTAGAGCTGGGTCAGCTGAGACAGGACCTGGAGGTAGCAGAGAGCAACAGAAAAAGGCCAGCACAAGGAGGCAGGACTGACAGGAGAGCTCCATAACAAGATGCTTTTTGGCAGAAAAGAAAAATTAGTTGGGAAAATGAACAAGAACTGGGTGGAAAAGCCCGCACAAGGCAATTTGGTGAAATAAGTAGGGCTGCAGTCTGTGTGATGCCTGCCGTATGGCATATCCTTCAACATGTTCAGGAGAAGCAGCAGAGCTGTCCACCATGGCTAAACCAAAGTCAAATCCCAGCCTGTGCTCACTGGCAGCAAATTCCTCCCTGCCAGGCACATGGACAGTTAGGATGTTTTGCACAGTGCTCTTATTACTGTTGAATTCCCTCTGACGGGGAGTGACCAGCAAGGGGCAGAGGAAGGGGCCCAGCAGGTGGTGGAGCAGCCTCAGAGCACGGCGGCCTGGCTGATGCTTCCCCCATCGCTGCCGCCGGCCGCGGCGCACGGCACGCACTGCTCCCGCATGGCACTGCATGGAGGGCACCAGCCACGTCTGCCAGCAATGTCCTCTTCTCCGCTGCAACCCTTCCTGAAGTTCCTCATCTGCTTTTTCACTGGCATTCAGGTCTGATGCAAGCCTGGACTTCAAGAAATATTCAGTTATTCCTCCGCCAAGCTTTCTACACCATCTGAAGAGCTTTAGACCACTGTATTATAAGATGTAATTATTTGAAAGACTACATCTCAACAACACTTTTGTTTACCCCTCTGAAACAGTTAATTATTTTCATCCCCTATCACAGTGAACTCTTTGATAGCAAAGAGTTTGCAGAGCAGACCAGTAGGCAGCTCATCGAAAGCATCGCCACCCTTGAGAAACAAGCAGCTACGCGGAAGGGAGAAGAGCTCTTATGAATTCTCAAGTGCCAGGTCTTAGAAGGACGTTACACTTGAACACAGATTTGCAGTAAACAAAAAGAGAAATCAATACAAACGCTGCATTACGCCCACAGCATTCTTGTTCACACTTTGTAAGAATCTTCTCTAAGTAACTGCATCTCTGTGCTGAAGTTCATATTCCAGCTAAACAGAAGCCAACAAAAGGCTCCAAAGAAACCAAGCAGGAAGAGTTTTTAAACCTAGAACCAAAATTGCTTTTGCTCATAGTCAAGACAATTTAGAATAAAATACTAAACAAAACTAATTTTTGCCCAAAAAGATCTGTGGATAAGGTTGAGTTTTGTTTTAGTTTTTAAACAAAAAGCCATATGATGACCCAGGAATATGGTTTAAGACTACACAAATGTAGGCCTGAAGTTCTGACTTTTCTGTTCTTTTTTTTAAAGAAAAGCCTGTTATACTTTGGCTCCAAAATAAGCTCACCAAACTGACCAACTTGTAACAGTGGTAGAGAAAGAAACACAGGGATTAAAAAAAAAAAACAAAAAGAAGAAAAAGAAAAACACTGTGTAATATAAATGACAAAAGCTCCATGATCTCAGGTACACTTAGATTCTACAATGGAAGACAGTCTTCTATCAACACTGGGAGAAGTTAGTCAAGAACTCATTACTAAAACTTTCCAGAGCCTTCCTGATTAGAAATTTCAGCACCAGAATGGTGCATACCTATTACAGTGTCCCAAGGGTGATACAAGTGAGCACAGCTCCCAGGGAAGAGAGATTGTGAACTCCATGGCAACACAAAGGTAATAGAACACAACGGCCATTGAAGGAGTTATCAGAAGCATGAAGAGTAGTGAACGTATATTCCATTATTTTTCTGGTCTTGCAGATTAAGCTCCTGATCTCTAAAGGCAGCACATTACTTAACTTTGTATTTTAATTTTCATGTTGCTTAGATATTTCTTATGTACCTTAAGCTATATTCATTAAATAATTCACATTTACAGATGTGCTGCTCTCAACAATTTGAAACTCCCTGGTAATCCAATCTGGTTTTACAAGCTAGCCAGCTGAAAACTAAAGGAAGCAAAAACCACCCAAAATGAGTAAGTGTTTAACGAAAACTCTGCTCTAATGCTACTAACATACAGAAATCCCCTATCATGATCTTTCCTGATATTAGAATTCATTGTAATCTGCATGTCTGTTTCTTTGAATGGAACACTGATTCCCCAAGGCAATGTCTCTGATCTATAAGAAGTCAAAGCTTGCAAGGAAGCAAAGCAGTCTCATAAAGGCACTAAGTCTTGCTTCGAAAAAAACTTGAAGGTTTAAATTTTAAAAGCCCATATGCCAAGAAAGTTTGCTTTTAAAATCTGCAAAAGGGAGGTAGAACTTCTGTTCTTTTTTTAAAGATAGCATGTTGTGAAGCATGAAGTTACTATGAAACATTTCAGAGGCAGCAAGCTACCTTGAAAGGTCTTTCCAGAGAAAGACTGAAAATAAGATTAATACTCTTGAGAAAGGAGAAAGCAAACAAATTGTATAAAGCATAAGATTCTATTTTTCAAATTACCATAGGTAGAACAAGTGCTATCATCTCCTGAGATCAAACTTCATAAAGTTAAGAACTAGACAGAACAGTACCTAATGCCAAAGCTGAAACAGCAGTGCTGCAGTAGCCACTGCTTTTCAGTCAGGACATTATAGGGGAAAGCATCTTTTCTAGGACCACTCAATCCAGCAGAGGGGAAGCAAAGCAAGGGAAATTCATCATGAGAGACTGCATCTTCCTTCAAAGCAATGTAAAAAAAAAAAACAACAAAAAAACCAAAAACACCCCAAAACAAACAAACAAAAAACCAAAACCACAAAAAAACCCCCCACAAACAAAAAACAACACACCAAAAAACTACTCCAAGCCAAAAAGCTAGTTGCTTTAAATGAAATAAGGCCCTTCTTCAGGGAAAAATAACTTTCAAACAACTGTTTAGAAAAAAATGCAAAGGTATTTTGCTAAACAAGGTATAATAAAATTTTGTATCCTATTGAAAACACGACTGCTCTTTTCTTCAGATATGACAGAGCAAGTTGCAAGAGGCATATAAGAGGTACAGGGAAAAAATAATTGGAACAGGTAATTAGCAACATTAAACACAAGGCAATATACAAAAAGAAATAATCTTATTTCTTAAACAAACATACTGTCTAATTCTAACAATTTTATTGTATCTATGATAGAAAATCGTATGTGTCCAGTTGATAGAATATTCATCTTTATTATTCAAGTGTACTGGGATAAAATTGTCTTGACTTCTGATAGCACAGTATGCATTCAAATTTAAGGTCTAACTGTATTTCAGGACACTGGAGCACCCCAGCCCACCACATGAAAACTGTCTACAGTCTGCAGCACTGTACTACAGCTGCACTGAAGTATGCACAGAAACAAAGATTCACAGAATCACAGAATATTCTGAGGTGGAAGGGACTAAGAAGCATCATCAAAGTCCAACTCCTGGCCTGGTACAGGACACCCAAACCCATGTATCTGACAGCATTATTCAAATGCTTCCTGGACTCTGTTAGGCTGATGCTGTGACCACTTCCCTGGAAAGCCCACTCCAGTGCCCAGACACCCTCTGGGTGAAAAACCTTAATATCCAACCTACTTCACATTGATAGAGAGAGATTCACCTTTTCAGAAAAGTCCTTGAACTCTCATTAGATCAGAAACTTTTAATTCCCATCATCTGGCCAAAATTAAATGGGGCAGCTTGTCCCTGTTTGTTCCAGTGAATATCAGAGCATGATTTCGATGCTGTTTCAATAAGAGAAAGCAGGGGTTTCTTAGGGCCTGTCTCCCACTTTCCCCTCTACATGCAAGCAAAATATTGTTGTGTGAGTCCTACTCATTTTGGATTTGATGAATTCTGGTGTGAAGGAAGCAACTCCATGCAAAACATGATGTGGAAACAATGCAGCATACCAGAAAAATGAATGCAACACCCACATTCAACTCTAGATCCAGTCTATATTGTAAACAGTTTGCAACACTTCAGGATGCAGGATATATTTCCTTGTAAGAGAGTCACACGGATATTCTTTACCACAGCGTGACTGACACCCCAGGTCAGCACTTCCCACTAGCCAGAGACCCAGGCAGCTGTGTTCCACCTACACTGCCTGCACCTGGAGAACTCAGCTCACGGGGAATTCTTCTCTAGACCTACAGAATTTTTTTTCCCTCATAACAGTGGTCAAATCCCTGAACAGATGTTCAGAAAGGTCAGTCTTCACTGTTGGAGAGGTTCAAACTCCTCCATGTGCTCAGTGGAGATCTTACCCATGCCATCAATGTACCCAAATGAGCAAGTCTCTTGTTGCTCTAAAGCACATGCCTTATAAATGTCCCAAATGAATGGACGACCCAATGAATGAACTGATGCACACTAGTCTGTGCTGACCAAATTACCCCTAACTAAATGGGAGTCCAGACAAGAGTGCCCAAATTTACATGTCGCCTTCCCAAGCTTTTCTTCTTGCATGTGCAAACTCATCTCTTCAGTTAAATAGAAAACTGAAAACTAGCTAACTCACTTCTGAGTCACTGATTAAATCCATGACAATACTGCCACTTTGACGTTACAAAACTTGAGAATAAAGCCTCTTTGTGTATGAAGTGAGGGAAATAATCCTATGTGAAAGATTTTTAAATTTACAATAATTAGCATATTCCCTGCAAATTTTCCATTCTTTTATTTGTAAAATATATGAAGAGTGCTTGCAGTGCACGATAGTATAAAGCACACAGATTTATTTACTGCATGTAGGACACAAAAATTGTACAGTCACTAAAAAGGCTGACACAAAACTTTACTTCTCTCAGTTTCCATCCTGATACAGCACCACAGGTTACAAAATACTCTGAAAGTGGAACATTTTATTACCCAAAAATACCAGATGTTTCTGGCATCATGACAAGACTGCAGCATGCTCACAACATCCACAATAATCCAGAATTTGTGGAAAATCCACGCTTAAAGGGGGCTAACACTTAAGGACCAATGCTTCTCTTACTTTAGAAAATAACATTCTGTGTAAGCGGAAGACAACCAAACCTTTTTCATAACAATATACAATGAATTATTTAATCATAAATAGCATCAAACAACAGAAAAATAAGGAAAAGATATCAGTATTCTGTGAGCCTTTTGTAAACACTATCTCATCTTTTGACAAGGAATTTTCCCCCAGGATTTGATCTCCATTTCTGCTAAATTTTAGAGCTATGAAAATAATGGAAATGCAGCCTAAATTTCTAACTTCTAACAACAAAGACTTTCAGGCATATTTACCCACATCATATTGCTCCTACAAACAACTGCTACAAAGTAATCTAAAATAAATTTTAAAAAATTTGATGACTATGTTGCTTATATACAGTGAAATCCCAGTGCCACATGTTAAGGAATAAATTAACACTCTCCATGAGCCATCTGGTTTAAATCCAAGTATTTTTCTCCTCCACCCAGAAATCTTGTATAAACATAAGAATAGTACATTATTGTTCTTTCAAGATGAACACACCTAGCAAAAATCCACAATCCTCTAAGGCGGATTCACAAACACATCCCTTTCTGAACAGGAGGCTGAACGAAATATCAAAAAAAGAAGGTATTTTACAATCTGGCTATGGGCTGCTATTGCCATACACCTAATTTTTAGTGCAGTAGTATCCATTCATATTGGTCTGATTTCACTCAAATAACACTGAAGTCCTTTCATCACCTTCAGGTGCTCCTAAATTACAGACCAATTAGTAATTGCTAAGCTGAGCTGCTTAGCTCAACAGGCATTTTAAAGTCAAATAACAACAGATTTGCCTCAGACAACTAATGTTTGATACTGCTTCATAAATCATCCAAGTCTTTCAGATGCTTGTCTCTAACAATGAGTTTTATTTTTACAGTCATAAACAGTAGGCTCCCAACCACCAACGGTTTTGTAATTCCTATTCATTTTACCAAATTAGTATCTTGAAAGCAGAAGAGCTAAAAGAGAGAACAGCTTGAAGGGTTCCTTCTATTCATCTCTGACCTTCAGAGGCACCATTGTCAAAATAAGTAAAACCATTTAAATTAATTCTGGAAAAAATACCAGCTACTAGGAAACACTATACTACCCAAACCAAAAGTATGCTTAGTTCTGGAAAATTCTGCCAAATGAGAGTTTTCCTTTGCTAATGTTTCTGAAGTTTTCTTCCAAGTCAAAACATTCAAGCAAGGGTGTTCATCACCATCAGTAAAGGAAAATCCAGACTGCCTCCCCTAAAACAAATTATTCCCCCTCTCATGTGCCTATCCTCACACCATGTATTGACTCCTCTGCCAATACTTAGACTCCTGAAAAATAGTTATAAAAATTACAGTATGTGGATGACATGATCTCAAGTATTTCATTAAAAAATACAAGTGAGGATGGGAGTTGTACTTCCGCAAAGCATACCATGAAACTTCTTCAGTTGCAGTTGCATCCCGTGGTCTCACTTTCAAGAGAGCTGCAAAAAGAGTTGTAAAGATAAGAAAAGACAAGGGACACATAAACTTCTATCAGAAGTGCTTCCCACATTCATCAGTAGATCTTTAAAAAGTACTACTTCCAGAGAGAAGCAAACCACTGAAACAAAGGGGAGTGTGGAAATTTCTGTTTAGAAACAAACCTAGAAATATAGACCCAACAGCTGACTAGAAACAGTCAAAAATTGCCAAGTTTTCATATCGCAATAGTCCATGCTCACATTTATCTATTTTAATACGTTTGGCTCCATGGCCATATCATGTTACGTCCCTCTGGAAAACTTGGTGGAGCTGGCATTTCACATTTGCACACTCTTAAAGACAGAAACCCATAGTGAAAAGGGACACAACACTATTTAGCCATTATTCAGATCGCTGTAGATTAAGAAAAACCATATAATTATGTATTTTTAATTCTGCACCAATTATGATTCAATTTCTTGATTTCTGCTTAAAGGAAATGGCCAAGAAAATTTTCTCACTCTGCCTGATGCTGGCAAACCTATTCAAGAATGAGGTATTTAAATGAAAATGTTAAAGTTTACCAGCCTGTTCTTTTTTTCATTTTTTTTCTAATTCCTACTGCCTTATCAGTGCAGAGTGGTATGATTTTTCTCAAAGTCTACCACTTAAAAGGAACAATCTCAGAAATGTTTATTTCAAAGTGTTGCATAATGTCATTATTAGCATTTTATTTCAAATCATGACTCATGGACATTCATTCTGAAAAGCTACAAAATAAAAGCACTAGGAAGCACGCAGTGAGAGACCAGGACAATAATGAAAATGAGAATGGAAATCAATAAAGAGAAAAGAACTAGAGCAATGGGACCTGGACCATATCACAGACCATAATTCACTGGTGACTAACTCAGACTGAATGCTAACAACTGAATGCTGGCAGGAAAGCATTTGATCAAAACCTACCTGACAGAGCACTGAGCTCAAAAGGCAAATCAAGCAGGTCTCTCCAAAGCTACTCTAATTAGAGCTTAGCGGTGTGACTATTTTTTTTGTTCCCTTCTTAAAGATAAAAAGAAAAAAAAAAGAAAAAAGAAAAGAAGAAAATAGTCTTAAAGCTATTACTCTCCGTAAATGCTTAGTTACAACTTGACAATATATTCACAGAGCATCTACTTGTGCAAAATCCCACTGAACCACAGAAGCTTCCCTGCTCGAGTCCCCTGAAGGCCAGGATCTGAGCAGGGCATAGCACACGGGCAAAGGAGAAGAGGTTAAGTGGCTCCAGGACAGCACACACATTTAATAACACAACAGCAGACCAGATGACATCAGATGTTGTAAGGAAACAATGAAAGGAAGTGGGCTGAAAGCCTCCCAGCCTTCCCGATGACAACAACCTCGCTCAAAGCGTAAGAAAAACAGGACAACAGCGGAATTACCGGAGTAGAACAAAAGCTGTAAAATTCAAAACCAAGGGATAATAGACACTTCAACAGTGACCACTACAGGTCTGCATTTATAGAGCAATCCCCGAAGGCAATGGGGAGTGCTGCTAGGGAGCCCAGGAGACTGGCAAATCACCTTGGAGCTACAATGCAGGAATACAAATGTAGACAGCAGGGACAAAATCCCAAATTGGCAGGCTAATATGCTTCACTGCTTCAGTCAACATGCCCTGTCTATCTCAAGTCTATGGACAAAAAAAAAGTGACCAACTATTCTCCTTCTCCAGTGTGTGAGTTACAGTGACTCTCTTTCCATTATATTGAAACACGGGGCAGGAAGCTGCAGCTTTCTCCTCCGAACATCTTAGGACCCATTTCAGGCCCATGAGAACCGACTGATCAGCCATAGTTTATGCTCAAGGTTTATTTTCTGTCCTCAGGTCTTTCATTTAAGTTTATACATAAGAAAAAACACTGCGCTACCCTGGAAAAAAAACCACCATTAAGTTCTTTGCAGGTGGTTTTACAAGTTTCAGAGGTAGCTGAACTGTAGCTTTCTGCTTATTAACGGAGCAATAAGCTGTAGGAAGAAAAAGCAGTGTTTCCTGGTCTCTTTTTAAAACTCTGGTGAGTTAACTCAAGTGAAGTACTTAGTCAACCTGTCAGCATCTGAAGTGACACCAAAAGTTTACTCCAACTAGTAGGAGTGGAAAATGTATATTCTTTTTCTTCACAAGAACACTATATGATCTAGAGGTTGGCTTTTTTGTTTGGTGGTTATTTTTTATAATATCCACTTTTTCTAACAGTAACAATTCAGCTTTGGAAAAAAGAAATTGGACTAATCCTGTCACATACAATTATCAAGTACACTTGCCTCTTAGATCACCAGGAGAGGCTGAGCAACAGATCTTTAGATGCTCAGCACAGGCCTTTCTTTTCTAAGTCAGGAGTAAATTCTTATTTTTAATCCTGCAAAAGTTGCCTAAGAAAACTTTGGTATACACTGTGCTGGTAATTTATGTATCTAACCAAAAGGCAACAGAACAGGATTCCTGATCTCCATCTCTCCCACTGTCACAGAAAAAAAATGGCACAGTGATTAGATACATGTCAGAAGAACTGAGCTGACACTTACTACATAGCTATTGCACCATCAACTAGGGGGTAGTCTGATATTCTAGAGATGCAATTTCCTTTACAAACTTCAGATAAAACCCAACTTTCAGTACTTCTATTCTTTTCAAAGTTACAGTAGAGGAGCAATACTTTGATATTCTCCCTGTTCTGCACAGAAGGCATAATGATGAAGGACCAAAGCGTACAAAAATCAGAGCTCCCAGAGAGAGAGCTTATTCCTTCCTCTAACTCCCAGTTCTCCACACTTCTACCGAGACTACCAACTTAATTTGACAGGATGACTCTTTTCCCCTTTCTAAGGCTTTTCTTCCTTCTGGTGCAAAGGACCAGACAACACAAGCCTAAACCAAAAGACACATATGCCATTCCATAAAATCCAGAATAGTTGAGGAGTGTGAGAAGTGGAAGAGTTGTGGTGAATGTTTGCTTAACTTTGTGCAATTAAACCTCACAGGAACAAGAACCAGACTTTCAAGTGATTCACTTGGTCCCCAGCAGAAGCACCATTCTCAAGGAGCACAGAAAAAAATGACTGACCTTCAGAATAATTCACAGTATATTCTTTGTAACAGCTTTTCCTAAAATTATTACTTAGAAGTGCTGAGTAGGAGTAAGGCAGACAGGCCAAGGTTCCCTGCAACTTTCCAATGCTCGGAGATGCCTGAATTACCACACTACAGGGAGAATAAAAAATGATGTAGGGCCATAAGAAACTCATTCTTGTACTCTATTCAACCACAAAGTTGTGGTGTCAAAGCAAGGAAGGTTAGGAAGGAAGCACCAGTCTATGCCTTTTGGTGCACAGAAAACTCGTGTGTATACATGTCAATGGGCTTCAAAACAAAAACACTGGCTCAATATTTTAGAGGGAAGCATTAACTCCAAATGCTGCTGTTATACATGTTACTCATGTTATACATGACTGCTACAAGCATTCAAGTAATATGCAAAAGTATAGTGAAAATTCACAAGTCTGGACACAGTGTATAGAGGAATCAGTATGTCCTAACCATTTAACCTCCTGTGGTCAACAAAACGCTTGACTTAACAGATGTTTCGTAAACTCTGCTCTGCAGTGTGCCAAATGTGGCCAGGGCAGAATGCCAGAAGCAGCCTTTTTACTGGACAACCAGGAACTCAAGACTATTGACGGCAGTTGGGCTAAAAACAAATTAGAAGGAAGACATACAGCAACACTGCAAGTGAATTCATACAAATTGTGCCACTGAACACATTTTGTTCTTTAGCACCACAGCACTTAATTATTTTGAGAGCTTGCTGATAGGCATGGTTATTGAACACAAATCTCATCTCAGCAGTTTGCATTTTGTCAGGAAGAACTCTTTAGCCTGGAAACTGAGAAGTGATAACTTATTCTCTGTGTCAAGGAATTAAGAGGAGTTAGTCAATTCAGTCATCTGAAGAGGCAGTGTGCAAACTCTTTAGAAAAGTCTGAAAGTTGTCCAGCATTGACCAAAGAATCCTTCCCAAAAGAGGGCAGCAGCTCTCTATATTCAGAGAAGCATAGACTCCTCAGGACAAGGATATAAAAATAAGGTTAGAATCAGGGTAAGGGTAATGGAGTAATATCTGACCCAGAATAGGAAGGATTACTAAATCACCGATTTACCACAATTATTTAAAAGATGATAAAAATCAAGTAATCCGTTTTCCTGGGTTGCAGTGTATTCTATTACCATCTTCATGAGCTGTTGAAACCAGGTGGGGCTGTGTCCCCTGCCTCCTCTCTCTAGACTATCTCCTGTTAATGGGCCAGCTGTCGAAACCAGGTGGGGCAGGGTTCTTTATCTCTCCCATGATATTTCCCCGTCCTCCCTCTGGGGGGATATCTCCTGTTAATGGGCCATCTAGTCTCACCACATGACTGATAAAATTACATCCTCCCATTGTGAGATGCTCCGAGGGAGGAACCAAGCATTCCATCCTGGATATAAGATAAGATTTCAAACACCAGAGTCAGCCCTTACCTACTGGATTCCCAGAGGACAAGAGCTACCACTGGACCTTCAGGTGAAGACCAGACCTTTTCTACAAGAGCACTGCTTCAACAGAACCATCACTCCTGAAGGACTGCAGCCACCATTTTATTGGACTGCTACCAACACCCTGACTGACAGGGTGTCAGGTTGTATCCTGACTCTGTCAGTGGTTTCTTTTTGTACTATTGCATTTATTTTAGCTTTTCCTATTAAATTGTACTTCTGACTTGGAGTCTCTTACTGGTTTTGCTTTCAAACCGGCACATCCATTTTCTTTTTATTCTTGCTTTCTAGCTAGAAGAATGCTGTAGATCTTACCCAGACAACAGTTACGCAGTGGAGATACTGCCACAAAGGGGAAAAAGACTCCAAAAAATGTCAGAATAACTGTTAAAGGAGAAATACAAAGAAAGATAGCTGAAAATTGACCATAAATACAGTGTTTCCATGTTGTTATAACAGAGAGAACAGGAAAATTACTAAAAATATTCTGAATCTAAAGACTGATGCAGGCATTCAGAGCTGGCATGCAGTAGCAAACAGAGTGGATAAAAAGATGTACTGGAAAACAGCCAGCACAGGAGCTGTGGTAACAGAAATGGGGTGAAATTCAGCATCCCAAACTTCAGGCCACGACTCACAAGAACTTCTGTGAGATTTTTGTTCTCCTTGGCTGCTCTGAGCTGAAGGCTCAGGTGCACTGCCTTAGCACATTCCAGGCAC
This sequence comes from Callaeas wilsoni, assembly GCA_013398955.1. Taxonomy (NCBI): domain Eukaryota; kingdom Metazoa; phylum Chordata; class Aves; order Passeriformes; family Callaeidae; genus Callaeas; species Callaeas wilsoni. Next base: position 314,627 of record VWPU01012707.1, read on the forward strand.
CATGCTAATGTGACAGGAGAACAAGGAGGCATTAATTCCAGCTGCAAAACTTACAGATATAGGCAGAGAAGAAGAGAGACTACTGCCTGAGGGATGGTTCAGGCCTTGGATTGTTTCATACAGCAGAATGAGATGCCATCCTCTACTAAATCCCTCAGGAAGGAAAAGCTGTTGGCAGAGCTGATAGAACAGGAAGTGGGTATAAACCAACCCTGCAAGTGCATTTGTCTGGGAAACAAAAGTCTCACAACCATTAGAGTAAGGAAAAACAGTAGCAATACCTACTAAGTGAAGCTTCATCTGCTTATGAAAGAGATGAGAAGTCTTATTTTTGGACATGAGACTGATTCAACCCAGGAGGTCCCTTCCCATTTGCAGTTAGAGTATGATACACACTAACTTGTCTATGTGTTGAATACATTCATCAGCTTTGCAATAATTTTGCCATATAATCTTTCCATCCCACAGCAAATCCACAATTTCATCCAGCCATGATATTTGCCTGCATGTTTACTTGGTGTACCTGAGGCACAGCAGCTTCGTTAGCCTGGCTTACTCCATGTTCTGTCAAAGGCACAAATACAGTAGCAGAGCTGTTAGGCAGCAGATGTGTCCCCTGGTAACTATCTGGTGATTCAAAAAGAATCTTGTGAACTGGCAGGGGGATGAAATACCTGGTTTCACGTAATAAAAACTGGGAAAATCTACAGCTCTCCTATTTGGGCCACCTTTCAAAAAAGCCCTTATTCTGGTTTCCTAAGTTGTTTGCACACGATTTGCAAATATGCACATTAAACTGTTTAGAAGCTACTGCATCAGAAATGGTGCCCCTAACTCAGACTATCAAATTCTCCTCAAAACAGTATTAGTTTAGTCCATTGTGAGCTTTCTCACTCTTCTGCATTGATTCCACAAATTTATTTACTTGCTACAGAAAAAAACCACCTAACATATTATTTCAATGCTTTATTTGGCTTAAAATTATTAGGCTCAAAATTAGCAAGCAACTTACAAGTATTTTGAGATGGTTCTCAATTTTGGTAGTACCTTAAGTACTATTCTTTTCTTCCTTATTCATATGAATGACTGTGGTGAGTACACACTACCTGACACCTGCCTTACACACACAAGTGCACATCCTGTCCAAGGATGAGTTCACTCCACTGACAAAATGACCAAGTTTCTCACTGAATCCTTCAGTCTTTCAGAAAGGAAAGGTTAGAGGCTACCTATCTTATTCTGATGTTATTATGCAATTCTGTTCATTTTCCAGGCTCCCCAGCACCATAGATTGAATTGGATTTGCATCACTGACCATCTGTATTTCTCAGAGCTTCCGCTCCTCACACCTCTTCACTCCATCTCTCAGACGACGTATTACTCCAGCTATTATAGTCAGTAGGCATTACCCCATTTATCTTACTAGCACTGAGGCAGTGTTAGTCTGACCAGTGATATGAAGCAGCTGTTCCACTCTAACCACATCACTACTAAAAATGAAATGGACCAACTTCTTCCCCAGAAAGTGACTTATGACAGCTGTGTTGGCTGATCTGTAGCCTCAGTAAAGTCAGACTGAGTAAAAGGTAAGCACTATCTCCACAGATGTGCAGTGCAGGAGAATTCTTTCTTACCGTTTTTTTTTTTAGCCACATAATTGAGATAGCTGTTTTCCTAATTATTTTTCCACTATAGGAAAAAAAATGCAAATTCAGTCAAATTAGGAAAATAAATTATCCTTCACACCGAGAACACAAATGCTTCCAAAGCAAATGTCTGCAGCCAAGGTATAAATCCATCCTAAAAGTAAAAACAAGCAAGATATTTAAGCCTTATGCCTGTAAAACTCTAAGAGCAGAAATATAATACTAGAAATTCAGTCTATTCATTTCAACAGGGCACACTGACCTAGCCCTAAGGAATCAGATCAATTCTAAAAGCTCAATATTAATAATAAAAAAAAAATCTTTACTATTAACATAAGTCATATGAAAATTTTGCTTCCTTATCACAAGGCTTAGGAATTTCATTTTACATGAAAAATCTATGAAAGCCAAGGCAGAAATACAGATCTGCAGGGTTTGCAGTGTTGGGTTTGTTAGCTTGGTTTGGGGGGTTGGGAGTGTGTGATGTTTGTTTTTTAAGAAATTAAATGGCAGTTTACAAGTCCTACTACAATAAACAGAACAAATAAAAAGACACTTCTGAAAAAGTATTAGTATTAAGTCATTTGTCAGTATTTTATGCTTAATGCATAACTTTAAAACCAATGAGATTATAACATGCAGTACAGCACTCATTCTAATCCCCTTCTATAGTACCTACAGCTTTTTTCCCTGCCTCTCTCATGCATACACACACTCTCTCCTCCCTTTTTTATATATATATATAAAAAAAATCACACACAAATGCATGCTTTTCACATCCTATAGAGAATGTGGCAGAACCACAGCATGCAGGGAAACAGGAATGCACCACCAGTAGCAGGACTCTCTGCCTCTGCCACGGATCATGGTCATGGTCTCACTTGGAGCACACAGGCGTCAATTGTGTTCACATCCTTGTTCTGGGATGTGAACACGTTCAGAGTTACAGCATATAGCCTTATGGGACCAACAGGTACCAATCAATTCATTGCAACACACAACCTTATGGGACCAAGGAGATACTGATGGTTTTATTGAAGCTCAGAACAACTACAAGACACTACGGACATGGGTATTTCAGTTCTGGGTTTGGTCCTTCTGTGAACGTGAATCCCACATAAAGAGGGGCTCACTACTGTGAACACAGATTGACCAGTGAGAATTAAATATCACGCCTGTCTTAGACAGAGATCACATGGCAGGGGCTTGATTGCCCAGCCTAACTACTTCAAGACCCATGTCCCCTTCATGTGCACCCCAGCACTCTGGAGTACCTGCAGCCTCCCACCTCAGCCTCCAGCAGAGACTTAGAACCAGTATAGGAAATTACTCCTAGGGTTCAACGCTTCTAAGCATTTATTTTTATTTACTCCTAATCTAAGTTTCTATATATGTGTCAATGCAATGAGTAAGGCTATTAAAAATAGTTCAAACTAATAAATTAAGGAGTGCCAATTAGGTGGGAACACCCAAACAGATGCCTGGATAAAACTTTACACCTGATTAGCCACTTTACCCCTGATAAGCCCCTTTAAAGAAATGTTTAGGATAAAAACGCCTTATTAATGGAGCTAGTTTGTTGGGGTTTTTAGAAGAAGATAAAACTTTAAACTTTCAATTTTTATTCTGTCAGATGTAATTTCCATATTGCTGTTTCTTCAAGAACATAGAAAAATCACAGTCCATTTGGTGGCCCATACACTTGACAGCCAACAGCTGCCACAGATACACATGCTACTAATCAACACAGAGGATGCTACCCAGAGGCCCTCTGCAAGCACCAGACCTCTCTCAGCTCTATGAGCAGCAGACTATTGCAAAGCCAACTATTAAAACAAAATACACTATTTCAGCATATTTCATAAACAGGTTCTATTGAAGTCATACATTTAAAAAATAGTTGAAGAGAGCATTTGATATGGAAATGGAAATATTATTCCCATTTTACCTGTTATTCTGCCCCTATTAGTCCCTGCCTCAGCAGTAGAAAGCATAAGCACAGCAAACTTGCAAATCAGTTCAGGTCTATCTGCAGGATTAGATTCAATGGATGGCTCAGGGTGTCACAATATTTTCCAGGGGCACTTTATTTGCTCTCTGAAGATACTCTTGAAAATGATTTCTTAGTCATTAATTATTCATTCTATTTCTTATAATCAGTTCTTTTAATTAGTATCCCAGGCAGCTTTGCCGAGGATCCCACACTTTCAGTAATTAGGGGCAGTTTGTTGCCCCTAATTAACTTCAGACATAGCAAGACTCTTATTACTTTGTTATTTCAGCTGTTTTTATGTTTGCATTGCATATGCTGTCCTGCTTTAATGGCTCAGAAAGGAGATTGCCCTGTTGTGCTATTTATCTCATTTAGGTTCCATCTCTCTTTCTTGACTCTGTGTTAGTTGCTGTATATTAAATCTCTCTCACTCTCTGAAGTCACGTCTCCACTGGCAAGCAGTGTGACACCAGCAAAGTGCATCTGTACAGCGAAACAGAACCCTGCCAGCCTGTACAGTCTGCTACCCTTTTGTGCTGCCCTGCACAGTTAAGTGCACTTGCAACAGACACAGCTTGTAATACAGCAAGAGGGTCATGTATGGAGGCTTTAAACAGTTTGCTGATTTTATCCCACCTCTGTGACCTCTTGAAGGCCATTCTGGACTGAGTTCTGACTAACTGTTGTTAGCAATTAATGGGTTAATAAACCATTAGAGTTTAAATATCCAGAACACATAAAACAGCTAGAGGTTTAGTAACAATCTGAATAATTTTCCTGTTATTTTAAATAAATAATACTTCTCCTTCTTACATGGTGTTTTTCATCTAGAGACAGCAAGGTATATTAAAGCAGCAGAAAGACTGGTGTAATCCAGTTGTTCCAATTAAAGTTTGAGGAAGAGTCAAGCAAAGACCACAGCAGCTCTGTTCACAGCATACCATTGACCTTCCGGGTGATTCAGCAAGGAAAGAGGTTTTAAAAATTCTCCACCCCAGGCTATGGCTGGTGGGTGCAAAGAGGAGCCAAACAAATTTTCTTCTGGCTCTAACACAAGTCCCGTAAGGTACATTCTACACTCAGGGTGTCTGAGAGAGAGCCACGCACAAAAATACTCACATAGTCTGATACCGGTGGGTGACTGACCTGCAGAACAAACAGATTAGCTTTACATTACACAGTTAAGAATGACACTTCATTTTCAGCAACACATGAGCAAAATACATCGATATATGCACAGGCTGCTGGATCTTGTAATTTTCATCTTACCACTGTAGGATATTTGGGTTTTTATATTCCAGGCGGTAAAACAGAAGGCTTATATTCAAAAAACACAGCTAGTCTTATAATAGCTTTATATAATATTTACATAATTTTTTAACAATTATTATCACAGAAGAAGGCCTGGCAACATTAAGTAAGTTATTAAGTACTTAAACATGAAGTACCTAAAAACTTGGATGGCAGAGAAAGACAACTTTAAAAGCTGGCCTTAATCTCATGTGGTGTTTTTGAAGTAAATGAATTTGGGAGACAAAGTATGCTGAAAAGAACCCAAACTCATAGAAACAAGTTTGTCAGAACTTGCATCACAGAATATTTCAGCTAAAAGACATCTAGCTACTTCATAACCATGTACTAGTATGCTCAGACCCTCTACTGTGTGTAGCACATGTGGCTATGAGAATGATACTGCATTTGGAGTTAAGTCACCGCAAGCTGCATCTAAGTGTCCATTCACCCAGCAGAAGATTACTATAAAAAAAAAAAAAAATTCTAATAGAGTTTGTTAACTTCCATCTCCAAATAATACCACTATTTATTCTTAAATCCCCACTGGTAAGAGATTGAAAAATCCTCTGCCTTTTATGACACTGTAGGAAGGAAAAGAAAGTGAAAGGGGAACTGATTTCTAAGATGATTTATTATCAGAGCTATACCAAACAACCTCTTATTTATTTTTATTTCTTCTCTTTGCTTATGCTCCATCCATAAGGAGGTCAAAATAATAAAAAAAATTATATGGTCAATATTAATATTTTAGCAATAATACGTATTTGATGTATTAAACAGCTAGAGTGGAGGAACATTTGTAAACACTTCTGAATAAGAAATAACCTTACTACAAGGCCTCAGAATATGTAATTTAGAAATAAATCAAGGAATTTATGTGCAATAGGCACAAACTGGGGATGTTTCCCAGCAAATGCCAGCAAGATAAGCATTCGGCGTAAACTGCCTGAAGGTGAATTTTTTCTTAGAAAAAGAAAACTCATGAATTCACCATTAGACAAACCTAAACATATAAAACAACTCCAACTTTCTGCAGAAAAAAACCCACTGTTTTCCCCAGTGGACTATATGCCAGTGCTTTGATTTTCATGGAGTCCAACTTCTGCATACCATGTTTCTCACCAGCTCTTTGCCCTTACTATTCTGTATTACACTGACATGGATTTCGAGACTATTCCCTTATTTACCGGTTTAATCATTATCCTTTTTTCTAGACCAATATCTTTCTTGCAAACTCACCCCCAAGATATTCCTCCTTCATTTCTGTTTAACACTGCAAAGCATAACTCTCATGACCAATGGATTTCTCTGCTACAAATTCATTCCTCTTTAACTTTGTCATTGTCTTTGATGAACAGTTCCTCTACTCCAAAATTAATTCACTTCCATGCACTTTCTCAACACCTTCAACTCAGTCCATGAAACTCTCCATCACTGATGGCTGTTTCTCCTCTAATCTTTCTAGATGTACACCATCTCTTCAGAGGTCTCGTTTACACCCTATATATTTGTCCTTTCTTCCACATCCTTGTCTATGGCCCAAACAAGTCTACTCAAAGTACAATCCTAAGGATTCTTTTTGTGTCTATACTATCACTCAGAGTATCCCTCCAGGACTTTCATTACACAGAAGCTGCCAGACTGTTTCTAAAACCCCACAGACAAGACAATTGAACATAAATGAATAATTGATGGTTGAGAGAAAAAGGGAAACGCAGTTGCAGAAAAATTCTTGTATAATCACCTTCTCTTTTTCTAATTTTGATTCACCAGGTCACATATTTAAAGAAGTACTCACTGTAGCTCTGTTCATTCTTCACAATGCTGTTAATTAATGCTTTTCCCCTTCCTGACAGGAAAAACACTCAAGAACATTCTTGAACTCATGCATACAAGCAATCACACTTGAAGAGAAGCATATGCTTTATCTCCTCACTGCAAAATAAATAAGAACCAGAAATAAATTCTATTGAGCAAGTACCATCAACTTCTAGGGAATTTTAAATACAAAATGAAAAGCCTTCAATGCTTATGGCTGAGAAAATAACCTTCGAAATGCAAGCTTAAGCTGATGCAGCCTGGTACCGACATGCAAACACTATCTCTCCTGCTGCTCAGAGTTTCTCACACACAGCAACAAATTGAAAACTGCCTTTTCACAGCTGCTATTCTGCAACCTGGGGGAATCAGCCGCAACACACAAGAACTGGGCTGCTTTCAATTCAGTGCCAGCACTTCTAGGCAGAAATGGGCACTGGAGACAGGCACCAGGCAAATGAGCAGGACTTCAGCAGATGCTGTTCCTCGCCCCGCCTCCCGTCTTGACTGGCAACAGCCAGAAGTCAGGGAGCAGTCTGAGTGCCAGACCCGCGCATGCCACTGCCATCAGCTGGCAGCAAGAGGAGTACCTTGGAAAGAAATACAGGAGGCACGTTTGCAGCTAATGTGCTAAAAAATCCCTATATATGAAAACTGACTTCAGGATTAAACTTTAAAAACCTTAGAGACTGGCACCTGGTTCAGGCAGAGTAACTTACTAACTGGGGCTCAGCACAACTAAATACAGAACCAGAGCCAAGGCATAAAGACAAACACCCCAAAACACACCCCTCAATGAGCAGAGGCGAGGCAGCGAGCCAAGCGCTTTCCTAGCAGACAACACATCATCCCATCTTCCTCTAAGGATACCTCTTGGGTTAATAAAGCAAGTCTTGTCCCTGAGCTATTAGCCTTCCACCTGCAGCAAGGGAAGCAGCAGGAGGCAGGGATATGTTAAGCTAGCAAAGTAAGGGACATTTATGCACAAGGAAAAAGCAAGGATAACGGGGCAGTAGAACACAAATACAGAGGTACATTAAAAGAGCAAACCAATACATACTGAAAGCAACTTTAGGATGATACTCACCAGTATGAAAAAGAAATGGTACAAAGCCAGAAAGAGAAAAACCAACTAATAACCAGCAGGAAAATGGAAAGGCAATTGGTTAGTAGTGTCCCCAAACACGAACTAGTGACAACAGGTTTGCATGGAGAAGCAAGGGGGAAAAAATGAAAATTTGCTATCACAGAAATACATTGCTCAATGAATAGTCAACTAGCAGCCAAGCAGTATTTTCTGTTCTGGCAATAGTGCACAGTTAAGGACAGTACATAGTAATTGATATTTCGATATACTGCGCCTTAGGCAGGTAAAGGAGCGTGGGTCAGAGGGGAAAAAAGTGTTTTCCCCAGCTTTGTTATTCCACAGCATCAATGAGTATATTTCACAGATGACGTCAGAGAAAGTATTAAAGACAAGATGAGCTGATTTGGTATTTCTGCCTCTCAATCACCAATTCTAGCAGTTCAGATACACAAAATACAATGTAAGAATAACAACTGCAAAGGGTTAGAAATGCAAGGCAGCCCAGCCAGACAATTCCCCCGTACAGTCCCTGCAGAGAGGGTGGCAATCAACTGATCCTTCAAACTTTCCTCCTGTCAGCTCCCCTGTAGAAAAAACTAGTAACTCGTGTTCCACAGGCACTTTAAATGAGGTCTTTGCCAATAGGAGTTAACACATTTGTCAAGCTGTGTGGGTGACAGAAGAAAAGAAACAACCTGAGGTCACGCATTCAGAAAAAAAAAATTTAAATTGTCCCATCAAATAATAATAACTAATCAAATTTCAGAGGCAAGTATAGGTACAATAGGCAGTGAAAACAAAAGAAGCAGGCAAAAGAAGAGAGTGATAAATTTTTCATCATAGTAGATCAGGTTTGCAGACTGTCCACACATGTTCACTTCATTACACAGCTGTTCACCAATATCTGGCTTTCCCAGCACATCTACAGCTTCTGGCCAAGCCACACTGATCAGTGCTGAGCTGGTAGGCCAGAAGAAGAATTCAAGATTACAACAAAACTCTGATGGGTTGTCATTTCTGAAGCGGCACTGGTTACTAGGACGCTTAGCTTCTGTCATCACCCTTCAGTACTTCTTCAGCCATGGTTGATTCTGTCGCCCATGGTGAGCAACCTTCCTACTGCAGGCAAAACCAACTTCTTCCCCAAACAGCCTGTTCTCACAAGGGTAGAAAGATCTATTTGTGAATAATCTTGTCTCAACATGTATAGAGGTCTGCAGGCTACCATATTATGGATTTTGACAGGATTTACCAGAACTCTCTGTACTCACTTGACTAAAAATAAAAACTATACACAGCTTAGAGCATGATGACAAGGTGTTACGGGGAAAAATAAGGCAATAAACTTGATTTAAAATGACTTTCTATAACACCACAGAAAGAAGTGAAATCTGTAAAGGAAACAATGAAGGTAGAATTAGAAAACATGTTCCTAGAAAGATCTTTAGCAGAATTTTGACCAGATGAACAAGTTTTAGAGCTATGCTTTTTTCTCTGAAATGTGTCCAGAGTTTCTGGAAACAATGGCTTTGGATGTACTCTCCTTGCTACCTTAGCAGTGCAGAAAGCAACATCTTATGAAGCATGTTCAGAGGCTGCTGAGAGACAATCTTTCTTTCCCAAAACATGCTTAGCCAATAAATAAGCAGATACACATCACCAGCTCAAAAGTAAGGAGACATAGGACTTGAGACAGAAGAAATAAAAACATTGGGAATAAAACTGCAATCCAGAGAATGAAGTCTATCCCCATAACCAGCATTTCCTGACAGATGTTATTTAGTGGACACGTATCATTATAAACCTCTCCTTTACAGATAAAGTCCAAGAAAGAGGAAAGAATGAATGCACAAAATTCAAATGAAAATAAATTACTGATTATTACTGCTCCTACTTTCGAGAATTAGCTAGAAGTCAATGGTTTTGATCTACTCATGATTTAGTAGGTGGATGGGAGAAAAGGAATGGAAGGAAAATAGGTCATCAAGTAGTTAGGAAGTAAACTCAGTTATGAATTCTACATGGCCAGACCAATTACTTCTAATACCTATCACCTATGAAAACAAGTCCTGAATTATCTGCTTTGATTTACTAAGACTTTCATGCATTACAAAATCTTGTTTAGCCTAGGAGTGCTACTTCTCCCTTAGTCTTGGATTTCTGTGTGGCCACTTGATTACGCCAGTAAATTTTTAAATGTTGAGAAAGAAAATCACAGGAAATGCCTTTTTTTTGCTCATGGTAGCACTTTGCTGTCCCTTCCTTCCCCAGGAACTTTAACTCTGATTCATCTCCCAGATGCAGAACCTGCCTTTGGCACACAGAGTACAACTGGGTAGGTACATATGGGTGTACAACTGATTAGTATAAACAGCAGTTACCAGGGTCGTCATCTAATCACTATCTCAGTACATATCTACTCATATATACAATATATGTTCACATACACCACTTTCCCGTGATGTAAGACAGTCACAAGTGAATTTCTTTCACAACCTAAATCTCATTCTATGGACAAATTCAATCTGGCAGTTTGAGATTCGGTTTGGCTGGGGCAGTAGAACACAAGAAAGAGGAATGGGATTAGCAACGACTGTGTTCTCTTTTGTTGGGACTAGAAACAAGGTGGAGTGAAGAGGTAGAAGAAAAAAATGGTGAAATATGTTTGAGGGGACTCATAAAAGTGGTAACTTCAAAAATGTGAGAGTCTCTTTTAAACCAGAGACAGACAAAATTTGCTTTATAAAAGAACAATATGTAATGCATTGATGCATCAATGTTTCCCTGCAAGTTGGAAAACATATGACTAAATATTCACAAATATCTATCGAAAATATGTAACTAAATACATACTAGCTCTACACTGTAGAGCTAACTCCATCTTCATCAGGATCTGCTACTCCACCTCGAAAAATAACACCATGCTTCTGTTCCACACCTCCAATATTTGATTACTCCCCCTTCTCTATCAAAAACCTACCAGCAATCAAAGTAAGGTAGGATATAATAGTAAGTCATCAACTAACTCTGAACAGTTAAAAAAGAGTACTTCTATTACATATGCAAGAGACTACCAAAAAAAAAGAAAAAAGCAGCCATACTATAATAGTATGTGACTCAGCAAATCCTGGGTTAAACTTCATTGAATTTGTCATTAAAAGCAAGTTAGAAGAACTGATGGACTCTGGTGAATTATGCTAGTTCTTTTTTTTTCTTAAAGTTTGATTTTCTTTTTTAGTTAATCTTATCTATCACAATACAGCAGAGCTAATTTTACTTAGCAAGAAGAAAGAAGAAAGGACAACAGAGGAGTGAAACACTTCTTGCATTCAAAATTCTTTAATTAGTATAACACAGTCCATTAAGCATGGTGGTTTCAAGATACCATATAGTGCATTTTCATCTGATACTAAAGCAAGACCATAAGTGTAACCCCTTTCCTTACTGATATTACAACGCAGTTGAAGATATTTGATATATGAATTCCATTTCATTCCCTTACTGGATAATATGTTCCACATTAAAAAGGAAGCAAACTGCATACCTCAATATTTGCTCAGCAATATGCCAAATGAACTGGCAGAAAGAACAAATTACTTCTGCTCTTAAGCAGGGTGGATACTATTCTTAGGTTATCTGAAAGACTGCTGGTGCAAAAGCACTACAAGGAGTTCACAAGCAGAAAGAGGCAGGGGGCTGAAACCACACAGATCACAGGTTCTGGTTCAAAACCATACCTTGGATCACTGGTGATGGACGGGGCATGCAGTAGCTTACAGCTCCAGTTACATAACACAGGTAAGGAACCTCAGTCCAGCTCACAATGGACAGGCAGCCACATGCTGTCACACAGGTCAGAACTGAAGCAAAAAAGCAAGAGGTCCAGGAACGGTCCATATCCATATCCTATCTTGGCAGATAGAAAATTAATTCAGGAAATAAGACAGACTTTTATCCCACAGAATATGAGTCACAGAATCAAAGAATGGGTAAGGGTGGAAGGGGCAACAGTATGTCATCTGGTCCAACCTCCCTGTTTCAGCAGGGTCATCCCGGAGCACATGGCACAGGATTGTGTCCAGATGGTTCCTGAGTATCTCCAGTGAGGGAGACTCCACAGCCTCTCTGGGCAATCTGTTCCTGTGTGCGATCACCCACACAGTAAAGAAGTTCTTCCTTATATTCAGGTGGAACTTCCTGTGCATCAATTTCTGCCCATTGACTCTTGTCTTAATTTCTTTGCACCACGAAGAAGAGCATCCTCTTGACATCCTCCCTTCAGATACTTATATACATTGATAAGGTCCCCTCTCAGTCATCTCTTCTCCAGACCAGCTATCACACCTCCAAAAGTGTCCTCCTTCAGGACACTGTGTAAGACAGGTGGTTGTAGTCTCATTCCCAAAGCTGACGTGGGGCCACCGTGCAGCACAGAGTACAGAAATTAGACATAAAGAGGGCTCCTTCATACAGGTCTCAGCAATCCCAAACTATCAAAGCAGGTTTTCCGAACCCTCAAAACTCATGACCAGTTCTATTACCCCATATGCAATAATTTACTGGGTAATATATATAAAATTGTCAAATAAGAGGAAGGATGGTTATGTGCATTTCACTACTTTTAGACAGAAGTGCGACTCCTAGAAAGAATTATTTTATGTGTTATGTCTCATTTAAAAACACTATTTCCTGACCAGGAAAAGACAAGTCATCCTTGTTCTGCAGCTAAATTCCTAAATATGACAAAAGTCTCTTTGTACATACAGCAATTAATGCAAAATCCAGAGTTCACTTAAAAATAGTAATTAGCAAGAGAAACATTTAATTTTAGGTATCAAGTCAGTTTTGTCAATCAGTCTGTTCATTGCTCATAGTTAAATCCACAAGAGTTTTATTTCTACATTTGCTGCACATTGGTAATCTCTTTTCATACATTTTATTAATAAAAATAATTAATACAGTAGTTATTTTTAAAACAGTTCCTATACTTAGTGACTTAGATTAGTGAGAACTTCTAAATGCTCAGTATCTTCTGCAATTGATGGCCACAAGCTGCAACTTGGAAGCTGATTAGGAAAATTTAATCAAGAGGAGGGCAATGCAGCAGTAGAGCAGGTCAGGTTGTGAGATCTCATCCCTGGAGGCTTCTGAGCCGCCTGCTTTTACCTAGATTGATACCAACACTACATCAAGTCTGCTTTGGCTTTGTCCAGTGGGAAGTCACACTTAGATGGATCCAGATGTCTCTTCAAAATATAATTTCTATGGTGATTCTGTGTTGAGGTAGGGAATTTCCAGTGGGTTGAAAATTTTTATTTCAGATTTTCTTTGGCTTTCTGCTTACAAGATGTCTCTATTCAGGCGCCAGAGTTTGAGTACCTAACACTTAATAAAAACAAAACAGTCTTCCAGAAACAATCTTATTATTACTGCCATGTTGCCCCATTAACTTGTCTGAGAATTCACTAAACACAATTACCTACAGCAGGCAAACTTCAGATACCCCAAAACATTTAGTATTGGATTTTACAAACTCTTAGACATACGGAAGTATCAAGATCATAAAAGCCAAGTAGAATTAAATCATTTTTGTGTCCTATTGCCATCTTTCTAGAAAGTGATGTAGAATGGGGGATTTGTTTGTTTCTTTTGTTTTGGTTTAGTTTGTTTGTTTACAGAACCGAAAGTAAAAAAAAAAAAAAAACACAAACAATTTTTAAGACCAAACATTTCAAACACTGAGCTTTTAAGTAGTTATCTGGAAACGTAGTGCCTTAATCCAAAACTTTAGGCATTCTACTTTTTCAGCAGCTCAAAAGTAAGAGAGAATAAGCATAAATACCTACCATGCACCTACCAGTTCTCAAAAGCTTGTCTTTCATGTACAAGACACAAAGAATAACTTTGGTCAGCCTTCATTAGAAGGTCATTCTCACCACAAACATGCATGTTGGTTGTTTCTATGTACAGAGAGCGCACTCAATAATTCATGACACAATATAGTTTTCTCATTCACCTGTGTTTTAAGGCTTAATTTGCACGGGTTGGGTACAGACGGTCAGAACGCGACTCGCAGGAGGCACCTCTGGAAGGTTTAATTCCATTCATCAGGCACCGCCGAGAAGCAGGAATATATCCTTCACCGCAGAACGGCCCCAGCGCCCCCGCGCCCGCTCCCTGCGCTCCTGTGCCCTTCGTACGGCGACTTCGAGAGCAACTCTAAAAACTTAAACGACTTCAGCCCTGGTGACTGATGGATTTCTAGATAAAGCGTGTGTTTTGGGCAAGGCGAGCTGACACCCAGCCCTGCAGCAGGCGCTCCGGCAGCGCCCGCGGTGCCGCCGGCGCTCCCCGCGCCGTGCCCGGCCGGTGCCGCGGCCCCGCTCAACCTGTTGCGGGCCGGAGCGCCACGGCGAGCGGGACGGAGGGCGCGGTATGGCCCGCGGGGGGCGAGCGAACACGACGGGGCAGAGCAGCGGGGAAGCGGGGGCTCACCTTCTGCTGCCGGCGGGCCATGTCCGTGGGCTGCTTGGCGTTGAAGGGGTGCGCGATGCACCTCGCGATGAACACGTAGAGCTGCAGCCGGAGCCGCTTCTCCCGCTCCTCTCGCTGCAGGCGCTCCTGCTCCTCACGGCCCTCGCTCAGCACCGAAGGGCTGGGGCTGGCTGCCCGTGCCGCCCCGGCCTCCCTGCCCCGCGAGTCCCGGGCCGGCGGCGGCAGCGAGCGCGGCGAGCCGCCGCCCGCCGCTACCAGCACGTCCCGCCGCTCCTCTTCCAGCAGCTCATCGGACTCCTCCTCGCTGGAGGAAGGGTCTAGCATCGCTCTCGGCGGGCGCGCCCCGCGGCCGGGCACTGAGCGAGGCGGGGAGCGGCGCGCACCTTTCCGGACACGTCGAGTTTACACACGGACTGTTTCCGACCGCCGGCGGCCGCCGGGCGGGAGCGGCGGGGCGGGGAGCAGAGGCGGGGTTTGGGAAGGGGGTCGAGCCTGGGTTGCCGTGGGAATTGCTCCGAGCGGCTCCCGGCGGAGGCAGAGGCGGGACTGGGGCCGGGCCAACGTCTCCGCCCGCCCCGGCGAGGGCAGCGGCCCGCGAGTGCCCGGGACGGGGTCGGGCAGGCGGCGTTAGGACCGCTGTAGCACCGCACCCGCCGACGCACCCCAGCGCACGGCTCGGCACGGCTCGGTTCGGCTGCCCTGGTCCCAACGACAGGGGCGGCCGCTGCGCAGGGGAGCCTTGGCCGCCGCTCCGCAGCGCTGCTCCGCTCGGGCCCTGGCGGCCCTGGCACTGGCACTGGCCGGTGCGCTGCTCCTTGCCCCGCGTCCCGGCCCGCGTGGGAAGCGCGCCCGCCGCTCGCCCGCCTGCTCGGACGCACGGCGGGACTCCCTGCTGGAAGGGCAGAGTGGGGGCTATGTTCGCCGCCGACCCCGAGCCTCGCTGGCATCCTCTGCCAAGTGTTGGTGGGGGAATGAGAGGCGTCTCAAATGGCCCCAGAAAAAGAAGCCGTCGAAACCGTGCGTTTCTGAGGTTGCGAGTGGGCTGATGCTGAAGTGTACGTGGCTGTCGCAGGTTACTTCTGTTGAGAACTTGCAGTCACAAATAGGTAGTTCACATCTCTGTGAAATTGTTTTTCTAGACTGTCTGAGGATCCAGACAGGTGCATAGTCACAGTGGTTCTTGTCACAGTTAAGGCTGTGAGAACCGTACAAAAGCCTACCACTAGCATTCACTAAAGTTAAACAAAAAAGGCTTCACCATGTGAGAGCCAAATTTCTGGAGTCTGATCAGGGCTTCCTGGGAAAGCCTAGGGAGGTAAGGGACATCAGATTTCATGTGGATCAACAAGTCCTTTTCTCACTCCCTACATAACCACAGGTGATGGTGCTGGTACCGTGGAGGACAAGGGAACTACTAAACAGGGAAGTATCAAGAGCTAGGAGGACAAAGGCTGGAGGGATGGACTGGCACACAGAAAGGCCATGACTCTGTGTGCAGCTCTAAAACAATGGCAGCTGAGACTGTGTCCATGCCGCTCCACGCCCTGCTCATTAGCAAGTTTTTAAAGCCCTGTATGAAAACTCAACAAACTCGGGCAGCCAACCCAATTCTCACTGTATGAGCTGAGCTGGGTTTAGAGTTGTGAAGGACTCTAGTCTGTTACCAATATTTTGAAGTGCCCAGTACTGCAAATTTAGGAAAGGATCTTTAAAGCTGTCAGTTACCTCCCTAGTGAACCAGCTCTCAGAAAGTGGAATTCCTCCTGCTGTGGGCAGCAACTATTAGCTAGATGGCAGCATTAGGCATTAAGAGTTTGAGTTCTTCTGCCTCTGGATTTGTACCAGGGGAATGAGGGGAACACTGAGGGAGAGTCATGCTAACAAACACACTGGCTTTCTTCACACTTTGGGTGAAAAGTGTAGCAGTCGTACAGAAATAGGTGGGCTATTTTTATGGGTGACTTGTGTCCTTACTATTAACTGACAATAGTAGGCAGAATCTGTGAAATGGAGAAAGGCAGTCAGGGAAAAGCATAAATGTCAACCTGTTGAATATCTCTGGTCACATTTCCTCAGCACAGTAATTGCTAAAGCCAGTTCTTGTGGGACAACCATCACCAATCACATTGCCAGTGCTTGTGTCTCCATGGCAAGTAGTGCTAGTCCTGTAGTAGAGAACAGGTAGTTCCATAAAAAAATATGGTTACTGTAAATGACTTTTTCACTAAGAGGAATGCAATGTCCACTCAGATTTGTGGGTGCCTTTTACAAGAACTTGTTTTCATTCTAATAGCAAATAAAAATAAAGTAACACTACAAAAATCTTGCCACTGAAGACATGCCAAGCACAAATTGCGATATCAATTCTATGAAACTTTAAAGCAGTCAGGTCCCAAACAATTTTAAATGTAATGGCTCAATCCAGCAGTGTCATCTCTGAACTACTGCTGCATTAAGGCCAGGATGATCATGTTGTCATACATAAGATTACATGACTCTTCTTTTTAGAAAAGATTATGGTTGCTCCACTAGCTGCCTGAACCTTTTTGGAAGGGAGATGTCTTTCTACTTTCTTTCACATTTTATATCAGAATCAGAATTATTAAGATGGATAGGAACTTTCTGAGCTCATCTAGTCCAACCGGTGGAGCAGGGTGACCTCAAGCAGATTGCCCAGGGCTGAGTCCAATCAGGTTTTGAACATCTGCGAGGATGGAGACTCCACAATCTCCCTGGGCAATTCATGCCCGTGTTTGACCACTCCCACAGTAAAAGAAAGCTTTTTTCCTTTGTCTAAACAGAATTAATTTGCTGTATTTCATTTTGTGCCCATCACTTCTTGTCCTTCCCAGAGCATCACTGAGAAGTGTCTGGCTCTGTCTTCTTTATTCCCCTCCATCAGGTATTTATAAATTGATAAGATTCCCCTGAGCCTCCTCTTTTCCAGGTTGAACTATCCCAGCTTTCTCAGCCTCTCCACATAGTTCACATGCTCCAAATCATTCATCACCTTCCTGACCTTTTTCTTGCTTCAGCATGTCCGCATTCCTCTTGCATTATGAAGCCCAGCACTCTGGATGTGGCCTCTCCAGTGCTGAGGAGAGGAGAAGGGTGATACCCTTGATCTGCTGGTGGCACTCATTCTAATGCAGCCCAGAAGGCTGTTGGCCTTCATTGCTGCAAGGGTGCATTGCTGGCTCATGTTTGGCTTGGTGTCCGCCAAAACTTAAATCTTTCTGAAAAGCTGCTTTCAGAAGCCAGCCTCCAGCCTGCACTGATGCAGGGAGGTTTTTATCCTTTAGGTTCAGGACTTCGCAATTCCCGTTGTTGAGCTTCTTGAGATTCCTGTTTGCCATTTTCTCCAGCTTGTTGAGTCACACAACCTGAACAGTCACACAGTCATGTAGTGTATCAGCTACTCCTCCCAAGTTCACGGTGTCTGCAAACCGTCAGAGGGTGTGCTCTGTCCCATCCTGCAGGTCATTAATGGAGATGTTAAATGGCGTTGGTCACAGTATCCATCCCTGGGTACAGCACTACTGATTGGCTTTCAGGTGATCTTTGTTCCGCTGATGACAAACCTTGAGGCCAGGCAGCTTGTTCCCACCTAGCCAGTCTGCACTTCATCAGTTTGTCTGTGAGAGTGCTATGGGAGGAAGGCAGTGTTGAAAGCCTGGTTGAAGTCTAGATAAGCAACGTCCACTGCTCTCTGCTCATCCACCAAGCTATTTGCTCAGTCATGGAAGCATATGAGGTTGCTCAAGCATAATTTCTCCTGCATAGACCCATGCTGGCTATCCCATCAGTTTTCTGCTTTGAATATGTTTTGAAACAGTTTCCAGAGTTACTTGCTCCATCATTTTCCCAGGAAAAAAAGTGAGGCTGACTGGTTTGTAGTTCTTTTATTCTTTATTCTTTTCTTCTAGTCTTTACTGAATAGGAGTGCTATTTGCTTTCTTCCACTACTTAAAACATCCATGTCTTCCCTAGAGCTGCGTGCAAAGGACCTCTAGCAAGTCAGCAAAAGTCTCATGCATTGCTTTCAGGCCTCAGCTTTCTTCCCCGTATCTCTTTATTTGGGGAAAAAGATGAAATTTAGAAACAATTCAGATTTTGTTTTCCATCAGACTTGCCTCGAAATAGAATGTTCTCAGCTTGGAATTGGGTACATTGGTAAAATGAATTGACAATATCTATCTGCATCTCTAACATCTTAGGATAACACCCTTACCTTCTGCAGCTGCTTGTGTCTCAACTCTTTATTTGACTGTGTATTTCCATTCTGTAAAGCTACTCTTGTCTAACATTATTTGTATTTTTGGTTTTGATCTCTTGTTTATTCTTGGTGCTACTTTTCATCTGGTGTATTTAAATGTAGAGGATATCTTTCAAATATATATTTTAGATGTTTTGCAGAGCACAAAAGCTGCCTTTCTGGAGCCCTTTTTGTACTTCACTGATAATGCTACCATCAAACAATGGTGGTATCAGTCTAATAGGAATCAGGCAGAACTTGTCCCTGAATTCCTCAGATGCTTGTGTTCAAATGCTGCTCAGCCAGTTAAGTGCACAAATGTCAATGCATAATATTTATATTCAAATACTTATAAGCTTAAAAAAATCCAACCACAACAATGAAAAGTCAGTCATCAGTTCTCATCAAGAATATTTAACCAAACCCATTTTATTTGTATTTATTCTTCAATTTGTCCAACCTCAGCACAGATTTATATACAATTGCACTCATTCAACTGCATTTTTTCTGCCTAGATATTACATTCTGCCTTACTTAGTTTGTAGAATATATAAACAAAATGGTGTTAAGGACTGGATTGTTCTTTTTTTATATGGCAATGAAATGAGGATCTTTTTGGTAAGGTTTGCTGTTTAGAGGATAAAAGAAGCAATAAAATAGCTAGTGGTGAAAAAATCAATTTTGAACTGATTTAATTTTTTTTTTCCAAGACATAAAAATTATAGCTATGATTTCAAATCCTTCATTTGAGAAAATATGTGGCTAAAATTAATGGATATAAGAACATATTTATGCTCAGTAAAGATTTCCTAGTAGAGAATCAGTGCCTTGTAATTCACCTGTAACTGTCTTTTGGTCATAAAATTCATTATTATTTTGAGGCTCAGTAATGAGTTTTAGCCTCATGCATAGCATTGTCATTTTAGACACTTCTTGTACTATTTTTCTCTAATGTTTTGGCTTACCAAACCATGTGATTAAGCATGAATCTCACCTTACGTTATTTGTAAGCAGGTCATAGCCAAAGCCAGACATGGCAGTGATGTTTCTAGGGTGCTTTGTAATTGATTTTTCATGAGAATACACCATACCAGGCAGCACTTAGTGGTGGGTGAAGTACTGCCTCACCCTTTCCCTTACCCACTGTGACCACCTTTGTTTGTACACCATGAACTCGTGGAGAAAAACTGGAAAGCATGACAGAATACTTCCTCAAAAGTACAAAACCTAAAAGTAAAGTAGAAAAACATGGTTTTTATTATATTTAGGGGGTTTCTTTTTTTAATAATGATGGTTAAGTTGAGCATGTATTGTTTTTGTGGTCTTGCTTACTGCTTCTGAAGGCATTTGTTGACACTGTTGTCCATGTGTATGTATGAGTTTTTGCCTAGGCAAAAACACATAATAAAGATGCTCTAGGGGCCTATGGTATTGTTAATGTGGATTTACAATATACTTGGAAGAATATGAGTTTGAAAGTTCATAAGAGCTTACATTCTTTTCCTGATGATCTGTGTACAATAGATCTTCAGAAAAATAAATTTATCAGCATTTGTGTACTATTACCACTGTAGTGCTCACCTCTATGACATGAGAAGTTTGTGCATAGCTGATACATTTTCCAGTCCTCCAGCTTTTCCATAGAAGATTAAGTTAATCCTTTGTGAAGAGTTTTCAGGAGGGGGTTAAAATTTCTGCTGGTTTAATTTCTGGAATATAATGTAAATTCATTTCATTTCAGGAATGCATTTCTCCCAGAGGCATGTCAGTCGGTACCTCTATTAATTTCAAGTGTTCTGTGCTGATTCAAGTATTTGGATGGGAATTTGTAGAAAGAAATCACTAGAGGTTGTGGTGTTGACCATACATAAAATGGGTAGTAGTAATAACTGACTTGAAATGAACAGAGCTCTTCAGCTTGTGTTGACAAAATAGAGCTTTCCTCGAAAACCAGGCTTGCCACTGATTTACTTCATAGTGGGTCTCCCTGTAGCACAATACAGGTTGTGGGACTCTGCATAAATATTCAGACAGCTTCTTTTTGTCTTTCTGTCTGCCTGAAAAGATGGGATTTATTTCTTTGGTCCTCTCAACCAGGCAAGCAAGTGGCAGAGAATTCACAGTCTTAGAAGATGGAGAGGTTGCACTTTTGCAGCCACCATCACACTGCTACTCTGCTTCAGTCTTTCTTGTTCATCACAACTTGCATTTGCAGACAATGTGTAATATATTCTTCTTCTCCTACTTAAACACCTTTGCTCCACTGATATATACCAGAATTGCAGAGTTTGGGACAGCATACCTCCTAAACTATTCCATTTGATCTGACTCCCTGTGAGTAATCATTAAACAAAATGGGTTTTATGTCCTGATAGTTCCTTTTGGCATGCCAGAACTTGATGCTGGTGTTCATGAGTTAGATAAGTCTTGGACAAGAGCATAGGGAGGATCAAAGAGCATCCACATGCTTGATTCCTAAGTAGCCTTCCTAGCCCTTAAGAGAAATTCCCACTGTCTCCTCAGTTCACAGAATCACAGAATCACAGAATATGCTGAGTTGGAAGGGACCCACAAGGATCATCCAACTCCTTGACCTGCACAGCACCCCCCCCAAGAGTCACACCAAGCACCTGCGAGCACTGTCCAAAGGCTTCCTGAACTCTGTCAGGCTTGGCTCTGTGACCACTTCCCTGGGGAACCCATTCCAGTGTCCAGCCACCCTGCGTGTGAAGAATCTTTTTGTACTATCTAACCCAAACCTCTACAGTTGAGTCACCAGGGGCAGCTGACCAGCGTAAGTGGTGGCAGGAGCTGATCCATATAAAGAAATAAGCCTAGGTTAGATCCAAGTATTTCCACACTTAGGTGCCAGTTTTGTAGCTCATGTTTAGTTTGTGCATATGTATGTAAATGTAGAGAAATATATGAGAAAATGCTAATCATATGCCCTGCACTGACATTTTGGTGGTACTGCATTACTCACAAGCTGTGCAGCAGCTTGTAAAGAATAGGTTATCACTAAGAGGACATATTAAAATTTGTGTCACATCATGATTTAGTACTAAAAGCTATTCTATAAAATGGAGATTTTTGAATTAATTTGTTTCAGGGTAGGCTTGTGTCTGAAAGGTAGTGTTCTCTACACCTTCAGCTCAAATACTTTAGGCAATTTGAATTTTATGTGTGGGGTTGAAAAAGTGACACAAATATCTCCTTTAAAATCCTAAAGAAATATCCAAATTCATTTTTTTAAAGGAATGCTTCTATCCACAAGAAACCTTTCTACCTCACAACCTGTCTTTATTGGCAAGGATGTTAGGACCATGTTACACCACAGAGTCTGTTGTCCTGTTATCTTAATAATGCCAGTGAAAATCTTAAAATTAGTCTTGTTATAGGTTAGTGAACTTCTGAATTGGCAACATCAAGGAATGTACAGAGCCATTCAGTAGCTATTGCGTAGCTGTAATACGTTAATACTTTCATGTGGCTGTTATCATTAGCACACAGGTAGCATTACCAGGGACTATTACTACTCTCTAAAATACCTGGCTCCTTAGCAAGCCCAGATGACACAGGACTTGCTGTTGTGACTGGTGTGGAGTCTTTCCAGCAATATAGTGGAATATGGTATCTTTTATAGGACGTGCTGCACATGCGATGCTGCCAGACACAGCTAGTGAATTCCATGGAATTCTGTTCCATGGAATCCTCTGGAATCTCCAGAGGAATGTGCTTGCTTAAGCCCCATTCAGTTCTAAAAACAATAATAAAAAGTAAAGGAACTTAAGAAGTTATTTGGATTGTATTTCTGCTCCAAAATAAGACCGGCTACACCTAAGTAATTTGTGACTGATGCTTGTCTAACCTTTCCTTAGAACCTTCTAGTATTTAATCTTCCTAGGCAAATCGTTCCAACGTTGAACTTTTTCAATTCAGAGAGCTTGTCTTAATGTTACCCCAAGCCTCTCATTCTCGACACTTGTGCCGTGCAGCCTAGCCTGTGTTATTGATTTTCCAAAGATCCCAACCTCTGTCCCTCCTCACCCTGCACTGTGTTTACTCAATTCCTGGGCATGTGTGAGGACAAAAACACTTTGCCTCCACTCCATTTCCTATTGGAGCTGTTCTGCTCAGTCAAGACAAGGGCAGACCTTAAGAACTCTCCTTGTGTTGGAGGGAAAGACCCTGAGAGGAATCTATCTGGTGCAAAATGGGCTCATCTGAAAGAACCCAACACGGTGTCCATCTTTTTATGCTGAAGAGAACAGACATTTGCAAAGGAGTCATGACCTGTTCTCCATGTGATACCTGGGCAAGGAGAAGGAAGCACAGGGTGGGTTTTCAGGGAGGCAAGTCATCCAGGCCCCATCCCTCTTCCAGGAAGCACTGCAGGGCATGATCCTGCTGAGGACTTGTGACTGTTTTTGGGGCTGAGCAGAGGAAACCAAGTACCTCATTTTTCTACTCCCTTCAGCATTGCTTTGGAGCTTAGTTCCAGTCCTGCAAAGAGGACAACAGGAACAAGAGGAGGCAATGACTTGGAGATGCTGTGAGAAAGAGCAAGAGCAGGAGTTTTCAGCCCTTTGCCAGTAATGAGCTCAGAGCTACTAAAATCTACACCATTTCCATCAGCAATTTAAACATATTAGTCTCACCTGTCTGCAGCAAACATGGACAACCGTTTATTCCTTCTCTATTTATAAAAGTGTTTTTATTATTATTAAAAGGAATTATCGTCCTCCTGCTCAGCTTTCTGTGGGCTACATGACCCATTAGTATTCCTGCACAGGCAATGGATACACTCAAAGTACACTTTTCCCAAACTGGCACGGTCAGAGGTAAGCCAGTTTTACCACATCATGCTGAACAGATAGAATTTATGAGCTTACATATGATTATCCCTTTAATATTTCCAGTGGCAGAGCTGCTTTATTTTTCTAACACTATGAACTGAACAGCCACCAATGTCATTCTGCATGTGTTAGAAATGTGGCCCTGCTCTAGTCAAGCAGAGGTTTGGTGCAGTGATATTGCCAGTGAGAACAGCTCTGAGAACAGATCGTGAAAGGACTGGAGGTGAGGAGTGGAGGTGAGGAGTGGAGAGGGATAACAGGGATTCAGAAGGGGCTCAGCCTTTCTAATTTTTTCTACTCTCACTATGCAAGTCTGCATTTTTGCATATCATTTACTTAAAAATATTTTGAGCCTATTATTATCCTATTAATTTTGTTTCCTGGGTGAGCTCAGGTCCCTGGCTGAGTACATAATTAATCAAAATTATCCAAAAATGCAGTTTGTATGGAGTCTTACCAGGAACTGGGCCTATAACTGAGTATCATGATGGGTGACTGCCTACATAGTTCAGGAGAATTATTTCTTGTTTGTTCTGAACTCTGGAATTCAGTCTCAGTCTAGTCACTTAAAATGAATTTGTCTTCCTTTAAAGGTGGGTGTTGGAGTTCAGTGAATTGACAATGTGCTTTTAGTATCTTCCTTTCAATTTCTTATGGAAATGACCTGTCATTTAACATGGCCCTATTGTGCACTGCCCTGACTGATGAGTTGAGAATCATCCTTTTGGAAAAGAAAATAGATTAACTTTAAACAATCATGCCCTAATGTTTAGAACAACAGTCAAAGTCAATGTTTGTTTTGTCAGATTCTGGATAATGAAATAAATTGTACAGAGGGTCATTAACTCAGTGATTCATTTAAAGAAAATACTCCTTGATGGCAAAGCAAGACTAACTGTTTAATCAAAGTATTCTAAAAGGATGATTAGACTATGAAAATTTTTTCAAGAGTTTGAAATGATATCAAGGGAACCTTGTGGTTCTGACCACATCTTTCCACTGCATGTGAGGAAACCATCTTTATTCAAATCCTTATGGAGTGAGAGATATGGTCATTTTCTGTTTGGTGATGGAGAGAGTGTTTGAACACATTGTCAGACTTTTCACAGCATATGGTCAAAACAAAGAGAATCCCTCTTCTCAGGGCTGAAATCTGCATTTTGAGTACTCAGACAGTCATAATCTTCTCAGATGCCCATGTATGAACTTGAATTTGATATATCTCCCAGAAGAATTCCTTGCAAACAACTTACATGCTTTTTTTGCACAGAAAAATGTTGCAGAGAATGCAGATAGAGGCAGCTGTACCAAGCATACCCAAGGGCTGTGCTCTGGAAAGGGCAAAAGGCTTGTCACTGTGATTATGTCTCTTTGAAATGTCTTCTAATCATACCCATTGTCCATGTTTTGAATGTAAATCTTGACAAGTTAGGACTTGATTCAAAGTCCACTGTTGACAGAAATAGCCCCTTTTTTCTCTTCAGTGAACTTTTCGCCGTTTGTTTTCCAAAGGCTCCTAAACTCTGCCCTGCCTTTGAACTTTAAGGAAGTTGCTAGTTGGATATGCCAGAATATAATCATTTTTAGTCCATGGATAAGAGAAGTCTTGTTAGTGTCTGGATTTATCCTTTAGAAGACCTTCTTATAGCCTTTCTGAAGGGGAATATCTTTAGACCTAGCAAGCTGGAAACATTTGTTAATCACTTTTCTAAAAATTACTATTCTGTGGCTAGACTTGGATAAAATATTTCTTTAAGTTTATTTTGAACCAGCACAATAATTTAAACCACATAAGTGGAAGTAACAGAGCACTCTTTTCTCTCCATCACCATTTGAAAATTTTCTGCTTTTTCATGCTCTCAGCCTTTTGGTCTTCTAACAGAATTAGCTGAAGATTGGGTTAGCTGAAGATGTGATTTCAATACAGTTGTTTTAGTACAGTTTCAGTGCAATTTTTAATACAGTTCAGTTCATTCCTCTCACAGGTGACCTGATGATCCTTTTTCCAGGAAATTTTTGGTTACAACATGAAGTTGCATTGTTCATGTAATTTGCTACAATCTTAACAGCATCTGGATATGTTATCTTTAAATTCATCACCTGCAGTTAGTATATTGAGAATTCAGTTTTCATATTCCCCCACTCCATCCCAAAATCCCCTGTCCTGCTTGTGGAGGGAGGTTGATTTGGTTGTGCTCTAATACTTTGTCATAGTTAAAAGGAGTGCAATGTGAGTCTGGATTTGCCCATATCTGATGACTTCAAAGGCAATATTGCAGTCTGGGACCCTGGACTCCCAAGAACTTGCTACTGCTACCTTTGGCTGTATGCATCTTTTATAATGTCACGTTGGCTCTTCAGCATTTTATCATCTTCTGTCATCTGGTAACTCTGTCAGGGAGGCTGTCATAAAATCACTAAAAATCAAGACAGGTAAGACTTTGATTTGATTTGAATGAAGCCCTGATACGATTTTTCTGAAACTACCAAATTTCTGCCTGGCAGTAAGCTGAAAGGACTGCTGGAAACCTTTGCCAGATAAGTAATTCTTGCATTTGCTTCTAAAGTAGGAACATATTTATAGAAACATAGAATATGCTGAGTTGGAAGGGACCCGTCAGGATCATCAAGTCCAACTCCTGGCCCTGCACAGAACAGCACATGGGCAATACTAACATTTTATTTTACTTTTTTTGCAACTTTTCATATATCCAATGGATATTTTGAGTGAAGTGGGCATTTACTAAGTACATTTTAAAAAATTAATTCTGTTTTTTTTAGTTTAATTCTATTTTTTTCACAAAAAAATTTGTTTGCAGACAGTAGAGTCCTAGATGAAAACATGTGCTTCAATGCAAGTTTACTGAAACATATTTGTCCCCATAATAGATAAACAAGTAGAAGGTGACACTTTCTTCATACAGAATGTGTTTAAATATTTGTGTTAAGCTAATTCCAAAGGCAAAAAACAAATAGAAATATAATTTCTTTTTGCTGTCCTGCATCTTGCAATCAGTTCTTTGGATTACAGCCTTTGGGGAATGGTTGCCAAATCACAGCATAAGATTAGTGTTAAAGGGAAAGTTAACAAAATGAGTGGCAGAAATTATGCCAAATTCACCTGCCACTCATTGCTGCTGAGTTTTGCAACTGGGTTTTTTATCTCCAGCAGCACCTGCCTGAACTTTTGATTACAAAGATCATACAGATGAAGTTGTGATCATACTGCTTCAATGTGAAGCCTCAGCACTGTTATTAGGATGTTGCAATGGCTGTCCCTTGGTTTCTAGAGGAGTTTAAGACATTTATTGTAAATCAGAAAACTATAAAAACAGGACAGGACAGTGTGGGAGAAGGCAGCAACATACCTTTAATGACCTAAGACAAAGAAAACCATTCTCCTTCTATGCCCCTCAGTGCTGACATTTCAGGAAGGTTGCAAACATACAGTCTAATGGGATTTTTGAAGCCTATACTTCCTAGAGAAACAAAATCCCAGACATAACTTATTCTAGAAATCAATTAATGTTTCAAAGCTCCTAGGATTTCACTGTATGCACTATATTGTTGCAGGGTACCTAGAATTTTAGACTGTATTTTACATAACAGTCATATAATTTAAAATATTTGCGTACGATACACACACATCCATCCATCCATCCATCCATCCATCCATCCATCCATCCATCCATCCATTCTACATACATTTTTTTCCACCATTCAGGAAGGTACTTCATTTTACCTGCAAACTTAACACTAGTCAAACAAGTACCTACAAAACTGTAAGACTGTTGAGTTTGATGAGACTAAAACCTGTATTTATGGTTAAACACATACTTACACGGGCTCCCAAAGAGGCGGAGTTTTATTGTAGGTTGTTCTTTTTTAAATGTTAATTTTTTTTCCTATAATCAGATCTAAATTAGTAGAGAGAATCAGAGCTTGTGTAGTCAGTCACTGTTGATGAGTTGAAGCATTCAATGGTTCAATGCTTAATTTAATACTTTAAAAACCAAAGCATTAAATTCAGCTAATGCTTTTCTTGCTAAGTGACAAATGGCAAAAATACATTTAATTAGTTTAATTTTTTTTTTTTTGCAATGCTGATGGAAGGAAAAAAAAGGTAAGGTCTGGCTTTTACTTTCACAAAAGATTCTATTTGACATTTATGACTAAGAATGCATGAAATGACAGTGAACATTTACACCTCCTTTAATTAAATGATCTCTTAAATAGTGGGCTGTTAAATTGGAAAACAGAATTGCTGGTCCTTGCTATTTGAATGTGGTTTGATTTTGTTCTGTTGGGTTTTTTTCTGGAGTTTCTGGAATCATCAAAATAGGAGTGAATTTAAACTTTCATGGAAAGAAAACTTGCAAAGATAGTTAGTATTATTTAAAATTGAGGTGAAAATTCTTGAAAATTTGACCCTACTTCATATGAATGGCCCTGAAACAAAGAAACTAATGAAATGAGATTTAAATAGATGTGTTATTATCATGCTTAAGAAATTAACTTCAAGTATTTTGATATCTCTTACATGAAATTTTAGTACTTGTTGAAAGCTGTGATACTACAGTAGTGGGAATACTTGGCATCCTGAGCACAGACTTGATAAATGGAAGATTTGCCAAACTGAGTGTGTCAGAACAATATCCTTTCCCATTTCCAGAGCTCATTCTGGCTTTTCCCATATACAAAAAGTGCAGTGATGGATAATTCTGCCCTGCTGTATTTTGTTTGCAAAGAAACATTTTTGCCAGCAGATAACCATTTGCACTCATTAATCTATAAAGAAATATCCATAAGATGGTGCTGTATCTTAAATCTGACCAGAGTAATTTGCATTGAAAAATAAAAATTATGCTACAATTGTAGCTTAGAGCTCTTGTTGTAAGCTGTGTTGGTAACAATTTCTTTGGCAAACATATTGCAAATGTTAGTTTCCAGTCACTCCAATATGTTAATTTACATGTATTAAAATATTACTCACAGCATTTTTGTTCAAGCCTGAAAAGTGTAAGACCAGCTGAAAGGTAGTATCAGTCATGCTCATGTTATGAGCAGTCAGTACCTTGCTTTCACAGCTGAGTTTCACTGCCTCCTTTTTTGCTAAAGGCAAGTGATGATGCAAGGACTCCTCCAGACATTACTTTAATGGGAAAAAAACAAAAAAAATCCCAGTGCACTGGGGTCTCTACTTAAAGGAGTAAGTTGGCTATTAAGGATAATGGCCAAATCTGTCCAGCAGATGAAAAGACTGTGGGAGAAATGAATCTGAGACATTATAGCCACCCACACAAACAACAAGAGCAGAAATTTCATGTGCAGCCAACACATAGTTTTGTGGGATTTTGGTGATAATGATGTCAAATGAGGGACTGGCTGGAGAGCAACAAATTACAGCATTATCCCACTGGAGCCTGGGCAGTGGATCCTAGCTCAGTAATAGCCTTTCACCACATCTCACGGCTGCAGTACTGCAGAGCCAGGAGTGAGCTGCCAGGCCAGCCAAACTCCTGCCAGGAGGAGGGAAAAGAGGCTGTCAGAGAGGCAATAGGCTGTCACATCTCCCGAGGTCTGTGCAATTCCATGTGTTTTTCAACTAGGAGGCTACTATGCTTCAAAGACCTTGATGCACTGAGAATTTTACCTTCTTGAGTCAGCTGGGTTTGCCCATACATTTTTCTCCCTGTTCGTTTCTCTGAAGGGGTGTGATGACAAGAGCAACTGATCAGTTGATAAATCTCTGTTTTTCTATACAGTGTATTTCAGTAACTCATTTACTTCTGAAGTTACTTCTACATAGTCTGAGTCAGTTTTTCTCCATGAAAACAAGAGTCAGGGAAGACACAACATGCAAAATGTCTAACGCAGAAGTAGAGGAAGACGGAAAGATGGGTTCAGTGCAGCATAATGCTGTGGGCAACAAGGAAAAAAATGAAATGGTGAATGATTTTTTAGTGGTTGAGACAGACAGCACTTAGTTTCAGCAGAATACCTGAGCTGATCCAGCATGGTCTAGGAGATGGAATATGCCAATAAGAAACTCATAGCATCTTACCTCTGTTTTTGAGGGATTTGAATAATAGTATCTGCAGACTGCATCCTCCTTTGCCTTTTCGGATAAACCTGTCACCCTGTTGATTCCAGACTTGGTGAAACTCCAATTATCTCATTAGGTAATGAAGCTAAGAAGGGCTAAGTAAATAAGGTTAAAGAAGGTTAGAAACTCTTTTTCAGAGGGCTAATGGATTTAATTCACACGTAAATTTTATGGAGAAAAACCTGTGTTCCTCTACTCCTAACATAGTCCCTAGATTGAAAAAAATCACTACTTTTGGTGAAAGGTACAACACGAACTTGAAAGATATTTTTCATTTTTTCTCCTTGTTATTTAGCTGTCAATCAAAACCTGAAATATCTTTCTTAATAGTATGTGGTCATATGATAACACCTCTCTGCAAGTAAATTGATTCCTGAACAAGTTCAGAGGATCAGGAAAGAAAAGAGGGAAGCATAAGCTACTTTAATGGAGCTAATATAAACCGGAGGGTAAAAATATACGTATATAAAGCAAATGCCTGATTATTCATGGGACTCTCTAGGATTCATAGCAAGAGATTACATGGCAATGTAAGGCTAGAACTTCTACCTTGTATCATGTAACAGATATCAGTATATTCTGGTTTAATTTAATTCTATGAATTCTTGCTAAAGATGCTTCAGAATTTTTTTTCTTCCTACAAGTGTCATGTTTCAAGCAGCTTTTTGATTGCTTTCTGGTGTAATGATGCAAGACCTGATCACAGAGACAGCTAATGTGCTGTGTTATTATAATGCCGCCTGATATCTCATTCGTTTGATACATTAGGTAGCATACCACATCAACAAAGCAAAGTGCTCACATCATTTCTAAAAAGATGGAACGTTTCAGTGGGAAGCATGAATTCAGCTTGCCACTGAAAAAAGCTATAGATATGAAGCAGTGGCAAAATGCCCCTTGACTTTGTCTTTTTCACTTTATGAAACTTGTAAGATAATTCAAGTCCAAGAAGACCTATTAAAAAAATATGAACTCATGAACTCATCCATTATGGTCTTGACAGGACAGAATTCTTGGTTTATTTTGTATATATACCATCATCAAAATAAGAAAATGAAAAAAGTAAAGTGTTTCTGGAATGTACTTATTTTATGGTTTTATAAAGCAGCTATCTCCAGGAGATCTGATGACTAAATACTGTGTTTTCAGTAGGTATATAAATGACATACAAAAAGAAGTAACTTCTAAAATAAATTCTAAGAGAAGTCATAAAAGCCATAGTTGCTTGCAGTTAACAGTCTTTGTGACAGGTAAAGACATCAGAGTGCCTCATGAGGAATAGGTTCCTTGAGCAAAGGTCACCTCCTAAGAGACTAAGTCCCATGAAACAGCAACAGCACAAACAAATCACTTCTCTCAACTCTGGTTCTGTGACAGAACATAAAAGGGAGGTAATGAATCAAGCAACCAGGTTCCATACCATTAAGAATATTTAAGTGTTGTCCCCCATTCCTGATGTAGGGATTCTTGAGGGCATCCCAGGGTGGAATACAGCCTGCATCTTTTTTACGCACTTTTATAGTGCCTCTGTAGACCCCCAGGTATCCACTGTGACCACAGCTGGGAGGCACCTCACAGCATTTCCGTGAGGTTGCATCACTTACGCCATTCCCCTCCTGGACGGCAGTGTTGTGTCTATGCCTGGTCCTGCGTTACAGAGAGACTGCATCTTCCTGTGGGACAGGGATGGAGCAAGCTGCATTCCTGCAGGTTCATTGCTGTGGCTCTGCAATGCTTGGGCCAGACTGCAGTTCTGATGGGTGCCCTGAGCAGCAGAGAGAGCAGGTGTCTGGGAGAGTGAGGCAGTCTCATAACTGAGGTGCACACAGTGTGTCTGCAGGTACTCAACACACCTTTCACACACCATTACTTCTTTTTCCCTACAGGTTCCTGGTTCACATTTGTTATTCATCATGTCCTGGCTTACTGATCAAGCTCATCCAACTATGCCCTTTCTTCTGTAGGCCCCAGTGATTTGGTGCCTACTGCTCCCTGTTTGGCATCCTTAGCAGGCTGCTTGTAGAAAGCAGAGAGTTGGAGCTGCATAAAGATGTATGTTCTTGGACTCCCATTCTCTCTGGAGGTGGACTAAGGGCTTGCGTTGGGACATCCTTTACAGCATCCCTTCCATGCACATATATGTGAGTGCTCTGTCACAGTCCTTCTGGGACAGGTAATTTCTGAGGTACATTTGTTTCCTCTGCAATTGAGAGTTGCTGTTCATGGTCTGACCATGGGCCTTCTCCTTTTTCTTTTTCATCTGTCCCTACCATCACATCCAATTGCAGTGCTTTCCCTGCAAGGTCATTGGTGGGCCCCTTTGTGACGTTTGTGGTCCAGTTTCCTGAACGTGCTTTCTAAGAGGCACTTTTTCCACTTGAATGGAAAGTCACTGTCACTGTAACCTCCAAGGAGCCCTCTGGGCAAGCAACAGGGTGAAAAACCCTAGGCCTCCTCTCCTTTCCCTCATGCTTTCATGCCTGAGTATTCCTGTTAGGTTTGTCAGGTGGCTAGATAATGAGGATGATGAGGGAATTTACCTTAATGGTAATTTAATGGTAACTGAGTGGCACCTAAAAATGGGGATGCAGCTTTGAGACAAAGTCCTTCCACTCTGAGTTAAGACCATCCAGCAGAGGTGGCTGCTGATCTGCTTGTCCCTGTAACCTTAGCAGTCAGAGCTGCTCAGACTGAGAAAGTTCTTGTTATTCCCAACCAACAGTAGAGGAGATAAATGCCTGTCTCTAAAATACATTGTCTTTTATGCTATTGTTATGTGAGGTCTTCAGATTTTAAAGGCTTTTTCCAGCCTAAATGATGCTATGATTCTATGTGTCATGCTCAGCCCAAAGCCACTGGATCCTACAGTTCCAGTTTCATGTTGTTAGTCTTTATGGGCTAGTTCAGAAGTTTTTGGCGAGCTGTGGGTTGGTGATCTGGTGGAGAATTGTCCTGTTTTTATGTGCACAGATGGCTCACTAAGAGTGGTGAAGACTGTCCCTGTTCACAAAGAACAACCAACAATTACCCAGCTCTACCAGGCTACCCTGTACTGTGACAGAGTGGAAGAAATGCACGTGATCAATCAGTTGTGAAAAACCTGCTTAAGATTAGAAATACTACAACAGTGATTTTCAAAGCATGGATAGATTTCCTTAAGGAGGTGGAGGAACTGCAGCTTAATTCTTGTGCCACATTATCTTCAATGAAGTGCAATCCTCAACTGAGATAAGGCCTGCATCCTATTTCTGAAACAAAATCTGCCAGAACAAGATTTACAGAACACTTGGTAGGCAGGCTTTGCACTATGATTACAGTAGAGGATTTCAAAATCTCTTTAGCAGATTCAGTGCTGTGAAGGTTCTATGAGATTCAGTGTGGACCTGGAACGCTACAGAAGGACTCTTCTGAGGCAAGGGTACAACAGGCCAAAGTAGACACATCTCCAAGGAGCAAATCCTGGTTTGGGCTGTGGTCAAAATGTTCTTGTTCCATCTGTTTCAGTGTCACAGCCAATAAGTGTTAAAGCGTGGCTAGTGCTGAGAGGCTCGGAGGGGTTCAGTGCACAGAAAGGAAGTGCTGAGCACAGCGCAGGGCTGGGAGCGAGTCTGGAAGCTTCTCTTTAAATGTTTTCAATATATTTCGTATGGTGACCCCCGCTGAGAACTAATTTGCATGGATTTTAGCCTTACAAGGGAAAAATACAGTGAAAAGCAGATTTTGTGAATTGCTGCTTAGAGAGCACACTTGAGCAGAAGTTACAGTGCTCATTTGTCAGCTAATTCATTAGGGTTCACGTCAGACTGTCAGGGTGCTTGGCTGTGTTCTGTAATGGCATTTTTTTTCCACTGCTGAACAGCAATTTTGCAATCGCTGCATCAATTATTACAATGTAAAATATTTGATATACTATTAGATGAAAAGTAAATTTATCTTGTGCCAGGAACTGCATCAGAATGTGATAAATGCACTTGATGCTCATTGGGCTTTACAGAGAGAGGCACTAGAAAGAGCAGATTGTCTGGAATGAAAACTACCATCTGGAAATTTTGTCTGAAGCCTGATTACAATTAGGGTTTAAAGGGCCACTTTTTTAAAAAAAAAAAACCTCCTTTGAAGGAAATCTATTTGTGGGGGTAATTTAAAAACCTAACTAAATTTCAATAAATTTTGATGAAGTGGAAGTGTAAATAAACCAATATTTAGTTTCTATCTCTTGCATATCTAATGTTCAATGGTATCTAAACAAGTTTAAGAAATGTTCCACAGTATATCAGATAACTGTATTTGCATGTAAAGAACAGTGATCTAGGCTATTTGAAGATTTTTACTTGTGATAGCAAGAGACATGCTTTATACATATTTTGGGGGTTATTTTTTTTCTTGAAAAAAACTCATGCAAATTAGGTTCTTCAAAAATGTAGTCATAATCTTCCTGAAAAGCTGTGAGCTTGAGGAAATTTGGTTTAGAAATAATCAAGGCACAAAGATTCAAGCAATTATGTGATGTGCTATTACTTAGGAGCCAAGGTCTGTCACAAATGTGTGTTTTTTCATTATGAGATTTTAACAGAAAAATGTGAGTCACAGCCAAGCTCTCCCAGTTATTTTGGCAGTAATTCTTTAAATGACCCAAATAGCCATAATTATATATGGTTCATTCTCTTAATCTGTTCTCCAAGAAGGAGAAATGTGTGAAGAGCAGTGCTTGGCTTTGATGGAATTATTGTCTAAGTTTACATATTTTTGATTTATTTTTTATTATATTATCTGTTTTTTATTTTAAAAGAAAATAAATTTGAAGCTGTTTTCTTTGAAGTTGAAGCAAGAGGGTAGAGTTTGCAGCTGAGCTTACTGCCTATGCGAATTCATATTATATTTTCATATGCCTGAAAAATTTGAGTTCTCTGTAATAATTCAGAAATAAAATTATTTTGTTCCTGAGGTATAAACTGTGATATTCATCCTGGATTTTCCAGCTGGTTTTGGCTTGTACCATGGGTCACCTTTAAGGAAAGCATAGCGCCTGTGGACCTGAATGGTACTCTGTGGGAAATCTGTGCTGCACACATATGCAGTGGTGTGGTTCCACAGCTCCTCAGGTTGTTGAAGGGATGGGCAAGGGCACTTTCTGCCGCTCACCTGAGGGCTTTGTGCTGGGGCAGGTCATTGTAACTCAGCAGAGACCCTGTGAAGGTGTGCAAAAGGGAGGCCAGCTGCTGCTCACCAGGATGGAGCGGGGTCTCCCAGGCAACTGAAACCATTTGGAGATGCTGGCTGTGAGAGTTTAGTGGCACGGAGAGATGAGAGAGCATGCCTTAGCAACAGGCTCAATTGGCTCTAATGAATATGTACCGCTAACCACAGATGACTGCACAGAAAATTCTTCAGAATAATTTCATCTACCTGCTAACATTGTCCTCCCTCACCTGGACTCAGAGCCAACCTCCTGGTCCTTATGTGGGAGAGAATACACCTGAGGATGAGGCAATTTACCGATACTGACGTGATCAAACATTTTGAAGGACAGCCAGAGTTGCGTGTGATCTGCATAGCAGTGCCATGCATGCCCGTGTCATCGCTCACCTACTGCTAGCATGGAGGAGCTGAACTGCATTCTCAGTAAGCATTAGTTTCAACTGCATCAACAGGCCTCATTGGGGATAGGAAACAGGTCACAGGAAAATGTAGAAGACAGATTAAACAGGAAGATGTTCACAGGGCTGGCTTCAAGAAAACCTTTAATATAGAGTTCTCCATACTACTATTATCACCTAGAAATTAGATAAGACTCATGTGTAGCATGTGTAGTACAGACACCATAAGGACTGGTTGCAACAAAGTACAGATGCTTTAGAAAGAGGGACAACTTTTAAAAAAAAATTAGAGATTTTTCATTCAGTCTTGTGCATATCCGTTTCAATTATTCTCTGAAAATAGTACCGTTCTCTCTTTCCTTTATCTAATTCTCTTCATCTAACTTACTCTCTTCATCTATCTCTGAGCTCATTTCTTTTCTACATTGTCTTTTGTGGGGATAGGGAGTCTAGAGCCAGATGCATCATTCTGTCAATTCAGAGAATGGCACTATTATACTTCTGCTATTACTTTCCCACCTGCTCCTTGTAAATTCTAGCAATTTGTTTGCTTTTTAAGTACTCTCACAGAGAGATCAGAGATTTGTATTGCACTGTCCATGATGATACCTAAGTCCATTTTCTGAGTGGTTACATTTAATTTAGAACCAGGTAATGTGGCTGCATGGTTCCAATTGCTCCTTCCACCGCTCATTAACCTCACATTTATCAACTTCTAAGAAAATTTTAATTCTTTTACCTTTCTTAATTAGATCACATGAACATAAGAATGGAGAAAATGTATATATTTGTATCATTTTAAGACAGAAAGCATTGAAAACTCAAGTTTAAATGAATCCTCTACCAAATCAAGATG
The DNA here is from genome assembly GCA_013398955.1 of Callaeas wilsoni. Classification (NCBI taxonomy): domain Eukaryota; kingdom Metazoa; phylum Chordata; class Aves; order Passeriformes; family Callaeidae; genus Callaeas; species Callaeas wilsoni. Next base: position 350,629 of record VWPU01012707.1, read on the forward strand.
AAACCCTGGTACTTACTCTGCGAAAGCCAATTACTTCTGTTGATCAGCCTTCAGGAGGTCTTTGATTGCCACAAAAAAAAAAAAGAAAAAAAAAGGAAAAAAAAAGGGAGCTATCTACTTAACTTCCAGAGACTATTTGTTATCAGGTTGACTTCCAGAGACTATTTGTATAGCCCTAGGAAGGGCTGGCAAAGAATCACACATTCAAGATATAATGTCTAAGTTAAGTACAAATATCCTTCAGGTAATACATGTAATTGGGGTCATATTCCCTAATGACTGTCTTCAGTTCCCCAAGATCAATGTGCTTTCAAATTTCTTTTTTCTGATTCACATTCCAAACTCTGCTCTCCTTTACCATTAAAATTCCTGCTCAAGGCAACTTAGTTGCTCACCCTTGCTCTGTCTGTCCACATCAACATAATCAAAAGGGTGCTCCAAAATTAATCTCTATCATCAGTCTCTCTAGTCACATAATTCCTAAATTACTATCTTTTCTCTTCTTATACAAAGCTGAGCCTTTCCTTTGGACCCCTACATAAATTTTGTCCTAAGATAGGAATAGTCTCTATTGCTTATGCTGTCAGTTATCTCTTGCCTTTTCTGCTCCTGACACTCTTCTAAAACACTGCAGCTGCACAGGCATAAGTAAAGCAGAATCTGACCTGCAGAAACATTGCCACCAAGAATAATGGCTGGAAGAAATAAAAGGGATCATGATGTGATTCTCAGTTTACTCTTGACTTTCCAGGGGCAGCCTGTAGAAGAACATGTAATGTAGAAGGTGCTGAGATGCTGTCATATTGCAAAATTATTTTCACCAGAATAAAATGATGTATAAAAATGTAGTTAGCTGTGTGAGCTTTCCTTACCTCATCTTTACTCATTTGATCTGACTTTACCCATTTGATTTGACTGGATTCTTACAGACTGCATTAGACTTCTTTCATTTCCTAAGAACAAAAAGGCTATCATGAAAACAATGTTGTTATAACTTCACTAGACTCTTCTATTAAGATAACAATATTTTTTTAAAAAATAGTGAAAATTCTGTGCTGCCAGGGCTAACAAAGGGTTTGCCAACTTTTCAGAAGTTTTACGCATGGAAAGAAAAAAATACTAATTTAATTTTTAATAATACAGGAAGGAAATGGCGAATATTTTTATTTGTTAAAGCTTCTCTATATTTGTAAATATAAAAATGTCTTCGTTTGACACATATGGTATTCTTGATATATCATCTGTCATATTCTCCACTGGTAGATATTGATTAAGATCATTGACTGTAGCACATGTGCATGTTTTCACCTTAGTTGTATAACTTACCCAGAGCAAGAACATGAAGGTAGAAGGAAGAAAAAATTTCATTATTATTATTATTATTATTATTATTATTATTATTGCTGTTTTGATAATATTGATATATCTATTAACTTCTGAGCCAAACACTAACTGTAAGCCATGGAGGGAAGACTAGAGCCTTCACAGCCACTGTTCCTTGAAAAAAGGTGAACCTGGAAACTGTTGTTTTAAGTAAATTCTGAATTCCTCTTGTACCAGCTGCAGCAGTGCCATTAACCCACTGAGAGTGCTGCAGGCTTTCCATGTGAGATACTGAGCTGGTTTCTGTGAATTTACGTATTTTCCCTAGAAATTCTCCTGAAGTCTCTGTAGCTTTGAGGTGAGCCCTCAGAAGCATGTCACTGAGCAAGAAGGCTTTAGAGGCCAACAGAAGGCAGTGGAGCTCAGTTCTAAAAAGAAAACACTGCTATGGACACGTTTGCTGTCCTGCAGGGAAGGCTCAGATGTCCATATTGTCTAAGGACTGGAGCAGTATTCAACTGAGTGCTTTTTCTTTCAATAAATCACTCAGCTCATTATTTTCCTGGAAGGATTAGGAGAAAGTCTTCCTCAGGAAACCTCACAGGTTTTGTTTTCCTAACCCTTTCTTTATGCATATAGGCTTTCCCCTAAGTAAGGATATAGACTGTAAACCTCCCTGCAGATCTATCCTTAAAGTAAACAAATAAAAATGAACAATATTGTTAAACAGGCATCTAGGAATTGGACAGTTGATACTGGAATTACCTAACAGCCATCTGGCTCTGAAAAGAGGAATTGGCTGGCAGTTCAGCTCTAAATGAAACAAATGACACTGGGTATTTCTCCCTGACCTTTTATTTTTTATTTGGAGACAGAGAAAAAAATAATAATTAATATATGTTGACTGTATTGAAGAAATCTGTCTCTCACAGTATTTCAAGGAAATAAATGACCACAAAAAGACTAAATTCAGACTGAGATCCATCCTGTTTTATTTGTAGTTTTTTATATGATTGTTTGTGAGCTAAACAAGCCTCTTTCTATTATATATCAGTGATGTGCTCTCAGGCCTGTACTGTCCTCTTCTTCCCAGGAAAGTGGATGACAATTACTGTAAGACTCTCCTCTTCTAGAAGAAAATTCCCAACTTTTCTGTGTGGAGCGAGCAGCCGCGCAGAGCAGCATCTCCACTCAGCCCATGGCCCGTACTGTTCATTGAGGTGGCTGGCCTTGGCTGCTGGTGCCCATCAGGCTGGCTCGGAGGTGTGTTGCCTGTGGGCTGAGGACTTGTTCTTCTGTCTTTCTCTTGATGGTTCTTGACAAATCATCTGACATTTGACAAAAAATACAAACTCATACCTCTGTATCCACCTTTTACAATCATACACTAGGTTCACACAATGGATTTCAGACATTGGGCCTTATTCAGGGATTAAGGAACTCTAAATCTCTTTTACTGACTTCACTGATTTAAGGCTGGGATGCCTTGATGGGCTACCTAAAATAGTCGCCAGACAAAATTAAGGGAATAAAAAGAAGTTATATTTATTGAAGGGCCTTCAGGTACCCTGTAGGGCAGATGAAGTTCCCCCAGGGGCCACACCCAAAAACGGACAATGGGACATAGGTTTTCACACTTTTATGAGTTTGGTCCATTTGCGTATTGGGGGTTAATCTTCCAATTACAGCTTCAGGTAACAAAGTCATTTACCCCAAATTTGTTCCCCGCCATCTCACTTTTGTTTACATTTCTCAGGGCCTGAGACAGTAAGGTGTCCTTGATTCCCAGGCCTAGGAATTGTGTCTAACTAAAATGGGAAAGCAGTAGCTAACACTCTACATGGAGTTTAGAATTCTATACTAGAGAATTACAGGAATACAAATACATAAAAAACATAAAAGCTAAAATCCTAAGGCATCAGTTGGGCTCCTTGCTTTGCTTAAAAGGACTTCAGATGAAATGTGGAAGTGATAAGGCCTTCTGTGCTGTGTGTGATAATTTCTCCTTCTTCATGTGTGGCATTTTTTCAGTGATGCTTTTCTATTTTCTCAACCTACATGTCACTTAGATTGCTTGAAGACATCAGACTTGATGGTTTCTTTGCAAAATGAAGTGAAAAAACATATTCAGTCAAGGCTGGCCCCTGAAGAAACCCATTGTTTGCAGTGATTCACTTTAATTTCAAACATATCACATCAGTTTCTATTGTTAAGTTTAGCATTTCAGCACTATGGAACCTGATGAGACAAAATTGCATTTTCACTGTAAAATCAGATTTAGCTTTTTCAATGATGAACTGGTTGTATTTAATTATGTATATTGCAAAGATAAGAATATGCTCTGCCACACAATAATAGCTTGTATGCAACCAGTTTTGGGTTGGGTTTTTTGTTTCTTCTTTATTCTTTTAATATATGTTTGTGTGTGAGAAGTATTTGGGCCAGAAATTTCCAGAGCCTTTAAGACCCTCAACTTTTCCACTGAGCTTGAATCTAAAAATTTGCTAGGATGTTCCTTCAAAGTGTAATATTGTTTCCATAGCCTTGGACTTTCTGACACTGTGCAGCTGAATATTGTTGTTTGCTTAAGTGCAGTGTGATTAGCTGTCCTTGAAAATATCATCTGTGGCAGTTTGATCGTGTAGCAAAATGCCAGGAGCCAAAGGACACAAGAACATCCTCTACCCCCACCTGATATACTTACGCATTCTGCAGCAGGTATATTATTTTAGGCTTTGATTTGGGAAAATATTCCTAAGAAAGACAACTGAGAAAGATCTATCTAGTTAAAAGACACTGCCCTGAGGAGATGTATGAGTTCATATCTTGGCATTTGCAGAAAAAGATGTTTAAGTGTGTATATTTTCCGGAGTCATGGCCCTAGATTTATTCCCTCTGGAGTCCATCAACTGAACCAATGTTAGACACCTAGACTTGGAAGGCCCAGTAATCCCTTTAATAATTTGAGTCTGCCCTTCAATTAGGTTTGCAAACTCCTTGAAATGTGGCATGACTTTAAAACTGCAGAATCCTCAGAGTTTCCAACATGAACATGCTTTTAGTGTAGAAAAAGGTAGGAGTTTATTTATTTACATACAATTTAAAGTCTAGGTTTTACAGTTTTGAATGCAGAAGATGCTTTTCTATAGGTAAAACTTCCGAAGAGTTGATAAATAATTTGCTCTGCATGGGGAATCCATATTTTTTTTTAAAGTGTAATTACATGAGTCAGAAAATCTATTCAGATATGAACAACATGGTTCTTCTGTGATATTACTGCTTTTTATTTGCAAGAATTTAAAGAAGTTCAGTGCAGCCTGGAAGAAGTCAGTCTTTTGATCTGATGGGTAAAAATTACCTGTGGAAAATTCATGCAGTGTAAGACTGATCAAACTAGCAATTACTTCTTGTCTTCCTACTTGAAATTTTTAGGAGGATTTTTTTTTTTGTTACAATTGCCAAAAAGTCTTTAAAGACTAGACTGAGGATCAGAAAGCTTTCTCAGGTGACTGAAATCGAATGCTACAGATTTATGGCTGTTTTCCTCAGACTGATCTATTAGAAAGTTTGTCAAATATAATTCTGTTAAACAGACTGAGAAATATACAGCTTGAAAGTCTGTTTGAGAACACCATGAAGTCTAAAGCTATGTGCACCCTCAAGCCAGATAGTTTGGCTTGATTTATTCCTCCTTTCTCTCCTGTAGCTGTGAGTCTCTGGATTCTTGTAACACACAACTTGCACAGTTATTTAAGTACATAGCAACATACTGTGGGCAAAAGTCTAAATTAATAGAATACTTTGATTTAAGCACTTCATCATAATCATTTTGCACAGCTCATATCATCACAGAAACAGAAAAAGTACTGGGAAAATCTGCTGCCAGGTATAACCTGCTTTCTGCATGGTCCAGTTCTTTGCTTCACCATCTACCCAATCTGTCCCAAAGTCTTTTGACTCCAGCCACTGTTCCTATCATTGCATCATCACCAGAACAGAGAAGTTTTTTTATTTCATATTTATGCCATAGTATATATTACATAAGTATTTTGATTTACACGTAGAGACCATAATGTTCTCTTTCTGCAACCAGGAATCGACCTTACTCAGTTTTGATGCAAACATCTTTTTTTTCTCAGGTACCTTTGAGCAACAAGCTGACTAAATGGTTGGCTGTCAGGACATTTGATTTATAAGTTTTGACTAGTTATATAAACCAACATCGTGACTTTTAACTAAATTGTTTTTTTACCAGATTTCCTATCCTTGTATTGATTGCTGCTGCTCTGCTTTATATTCTTCTTAGTTTCTCCTCAGTAGCATTTTCTACTACTATAGAGTAATAGTAATGAGACTCCTCAATGCTAAAAAAAAGCATATATATGGAGAAACTCATTGTTAAAATATTGAAAAATATTAAATAAAATAGACTGCAATTTTATTCATAGAATTCCCATGGTTATTATCTTGGGATTGTTACTCAAAATAGTAAAATTTAATCAGAAAAGGCAGATAGTTGTCTTATCTGAGTTTATATATCCTTCTGTCTAACTTTTGCCTCTGGACTGTCATTTTGTTCTATACGTTTGTGATACAATTCATGTCTTACACAGGCACAAAGTGATGGTGACAGGTACAACTGCTACTTGACAACCTGTCCCAGACATTAATTTCCTTCTGCATTAAAAAAAAAGTGTCACCTGAATATCCTCAGGACTTGCTCTTGCAAAGATTAATGTTTATAGTGGTTAGTCCAGGGAAATTCATGCCAATCAATCATGATTCTTAAAATAGTTTAATATAGAAGGCTTTTAACAAAAAGTCTTTCCTTCAAGACTGGTTCCTAACCCTCACCCAAATAGCATTTCTTAAGAAATAGCTTTGAGAAAATAAAGTAATCATGTTCAGGAGTGAGGATTCACTGGCAGATCAGAAAAACAATTAAGAAAAATTGAAGAGTGACCACAAGCAAACAGGATGTCCTGTAGAACTATAATTTGAGCTATAGAACTGTATTTCCTAAGTATGACTACGTACTATTTTAATTCAGGAAACCAAGGGCTTCTCAATCCTGATTTTTCCAAGCAGGGATTTCTCTGCTAGCTGCTCTTACTCCTGTATTGTAGCATTTTACATATCTGATGGTTTCTGTATTTGTCACACCATTTGCAAGCAGCTGTACTTTTTGCACCACAACTTTGAGTTAGCTAAGAGTCAGAAACAACTTTGACACAGGATTGCTGTGCAAAAAAAGACCAGACATGGTTATTATTAAGCAATTACAGGCCTGGATGTCTCAGCAAATCACCATGATCACAACCCTGTTCTGTCTATTGATGGCAATCATGCTACCTCACACTGTGATCTTGTTAGAGCTCATAAGAAAAGCAGGGTGGGGCTGGTAGGGCAGCAAGACAGATTTACTTTGGAAATAAAGCAGAAAAAATAACACAAAATGAGTTGGTAATTGAAGAGGTAGTGTCTCATACAGTCAGCATTGCCATTATACAGAATTTTATCCTGAAGCTCCTGGTAGTGGAATTTTTACTGTCTCCTGATTTTCTAGGCTACTAAGGAAAAATAGGTTTAAATTTAATTAAGGAGATTTCAGATAGTAAAAATAGATTTGAAAGAAATCCCATGTGTATGTGGTAAGGTGGTAAACAATGCCTTCATATGTTACTCTTTTAAATACTCTCACAGTCCTGATGTTTGGCTTGCAATCTTTGAATACCTGGGCAGAAATGGAGCACTCTACAGCAGCACCCTTATGACAAGACACAGCTCCACAGAGCTCACCCCATTGTGGCTGTTGTATTTCTGACCTTAGAACCCCCACCTCTGCCAGGAGTGAGAAGCCTGACCCTCCTGTGCTTCCGGAGGACCCTGGGCAACAGACCCTCTGTGCTGAGAAGGTCAAAGGCTGTGTTTTCCTACAGTATCAAGTTTTTCTACAGTATCAATGAAAATATACAGTATTTTCATTGCCATAGGAAAAGCTATCCCTGCACTGTTTCCCATGCCTGCTGCTTCTTATCCTCACATCATTAGTTCCCTTGTACTAAGCCAGCCTCCTGTCAGCTGCACAACGAAGGATGTAAGATCTGAAGTGGGTTAAAACATACCACATTTGGGGAAAAAAAAAAGAGACAAAAGAATCATAATTAAAAAGCAGATAAATCAATTTTAAAATAGGTCCCAGAAACCTTATGGATTTTAAAAATCATCCTCACAAACTTCTTAAACAGGGATAACAATAATGGCTTGTCTTAACTGAAGTTATGTATAACAGAATTGCAATGAAAGAAAAAAAAAGCAATAACTGAATGCTCCTTCGAACACCCAGGAGTGACCCATTATCTAACTGGGTGTGACACGTGGGATCAGAGATTGGAAAAGAGGTTGCTCTGCATCAATTGTGTGTGCACCAGCTGGGAGGCAGTGTGAGTGGGTCGCCTGGTTTATCCATGCCAGACCTGATGGGCCTGCTGAGAAATGCTTTGCTCTCAGGCAAAGTGCTGGAAGGGTTCTATCAATTTCACTGAATTTGTTTTAAAGGTCTTGGGGACATAATTTCTCTCTTTTTTCTGCACAGCAATTCATTCTGTGATTAATTGTGAGCACAGCTGAATAGTTTACATTAGGCCTATAGCATTATTAGGGCAAAGGTTTGTCAAAGGACAATGTAGCTACTAGAAATTGAAGGTGCCTTACTGTAAATACTGGAGGCAAAAAAAGTCCCAGAGCAAAAGATTTGATGAACTAGACAAATCCTTTGTCACTTAACAGTCTGCAGCATTTTTTCATGTAGTAGAAAAAAAACTTGAGAAACCTGGGTAAATACAAGATGCGAAGCCCTCTCCCACAGTTTTGGCTTTTCTATTCCAGATTAAAAGATTGAAGTGTTAGAATGATCACATAAAAGTTGTCTATTTGGCATGTGGCAGATTATCCCTTTGCCAAACATAAATACATAAAGATCTCTGCAAAGACTTCATCACAGCTTGGCAGTGAAGAAAAGCTGAGTCTTTGAGGTGAGAGATATATGAGATTACTGCATGGAGTAACAGAGGCAAACCAGAAAAGGATGTGCTACTTAGCAAGATCTTCTGTACTTCCCCTTTGCAATCTAATTTACATTAGGTCTTCTCCAGCCCTTGGACAGACAAACTCTATAAAGGAATAAAGATATCAAGCACAGACCTTAACTTTGCAAAGCGCTGCAATGATTTAAGAAGTTCTTAACCCAGACGTGTTTCTTGGAACCTTTCTTCTGGGGATACTTGCTTCCCAAGCTCTTCTGCTGAACAGAGAGGATCACAGAAGCATTCTCTTTGGAGCATTTAAAGAGGTGATCTGAGTTAATTTGCCTGATTTTGCCTGAATTGGATGATGGAAAATTCACCTCTTCTTCCACCAGAGCTGAAAAACCTCTCAGCTCCAGCTGGTGCATCTGTGCAGGCCTGAGGTTCCAGCTGGCTCTGCAGGGGCAGGTCAGCTCTGAGTTTTAAAGTGCAGTTCACAGATTCACCCTAGGTCGTTAGTAAATCAGAATAAAACCCTGATTTTGTTAATCAGAGATCATTATCTTGGTTCAAACACTGCATGGAAAAAAAAAATCATCATTTAACTGTTAACAGTTTTGTCCTTTAGGTCTGTCCCTTGAGTTCCTCTGTTTCACACATGCAATTACTTTCCATATATATATAATTGGTTTTGAATCTCTTCGAATGGCAGTGAATATTGCTTCCCTCTTAGACCATCAGTTATACTAAAATTAGCTTGTCTTACAACCACTGAAACTCATGAAAAATATGTTTTTAACATAACTGCTCACTGCAGCCTGATTTTAACTTGCGGTCAATAATGATTAAAGCATTTAGCTAATGAAAGCATGTCCAAAATTACCAGAATAATGTAATATGCAATACCTGATTATATATTTTTAATGCTTAGGGTTTTTTAAATTACCCTTACAGTAAATAAGGACCTCAAGAAGAAAAGAATAAAACATATTTCACTCGTACAAAAAGATACTAAGATTGCCTTTTCTTTCTTTTGTGTTCATACTGATTATGAAAGCGACATCAGTCAGGTCTTTGGGTGTTTCAGTAGCCAAGCAAACAAGTTTCTGTTTGCAGCTGTGCCAAGCAGAACAGTGCCATCTAGTCGTCTGCAATTCCCAGTACCATGCTGTGACCTGTCCAAGTGTGGGCTGTAGTTCTCCAACAGGTCAGTTCATTGCTGTTATGATTTGGTTTTAAGGAGGACTTTTCCTAAATTGCTCCTATATCGGCAGCAATGAGGTTTTTTCACACCAACTTTTTTTTTGCACCGTTTGTGGAATGCCCTGAACACAAAGCAAATAGAGCTGAAAAATAGTTTACAGAGTTTTAAATAGATTATTTTAGTTGTAATCAAGTATTAGCATGGCCCTGCCACCTGTTAACACAAAGTAGATTTGCTCCTATGAGCTTTTATAAAATCCAATTTTTTTTTCACTTTATTGGATAAATTACATTTCTTAAGTTAGCAGTCCCCCAAAAACCAATTTATTATGGTAGTATAGAAATTAGGAATAAATTACTTAGGGAAGTGTAGAGCACTAAGTGAACCTAACTAGTAACTCTAAAAAGCTGAAGAAGAAGTTTCTGTGAGAAAGCCCAAAAGCTGGCATCACTCATGTTGACACGAGTACAGATATTTATTTTTAATTTTGGAAGGTGCAATACATCATCATAAAATTTTATATATATAATTTTTAGTGAGGAAGGGACCCTGTGATTAAGTGACAACACTTCATTTTTTGTCAACTAGAGATGGACATGGTAGGAAATAAATGTCCCTTGCATGCTGCAAAACCATATTCAGATTGGAACTGTGTATAGAGATTAATACAAAACCTACAATGCACAAAGTAATTTCTGCTCTCCTTTCATGTGGTTTAAGTTCAGAGAGTCTACTGGGGCCATCAAATTCAGCAACAATGGAGTTAGGACTCAGGTCCTGAAGCATTTATATTGCTTCCATCATCATGGTGCCCAGGAACCTGAAGCCTTTGTTCAGACTTGTTTGTCCCAACAAACATGACATAAGAAACAGCAGATTTGACACAAGGGAGGGCAGTGCTGAGCACCATTGCTGGAGATGTCCAATGAGAGCTGGTCTTGGGGAGAGGCAACCCAAAGGCATCCTTAAAAAATTAGAAAGTACACAGTCAAAGAAGGTATTACGGGAATGGCAGCTGTGAGGTAACTCCTGACACTGAGCAAGAGGTTCAGGTGGGATAGACAGAGGCTGCGAGGAATCCAAGACACATGGATTGTAGCCGGAGAGCAAAAAAAGGAGAGTCTATGCAGAGACAGAGAGACACGGCTACAGTCACAAGCCAAGAAGGTGCTCCTTGTATAAAAATTTTGATAGGTACAATTGGGCAAGAAGACATGTCAGAAACAGCAAAAGAAATTATAACAACAATCATATACTGAATCATAAAAATCTGGCCAAATATTTAGCTGTAAGATCGTAAGAAATATCATGATTTAGAAATATTATTTAGAAAAACTGTTGGAGATTTGGAGTTATTGCCAAAGGTGCCAGCTGTGCTGCGGACTTGACTGACAAGCTAGATGGAGGCAGTTTCCACGGTCATGACCAAAGGTGCAGGAGACATAAACACAGACAGGACCAACTGCACACAAGCAACCTAAAGGGCAGGCAGAGTGGGAGAGAAGAGAGAGCTGTTGGGAAGTCAGGCTCACAGATTTAAAGTCATAGAGAGGCAGAAAAAGTTGGTAAGCCCAGGACAGGCAGTGGCACTGAGGTGCTATGAGTGATGGAGAAGTACCTGGTCACGAGGGGGTCACTCCCCAGGAGCAAAGGCAGGTGTGTGGCCTCCATTGCAGCTGAGGAAGTTGTAATCAAAGCCATGGGCTGAGTGAGGAGCTAAAGATAAAGCATTGACCATGTGGGAGTCAGGTCAGCAACAGAAAGCCCTGTTATCTCCCAGGTGAATTTGTCAGATATTTAAAGGGAATGCAAAACAATATCAAGACTGTGGTAAGCTCATGAAGTTCAGTGAGGGGTGTAGACTGTTTTTTAATTAAAGTGGGGAGAACTGCAAGAAACTAGCAGACAATCTATGGTGTTCCTTCTAATGGACTGGAGGACATGGTGGGAAGGTCCCTGGGTATCAGGTAATAGTTGGCAGGCAGGTAGGGTAGAGCACTTAGCCATGGAAGCGGGTGGATGAGACCACTCTGACATTTCTGCTCAAGTAGAGATGTTATGGCAGAAAGAATAGGAAGGATTTTGAAAGAAATTTCAGCTTAGGCTCCAGAGAAACTGAACACTATCCGTACTTACATGAAATTCCACCATGAAGACCTCAGACACAAAAGCAAACAGAGCCCTACACCCTGTGCAGGATTGATGGGTGGGTAAATATCAGTGACTGCAATAGGGTTTTCTTGACCAAAGAGCTTCTTGGGCTATGAAAATGGAAATTTCTCAGAAGTCATTTTTCCCTACATGTCTCCAAAAGTTAAGAACCTTTTAATATTAAGTGGAAAAGGGAAAACCAAATAAGATTTACCTCAGTCTCTGTAAAGGCCATACGACAGCTAAAGAGCATGGCAAGGAAACAGACAATAATAGTAGTAATGAGAAAGTATGGGTATACTAGTTTTACACATATATCTATCCAGCTAATTTGGGCACAAAGAGTTAGAGTGAATAGGGTGACATCAGATTGGTGACCTGCCATTAATGGGGTTCTGCAGGGCTGCATCCTTGGCCTTGTGCTCTTCAACATCTTCATAAATTACTTGGATACAGGACAGGAAGGGATACTGAGCAAATTTTCAGAAATTTGCAAAAACAAAACTCAGAGGAGCTGTTGACTCCCTCAAAGGCAGGGAGGCCCTGCAGAGAGACCTTGACAAATGAGAGGGCTGGGCAATCACCAACAATATGAAGTTCAGCATTGTAAAATACCAGATTCTGCCAGCCCTGGATATATGGACAGACTGAGGAATCAGATGCTGGAAAGCAGTGCCATGGAAAGGGACCTGGGGGTCCTTGTTGATGGGAAGCTGAATGTGAGTCAGCAGTGCCCTGGCAGCCAGGAAGGCCAACCCTGTCCTGGGGTGCCTCAGGCACAGCATCGCCAGCCAGGTGCGGGAGGGGATTGTCCCGCTCTGCTCTGCTCTGCTCTGCACTGGGGTACCCTCACCTTGGGTGCTGGGGGCAGTTTTGGGCACCACAATATAAGAAGGACATTAAACTATTAGAGAGCATCCCAATGAGGACAACAGAGATGGTGAAGGGCCTTGAGGGGAAATCCTGTGAGGAGCAGCTGAGGTCCTTTGGTCTGTTCAGCCTGGAGAAGAGGAGACTGAGACGAGACCTTACCACATTTTAAAACTTCCTCCTGAGGGGAAGAGGAGAGGCAGGCACTGTTCTCTTCTCTGTAGTGACCAGTGAGAGGACCCAAGCAAACGGCCTGAAGTTGTGTCAGGGAGGTTTAGGTTGGATATTAGAAAAAGATTCTTCGCCCAGAGGGTGTTTGGGCACTGGTTCAGGCTCCCCAGGGCAGTGGTCACAGCACCAGCCTGACAGAGTTCAAGATGCATTTGGACAATGCTCTCAGGCACATGGCTTGACTCTTGGGGATGGTGCTGTACAGGGCCAGGAGTCTGACTTGATGATCTTTGTGAGTCCCTTCCAATTCACCATATTCTGTCATTCTGTGATAATACATGAATCCTGAGATTATGCAGTCCTGTGCTTACCAGGGACGAAATCATCAGCTACTGCAACTCAATTAATATCCATCAAGCAACATGTAACTATATGCAGAGTGTATGTATCTTGTTCTTAGCTTTTCATTGCTCATTTTGAGATGGGGAATCTATTCTTTTTAGCAGGGACTATCATTTCATTCAGGAAAACAAGTAAAGAAAGGTACAGATAAGTCACTAATATTAATGGAATCTGCCTTGTGAATTCATCGTTCATAAGACACTCCCCCTCTTTAAATCAGTAGTACTTGTTTTGTAATTCTTTATATTGTGTGCTCTCAAAGCATGTTTTGGAACAAACAGTTGTTCACATAATTGTTCTAAGCCATAACAACACAGATATGTTACATTCATAATTCTGTTTTGCATTCAGACAGAAGTTCATTTATTTCACCTTGGATGCCTTATACTGGGGGAAAAAATCAAAAATTATATTTTCAGGTAGATAGTTATTTTCTTCTAGTATGTTCTTTTGCAGATTGCGAAAATATTTCTCACAAAGATTTAGTAACAAAAAGAGATTAAATATATTCTTAGTTCTGAGATGGGCCAAGCGTAATAAGAAGTCAGGAGATAAGGTGATCTGAGGCTTTGCAGCCATGTGTTACTGTAAGGCTGTAGTGTGGTAGCCATGCCTACTCTGGCCACCTGCAGATTCTATATAAGGGCAAACTTCATCCAGATCACTCTTCGGTGCACTCTGGTTTTCTTGGAAAGGAATGGGAGTGGGCAGTCAGGGCTCTCCAGTGGCTCCTTCAGTGGTATCCTCTAGGTAGCTGTGTAACAAGGACCTGTGTGGGTGTACAGCTAACATTGGACAGTTCAATTGTCCAGGAAGAGATCAAATTCACGAGTAACCTGTCAATATCCCTTCATCTTACAAACCTGTGGCCATAGGTCTAATTAGGTAGTGTTTCTTGTTCTGCTCTGTAAAAGAAAGTGGTCTCTTGGTCAGACTATATCTGTGATATACTTTATTGCTTTGTTTTCTTGCTGCCATATTATTTATGGTCATGATCTTACTAGATACAGTAAATTCAAGTGGAAAAATTTAAGGATCACAGACTTCATAGAGGAAAAAGTACTAAAAATTTCATGAGTAGCTGTATTCTGTACTGAACCAGTGCGCTGTTCTGGGCTTGCCTCCTGGAAATGCTGCCTCTTCAGTTATAGATTAGGTCGAAGGTTTACTACTTACAAGAACAGTGCTATACAAACCTTCTCTGATTTAGTCTGAAAGCATGTGTATGCCTTTGATCCCAGATAAGTAGGCTTAAAGGTGAGGGCTGATCTTGTGCTAAAAACTGGGGGCAAAGCAGGCAGTCCTGGTTTCATTTCCTGCCTGTGCCTCAGACTTCCTATGTAACTCAAGATAAGCTACTAAACTCTTTGTTTGTTATTTCATGCTCTGTAAAACTGGGATATTAATACTTCCTTTCTCTTTATATGCTCTTATTCTTGCCTAATAAAATAATTATTATATAATACGCTTTCTTGTTCAATGTAGCTGGTGTTGCATTTGTGTTAAGTAAATAAGTACGTGAACACAGAACTCCCTTTTTTCATATCTATGCATATTCAGGACTTGCTCATAAATGCAAATTCATCTTGAATGTGAGTACTTGCACAGTCTGCCTTGTATGTTCAAGTCTGTGTACTGATCCAGAGTCGTTTCCAACTGCACTTGATAAATAAGGTATAAGTTTTCAGGACCTAAGAGTTCAATCAGAATTAAGCTAAGTTTTTTCTTTATATAGTGTTCATCATCAAGTAATGAAGAAGGTTCATTTTGCCATGTACTTCTATTACTAAGGTTATTTGGTTGGAATCCTTAGAATCTATTTCTTCCAGATTTCTAGTGCATTATACTGGAGATCCACTACCTTTGCAAATCAAGAGGTTATTCCTCTCTCTTTGCTCTCCTGAGAACTCTTAGTTAATAAATTTTTAATGTATCTAACAATCAACTTGGAATTCTTAACTGGTATTTTCATGACAAACTGTACGAGCTGTGAATGGCCAGACTGCCCTTTATGATTTTTTCTCAATTTCCTTACAGCCTTAGAACGCTGAATAAAAGATTTATGGCCTATGTTAGTGGAAAACTCATAACAAACATCACTATCAGTTAATGAATAGAAATACATTTGGATCTAAGGCTGATAATGGGACTAAGCTGAGAAATGAAGTAGTGTTATTTACATCTCTTTACAAAAAAACAACAGGAATTAGGATCTTTATCATGTATCCTGACTAAACCAAACTGGGGTAAATATATTTATTCTCTCCCTAAAGTCTTCCTGCAGTCTCAGTGGCTATAACTTTATTCTTTGTGTACTTTAATCCTGAACAGCCATGTAGATGTTCATTTGTACTAAATCATGCTCTATCTTAGAACTTAGCTGTAGACAGAGGGATTGATCTCTGATACAAAGCATTGTCATTAGGGCAAATCATACCTATCAGCTGTGTCAATGACAAAGTATCAGTTTGTGCTAAAGAGCATGAGAGAAACAGGATTATGACATCCCACTGTAGTTTTATTTTGGAGCGAAAAAGTGCTTGTTGGCTCTTATCATTAAAACAATGAAAAATTTTTCCTGTGGTTAAAATTGAGGACATATTGGTCCATAAAAAATGCTGTATGTTGTTCTTTTATTAAGCATGGTCCTGATCTGTTGGTGGCATATTCTAAAAATAAAAATGTCTAAATTTCTTGGCTCTTAAACCTAAGAAATTAAATCAATAGCTGTTGATCTTCTGTATATCTTGCCTTTAAGGTTTCTATATTAGATTTTTATAATTTTATTTGCTTAGATGTTTTAAGGCTTTGTTAATACCTACCTGCTTTGTTTGGCAGGTATCAAGTAGCAACTAGTGTCATAGAGGTTACTAGTAAAGCTTACTCTGCGCTGTAAGTATTGTTGAAAAATTCCTCAGTCCAAAGTGCAGAATGCATCTTGTGGTATTACATGCAATTCCATTTGCTTCAGATTGATGTAGCTTTATTGTATTATGTTGTGAAAGCCATAATCTTTTTCCTATTCTTCGTCACATATAGAATCTTAGTCCATGAAAGCTGCCAGTATAGGTTTAGACACTGTTGTTTTCAGTTTTCTGTAGTGCAGGTAACCTCCCTGAACTCAGGTGCCTCCAACAGCAGAGCTGTGGTGGGGAGGAGGCAAAGGGCACCTCTCTAACACACTACAAACACAGTCATCCCTCTTGATGCAAAAAGGCACAAGACCAAGGGAATGAGATTATGCCATAGGAGCTTTTGGATTGGGCTGACTCTGTGAGGCTGTTTATGAGGGGGAGCCGTTAATATACAGAGTAGTTAAAAATGGTGATTATCAGATGCTTGATGGGAACCAGTGCTGGGGAGACGCCTTCAGACAGACAGGCAATGCATCAAAATAACAAAAAAGTCCTTTTCCTCTCAAGTCATGGTCTTGTCTTGTCTCTTGTAAAACCATATTAAAAAAAAAAAAAATCTTATTTAATATTACAACTCAATATATAAAAAATAGAGTAAAATCCAGGAAATCCCCAAGAAGCCCTTTTACCAAAATTAAAACCAGCTTTTTGTATGAGAGTATTTTTTCTGGGAAGTTGTTTGGTTGTTTTGTGGTTTTGGTTTTGTTTGTTTGTTTGTTTTTTTTTCCTGAGGGTCTAGTAAATATTCCTTTCTGTGTATAAAGCAAAAGCATCTCTTTCTGTAGAGAGTGTGAGACTTCTGGACTACCCCCCTGTATCTCCACTACTCCATCTAAGTCCACTTCGCTATTTGGAGCCTGCCCATTTTAAAGTTACTCATGATAGATGTATGCTGGATGAGGAATTGGCACTATATTGTCAGAAATGCTATTCGGCTTTGCTGTGATGTCCTTTCTGGTAGCCTTACCATCTGCAGGTATATAAAAGTAACACCTGTTCAGTGACTTCAGAATAAGGACAGTTTATGGAGGCAACCACATAGAACATTGCAGAACCTATCTAGTCGTCTGGGATATTAAAAAGAACATCAAGAGATAAAATACTAATCTTATTAAAAACTGCTGCAGCACTGAAAAGCAGACAATAGCACTCAGGGTTTAGGAAAAAGATTGATCTTTCTGACAAAGGACAGACATCATTTAAAATGCTAAAAGTTTGGACGAGCTCCACTGGAGTTTAGGGAGTTTCTTTGAGTTTGCACAGACAAAAGTGAAGAAAGAAATTAGCCCTCAGTTTCTAAATTTTTAAGATAGTCTGGTAAATGGATGCCTGTTCCCTTCTTCTTTACCAGAGGGCTTTCTGTTTAGTTCACATTTCTTATCTTAATGAATCAGGTTCTTCTTGAAGAGACAGAGCTTTATCTTCTGCTATCCTTTGATTCACTTTGCTGGAATTAAATGTTTAGGCTTTACTTGCCCATTAATATGGTATCCTAAGACACATCTATTTTATGCATTCTAATTCCTTATGCTTGTATGGGCTCACATGTTGAAACTTGCTACTCTAGTATAAGTCTGTAAACAGTCCCCATGTAGTCTTCTAAGACTTCTTTCCTCCCTTCATTTTTAATCCTTTTTAATGAACTCATTATTAAAAGTTTTCACTGTATGAAGACCTTTGCTGCAGAGATGCATTACATATGGACAGGCACAGGTCTCCCTTTACCACGGTCAAGCAGGTCAAATTAATCAGGATGTAGAAAAGTGTTTTCTAACACATTTTAGAATGTTAAGATATTAAGCAGGACAAACTCTGTGTTAACTGAGTTTTGTCACACTAAAGACTTATAAACATTATATATAAATACAGTCTTTGATCATTTAGCTGGCTAATGGCTTTATTATTTTGATTTTGTGGAATAGTTCAACCAAAGGAAGGCTATAGTTCCTCTGCCACTGTTTTTTACCACTCTTTTCTGTAACATGACAATTTTTCTTTTGCAGGACTGGAAAAGGCACAGAGACCAGACAACATGCATCAGTCAGGGAACCTCCTCTTCCAGAGTCCTTATGATTCTCACATTCGTGGTTTTATTCATCTCTGCCTTGAAATGTTCAGTTTCCAGCTTAGGAACAGGGTATGGAAGAAACTTATCAGTTTGCTTTCTAAGATGCTGCTCCTCTTTGTGTTGGCTGATTTGTATTACTGGACTTTGGCTGTAGGCATGACAATTAAAAATAGAGGGCATGATTAATTTTGCACTCATGCCACTGTAAAAGGCAGCCACAGTAAATGGAGATAGAGTGGTGTAAGGCTCAGATTGTTTTCAAGCTTCTGTTACAGTGCTGGGGTTAGACTTAAAAATATTGGCCAAGTCCTTTTTATTCTCTCTTGAAAAATGTGTATTTAACCACTTAGGGAATAGTGGCAGAGCAGCTTAAAATTAGCCACAGCTTTGGTCTTGGGCAATGATCACAGAGTCGCTGAGTAATTCAGTTTGGCAGGGACTCGGGAGGTCATCTAGTCCTACAGTACAGTAGCAGAAAAACAAAGCACAATTCAGTTGTACTGTTTTAGTACTGCTGCCTGAGTCAATACAAGAAAGGAAAAATAAAAGAAATATTTAGAAGTTTTTATCCAAAAGGAATGACTTCTGTAATTTTAGTCTAAAATACTAATAATTTGTAAGTAGGTTTTCTCTGTATGCTCTGTGTTTCTTGTAAAAATATGTACCAGCAAATCATGGTGACATGGTTAGTGGAAAAAATTAAAAACAGGAGCAATTTCTGACATTTAATTATTTAATTTTCTACATGACTGTTGGTTTTTGTGATAATACCACAGTCTATAAAAGGAAGATATCCCCAAAGATTTCTCCTTTTTTAAAGTCATGCACATATAATTATTATATTATGAAACATAATTATGGTACCCTAAGGAATTTTCCATCATCTTTACAAACAACCTGACAAGGAATTAAAAAATGGCAGGAAAGAATCCAATAAAGCAATTTGCATCTGTTTTATCTCACTATATAAATTTAAATATAAAACTCTTAAAATAGAATTGTAATGCTCTAACAACAAATTATTTTAGAATGTCCTCCTTAAGACTACATGTAATAACAAATACATTTATTTCTCCCTAGGGAGGTAGTCCTCTAAAGACTGAGATCATAGAGCTATCTAGTATAACACCAAATTTTGTTGCTTGGAAATAGATTTTTTGAAGTTCATCTTTTTTAGATATATAAAGTAAAGAGTGCGTATTTTCATCACATCTCCTAAGTCACCGACACTGAATTTCCTCTGCCATTTTTTTTCATCCTGAACCATAAGGTGTCCCTGCATCTCTTTACAGTGGTAGTTGTCTGTGTTATCTTTTGTATCCTCATTATCTCCACAATTACCATTGTCATATATGGATCCCATTACAAAAAGACACGTATGGGATGATACAACATATGCATATTGAAGGACCTGTATAGGAGGCAAAAAGAACTGTGGTCAACATCTGCAAAAATGGAGTTCATACTTGGTGGACCTGGGAAATGGAAAGAGCTCTCTCTTGTGCCTTTCCCCTGTCCTAATGTGAAGTTATGCTGGGTCATCTGGATTGAGCTGGGTTTGCACAAATTGCACTGCAGTGTGAATGCGGAAATAAAGAGGTGGGGGCATACGCATACCGGTGTGATTCTTGGCTGCAGCTGAACCCAGCTGCTGTGCTGTGCTGTGCTGTGCTGTGCTGTGCTGTGCTGATCTGTGTGAGATCTTTGAGAGAAAGGCTGTGCTTGAGCCTCCTGTGGTCCATGTGCTTCTGCAATGACCGCTGAGTGTCCATAAGCAGATGCTTTAGCCTAAGAGCCAGATCTTCTTGACTTCCTCAACCATAAGACTACAGGGAATATAAGGAAGAGGCTTTAATACCTGTAGCAACCCCATAGATTTGTGGGCAAGTGCACATCTCTGGAGTGGTGCAGGAGCAATGTCTCACAGTGTCTTCATATGGCTCATGATACTGGAGATGAAGAAAGAGAGGAAGAGGAAATCTTGGGGGGTGCACATATTGTGCTAGGGACATCAGTTGATGCAGGTGAGTGCCCTTGGCAGCTAGAACACATACATTGAGAGGGTAGGGAGAACGACCCAGCATCATCCTATTTCTGTCTGCCCCACACAACCGCATAGATGGGTGTGTGTTCTCATTTATTCATGAGGGGACTTCTCACCATGTTTCAGTAAAAATCACTTCTACTGCATAGACTTCTGATGGCTGATCAGAGCACATACCTTACTTTGTGCTCCCCTGTCTATTCCAGCTCCCCAAATACTGCTGTTACTGGCAAAGGTACTGTGTGAGCTCATTAAGAAAGCCTCCAGGGACCCACAGTGCTGAACAAGGGTCTTGTTATTAACAGGGCAAACCACAGGCTCACTCCCACAAACTTGTGCTCATTCTTGCCTTAATCCACCAAAGACTGTAGGTATGTGCTTATGTTGAAGAGCATAAAGTACTCTTGAGTTTCTGTCAGACTACTCACATGGTTCCCATTTAACTTGGCTTCAAATGTTTTGCTGAATCAGGGTTAGAACACACTTGTAGGGGCCGAAGCCATAATGCCCAATGTTTTTCCATTCCTGGTTAGCTGTCCCAGGAGTGACAATATCAAATATTGCACAGTTAAACAAGAACAGCCTCATTGTTCAATAGTCCAAACTGAAACATAAGGTGACCTGCAGGTATCACCCATGTGAGAAGTGTGTCATTTTGGCAGGACAGTGATACCTTTTGAAACTTCTCATCATCAGATTACAGCCAAATTACCAGTTGAGCAAAAATAAAGCTGAGCCACCATCCTTGTCCAGCTGAAAAGACTACTTCATCGTCTAAGGGTGTCATGTAAGCTGCTTTAACGATGGGCTAATTTAAATTTCTTATGCTTTAGCTAAGATTAGTTCATCTAGTGACATTTAAATTTCATTTGCTTGCAGTAATTTTGTTGTGCAGAATGTTGCAGATAACAGAAATGGCAGATTATGTAAATAGCAATTTATAAACAGCAGCTTTTTTCAAGCTATTGTTCTGAACATCCTACCCAAATTGCCTCGTACATGTCGCACATTTTAAATATGTGTGTCTGTGACCAGACATTTTGCTTTAACAAACTTTTATAAGTTTCACCTGTCTCCCAAAGAATACATTAGTTAAATGAAAATTGCTTTTGAAAGCCAATTATTTCATGAAACAACAATAGCAAAAACATTCCTGTGCAAAGGGCAAAAGATATAACCCAGCCATCTGCTACAGTCAGCAGCAACAGCATCGCCAAGTATAAGAAAGATCTGGTAGTACTTGAAGTGAGATTGCCAAACAACTCACAGAAAACCATACACAGAACTTTATTTTTTATTATGATATTTGGAAGCCTTTTCTAATTATAGAAAGAAGGGCTTAAGATATATATTTAAGCTGAATATTCATACAAATCCTAGTGCTAAACTCTGCATCTTTCCACATGTCTCTGATTCATGCAAGGACAGTGCTGTCACCAGTAAGCAGTGCTGCTCAGTAGGGACTTTGTTGGGGTGGCATAAGCACTTGCTGCCAAGCACGGGGCTTTGCAAATCCTCCTTGAAAGAAGAACCCAAGGAGCAATTGCTAAGTATGGTTTCTGTTTAACTACTAAAATTTGAAGTAAAAAGCTTAAAAAAAAAAAAAAAAAGAGAGAAAGCAAAGGGGAGAATGGATTTGCTGAAAAGAGATGATACAAGCTGAAGGCCAAACATAAATCCTAGTGCTAAATGTCAGAGGGAAAACATGAAGAGAAGCAGCATTAACAGTTGTATTACTGAGGGTAGATAAGGGATTGAATTAAGCCCTGCTTCTCCAGTGGTGGTGAGGGTGTCTTATGCTGATGTGGCTTGTGTAAATGCTTGATGGTTGCCTCCCAGCAGCAGCAGGTCACACCGGCCCTGCCAGGCAAGAAGACTGCTTTCCTCCAGGAGCTACACCCACAGGTTGTGCCAGTGGGTGGGGCTTTTGCAAAACTCTCCATTCTCTTTATTGCTCCTCTCTGTGTCTTCCCTTTCTGGATTTGTGAGTGAATTTCAGAAATACCAAGATTCAAACAGGAGCCAGAAAGAAATAATTTTTATGTGAATGGGATTCTGCTGGCCTTTTTGGGTTCAATTAAATATATTCAGCTTGACTGTAGTTTTTTCTGGATTACGTCTTTCAATGTCTGACCTAGAGGGAATCAAATGAAAAATATTTGAAAAGTCCAGAGAAGTAGCTGAAAAGTGTTGTGGAAATTTGTCATAAATGATACAAAGTATATTTTGCATAAAGAAATTGTAAGAAAAGGAAGACAAAGTTGCATGAATGGTAAACATGCAATTAACAGTAAAGTCATTTAAACTCAGTGGTCACTGATGAATATATAAGAATACACACAAACAACAAAAACTTTTAATTGTGTAATGATTATTTGTAACTATTATTGAAGTATCTCTAGGGTATTTATTATAATCAGATTGTTTAATTTATTAATAACTACTGTATTAAAGTTAATGTAATGTAAGTACATGTTTATCCCTTTTTTCAAGATAATATCTGCTAGGTGCTTTCATTATAGCTCAAATATAAACAAATGGTTTCTAGGACAGGTACTAAATATTGCATACTACTCAAATAAATTATTTTATATTTATGTTTGAGGTAGCAGAATTGCATAACACTTTAATGGCAGATGCAGGACAACAAATTCAACTATCTACAAAACTGTAAAGCTGTATCATATACAGCTATATACATAAGACAGACCAATTAAGGCGTCGTTGCATTTTGGGGGGGGGGCACGGGGGAGTAGAAAAAACCATGTTGTAATCTATAAACTGTGACTATCCACTTTACATGGATCTGACAAGCATGACTGTTGACGTTTTAAGAGTTTTCCTTTATTTTTTTTCTTCTTAAGGAATTTTCTCCACACGTGTTGCTAAGAGGCAATAATGACTGGATACTTACCAGAGACGAAAGAAGTTGTCAGCTCAGGGGAGGGGTGCAGGGGAGGAGATTTCCCGTGTAGGGAAGAGATACCACGAGATTGGAGAGCGGGAAAATGGGATTGGGTGCAGCCCCTAGCACTCCCTCTCTCAGCTTTGGAGGAGGCTGGTCAGAGCTGTTGCTTGGGGAAGGGAATTCCCTATCACTGCCGTAGTTCAGCCTGATCCTGCTTCTTCTGCCATGGGGTGAGCCTCTGCTCGTGAGAGCAGCGTCTGAACTGGGACCTTATTAACACCCACCTCACTAATGGAAGGACTTTTTACCATCTGCCTGCGTGCCTGAGATCCGGACCCTGCCTCTCGTTGCCCTGCTTGGAGCCGGGCTGCCGCTGCCCCGCCCCGCCGCTTCTTCAGCGCTGCTTCCAGCCTTCGCTGCACTGTAGCACAGCATTCCCTGCCTGCCGAGACCTCCCGGGGGTTCCCACTGCAGCTCCGGAGTGTGATACATCTCCTCCACCACCCCGGGATTTTTGCTCGTCTCTGCCGTCCCAGCTTGCCGCCTC
Organism: Callaeas wilsoni; assembly: GCA_013398955.1. Taxonomy (NCBI): domain Eukaryota; kingdom Metazoa; phylum Chordata; class Aves; order Passeriformes; family Callaeidae; genus Callaeas; species Callaeas wilsoni. Next base: position 374,257 of record VWPU01012707.1, read on the forward strand.
CGAGAGAGTCCCGCTGGGGCCCCGGGCCCGGCTGTCCCTGGGGTTTGTGCAGCGAGCCCCTCTCCGATCCCGTCCCGTCCCGTCCCGGTCCCGCCGTCCCTCCTGCGCTCTCCCCGAGCTCGCCCCACAGCGCCCCCTGCAGCCGCGGGGGAACCATCGCACCTGCCCTGCGCACCGGGAGCCACCAGCGCCCCTGCCGGCTGTGACCGGAACTGCGCCAAAGGGGAAAGCGCCTGCGGCCGAGAAGGCCGTCACTGGCTTCTGGTTCTGTTTGTTGTTAATGCCACAGTTGTGGTTTTGCCTTATTGTACATACTGGTAAAGAACTGTTATTCCTATCCTCATCTCTTTGCCTCAGAGCCCCTTAATTTCAAAATTATAATAATTTGGAGGGAAGGGGTTCACATTTTCCATTCCAAGGGAGGCTCCTGCCTTCCTTAGTAGACATCTGTCTTTCAAACTAAGACAACCAAAGAAGAAAGCGTGAACATGGAATGAGAGGGATGGAAAGAGTTAGTCTGAGAGGCATTTAATTTTCTCTAAGTTCCATTGAGATAAGAATGTGGATGGAGTACACCCCACAGAAGAGAGCAGCTCAACAGCAGCACTAGAAGCTTCCTCCATACTGCATTTAGCATGAAAACTGGCTTTTTACCATCGTGACTGTGAGTCATGGCTGTTTGAAAACCGTGGCAGCCCTGCAGAAAGTTTTGGTCAAGTTCTGGGGCAGCAAAAGCTCTCAGCACAGATCTCATGAGCTATTTGGAGGCTGCAGTTATTGCAGAAAAAGCACAGGGGAGGCTGCCAGCCTCACAGTCTGCCCCTTGCATGTGGGATAAACACACAGGAGGGAACCTGCTACACACAGTTTCTGGTTTCTATCTCTCCAGCCAGGGAGAAGAGATTGTTTCTTGCCTCAGAGAGTCAGAAGGATTAAGTGGACTGATACAAGGGTGACTAGAAGTATTTTTCGATGGCACATCTGGTCAGAGTGGGCCAGCAAGGACTAGCAAAAAGGCACTGCATAATAAAGGGGTGGTCTTCTCTCTCTCATTCGTCAGAAGGACACACAAGGATGTTTTACACAGTGTGTAAAAAAAAGTCACAAACATATCTTGAGTGACTGAAGAGAGGGACAAACTCACAGAAGAAGGAGCTTTCAGGGTTGATAGCTGGTGGCAAAGGAAAAAGGCCAGTTTTTGAGAAATGGAAGGATGTAATAGCAAGGCTCATATGCTATGCCCACAGCATTTGTGCTGCCCACTGTCTGGACCTCCCTAGATCATTGAGAGGACAATGTCCATCCTGTTTTAGAGAAGGACATGTAAACAGGTACATGTGTGTCTGTTATGGACTTTTTTAGGGTAACCAAAGCAGATAAGCCAGTGGCAGGTGTGATTGGGTGGCTGGTTCCTGACTGTGTTAAAGTTATCAACTAATACCCGTTACAGCCAAAAGATGGCTTTGACTTTGAGTTACTTTTAGTCTAATAACTAGCTTCTAGTTTTGATCTCATAGGTCTCTACTTTCCTACCATCATTTCCAAGAAGATATTTGTCATATAATTTCAGAAAAATGTAGAGTTCATTAAGAATTCTGTTGTTAGTTAAACCACTGAAATAAATTTTCACTATCATGCCATTTCTTATTGTCATCTTCAGAAAAATATAAAATGAAGTTCAAAATGTTTTTTTAAAAACAATCAGAAATACTTTATAATAATTTATTTTAAAAACTTTTCAAAACTTGAGTAGTCTGGGATGAACTATTTTTTGTAAATTGCATGATATTTTCTCTCTTTTGATAGAATTTGGAAGAAAAGGGCTGAAGTTGAAAGCTATATTAAATGCCAGAAGCATATTCTGGTACTGAATAATAATATTATATATTTGGTGTTAACTTTGGAGAGGCTGTCTGCATTCCACACACATTCCTGAGATTTTGTTAGATGATTAGATAAATAATTGTGTATATATATACACTTTTAAAAGGTCTTTTGCAATCAACTCCACTATAGCTCCATTCAAACATATCTGTGGTCTTCAAAATTTGCTTTTTTTCCCTCTTTGAAGTTAAGTACAAAACTGGATCCTACTTGTCTGAAAAACTGCAGAAAATCTTTTTCCTAGCTTACCACAAAACTTCTTTCATCTTCTTTTCCTCACTTCTTTCTCAAATCTCTTTCAGAGGGTATTTTTTTTTTTCATCTTCTCGACATGATAGGAATACAAAACTCAGTTTAGGGACCTAAATTAGAAGTTGGCAGTCTAGGTGTCTCACCAAGAGAAAAAAGCAGAGAACTCCAGAGAATAACGCGGTTCTCTAAATAAGGCTGTAAATTAGTTGGTTAACCTAATTAGTTAGCCTAAGTTGGTTCTGTAAGTGCTCTACCCTGGTGACTCCTTGACTTCTGGATGAATAAAAAATGTTATGAATACTCATGGAGCAAACTTTCAACTGCAGTATCCCTTTTGATACTCATGATTTAAAGTTTACAGGCAGGTTTTTATTCACATCCTGTGCACAATAGGAGTTATATGAAAAATAACTGGGAGCGTTATGCAGTTTAGAACTTAAAACCTTTTAATCAGAACTAAAATGAATAAAATCTTTAAATATTAGTATTACTTAATTTTCTGTTGTCTGCGTTATTTTATCCACTTTGCCTTCACCAAAATAAATTGTTTTCTATTTCCTAAGTTCCTATGTTATTATTTATGGAAAGATGAGATCTGAACTGCAGTATCAGAGTACTTTCAAATTAGAATTGATTATTAGTGAAATAATTGTCTTGATAATTTGCAACCCTTTTGTCTGTAGTCTATTTATATCACTAACATCACTATGCTTGATTGGCAATTTATAGATTTTGAATTGTAGAGAGACGTGATCAAGTAATTTAAACACTTGCATTACTAGAGCTTATAAAAATTTAGAAATTCAGCAAGTAATTTTGGCACTAAATCAGTTATTTTCTCTTTAATCTACAGTGTCTCTTTTTGAACGATAATTCTAATGTAAAGATATCAAATAATGGAAAATCCACTACGGTACCTTCATGGGCTGCATCATTGCTTCTTTCTTACCACAGTGATTTTCTAAAATGGAATGTGTCTTGTCCCTCTGAAAGTACAATTTAATGATTACTGGGAAAACATGCATTTACTTTCAGCTGATTGTATATGCTTTTTTTCCAAAGTTGTTTACTTAAAACCCCCACTTATATAGTGTGCAATTCCAACCAATTGCCAACCATTGCTGTTCTAGTTAATTCTAATACTATTTAAGTGAACCTGTCACTCCTACACTGTATTACTGTAAGAGATCACCAGCATAAGTCTGGCAGTCACGTCAGTTCTCAAGGCAGAGCAGTGTCATAAGTTTCAGTGAAAAAAAAAAATTAAAGAAGAAGGTACTTGATAGTTTGGGGACAACATCAATTAGCTGTATAAACCTATAACAATTCTTTGAAAACAAAAAATTCTTTCAAAGCAGTAGATGTTGCCTGCAGCTGCATGAGCTTGGAGCCTGCTCTCCCATTCTGCACTGACACTGGACAGCATCCCACTACTGCACTTGGGATGAGGAAGAGTGTCCCCTGCACTGGTGAGCTGGGTTTTTTCAGCAGAATATGAAAGTACAGCGTAAGTTCCAGCTACAGCTGAGACTCCGTGGCTCCCAGTTACCCTCCAAGCCCAGGACTAGCCACTGGGATGCAGATGTCACCTACACAATTCCCTTATCTGCACTTGATGCTGGAAGTCACAACGTGCCAGGTATGCAAAAGCAGCTGTCGTCCTTGAAGACTATTAGGTATAATTGCCAAGTTTTCTCATTCTTTCTATTCTGAGAGTGCTAAACTCCCTATTCTTTCAAATAACCACTGAGGCAATGACACAGGGGCAATGTCTTTGTGAACCAAAAGAGCACTTTCTATGTGCAATGCATCTTAGTTCTGGATCTCATGGTCTATTCTTTCCATTTTATGTTTCACTAAAGATACATTTTCTGCTAGTTGAATCCAATGGTGAATTTTACTGATGCACAAGCCAAAGTGAACTTACATCTCTATGATTTTATCTATATGGTCTATCAGGCTGTCTATAAAACCTATTTGCTTCTATGGTCCCTGTCACACAATGTTGTCAACAGAAAAAAAATTGAGGGCAGAATTTCTTTTACTATTGGGAACTATAACATAGGATAATTCAGAAGTCGCAATAAAACTTCATGGACGTTCTCTGAAATGTGCTGGTGGTTTATTGCTGTCTAAAGAATATCAGTTTTCTCCTGTCCCCTGAGTAAGCAGATGGGACTCTGAATACTGAAAAAAATGGATTATTTAGATTTAAAAGAGGCTATAGTGAATAAGAGGGTGTTACAGCACAGCTTGATAGTGCTCCAAGCTGAAAGGGAGGGGAGAATGTAGTTGTCCTATGAGTATTTCTGACTTATACGGCCCCTTAGGCAGTGCTAATAGGGAGGAAAACGGGTACAGCTCTCTTTTGTTCACCTCTTTCAGAATAAGAAATGCAAAGGCAGTGCAGCATAACCATGACAAAGCCTCAGTGGTGGTTACAGAGTTAAGGACAGAAATGCTGTTTCCAGGAGTGGGTTATCTAGTCTAACCTCATGGTATCTGCTGGCATGAACATTTTATTACAGCTGGTAAAACTACAATGACTTCCTTTTCCCTCAGCCTCATTATTATTTGAGAGATGTGGTGGGAGGAAATGCGAACAGAAGCAATCTTGCTTTCATGCTTCTAACTTGACACAAGCGCTGTTCCACAAGGTCTGGCTGGTGGAAAGATTGGAATTGTCTTTAAATGACAGTTCTTATCTCTAATATCAGAGAGCAGGGTTTTTCTCTCTCTCATTCTCTCTCCTCAGTAATTTCAGAATTGATTTGCCACAGAAGGTAGTAATCCAGGAAGCCTCCCTACTTTCTGATATCATCTTCAGGATCATTCCTTAGATATGTCTTTTGTTCTGACAATCTGCATATTAGATCAGCTAGCTGCTTTTGCTGTGGTTTAATGACAGAAGGAAAAAGCAGCATCTGTTTTCTGCTGGGGATGTGCTGTGGTGTCTCTTGACATGCAGATAGATCCCATCAGTGACTCCACAGGGCAGCCCAGCAAATCCTCTCCAACTAAACTGAGGAGCCTGAAAAACATCCAATAGGGAAGCCTGAGCCTGTTTTTCAGGCGGGAGCACCCTGGGGTTTCTCTCTGTCGCAGAGCTGGGACATAGTTAGTGTGTTCCAGCAGCTCCTGGGCTCTCTGCTCTGGATGTAGTCAAGAAGCCTGTGATCGGATGAATGACTGTCACTTCAAAAACAAGAAAAACTGAGAGGATTTTGAGTATTTCTTTATCCATTTTTTATTTTAAACTTTGCTTTTAAATAATTGATTTATATTGCATAACATGACTCATTCTCTTGGTGCAAGGTTAGACCATCTGATTATCAAGCTTATTGCTATGTTGGACTTTAGATCCCCAAGGGTCTTCATCTGCCAATAATCTTAATTGCAATTCACTGTAATTGACATCTTACCTATTTTCTCTAATTCTTTCCACTTTGAAAATTCAAAATGCTGGCAAGGAAGCTCTAGTATTTGGTGAATGTAATAATTTAGGAGGAATTGGCAGTCACTTAATTTTCAAACTTTTTTTCCTTTAGTTAAAACTGCAGTTAAGCTTTTGGTGAGGCACAAAAATAAAACTTAACCATAACCAGACCTAGGGTGGAATCTAGGGTTGGGTTTAGTTATTATTCTGAATCAGCAGCTTTTGAGAGACAGGTTCCTCTCCAGGAGCTCCTGCTATCAACCTCTGATCCTCTTTCTGGCATATGTCACCCTGTTAAACCTTCTTTCACAGTCAAATATTTATCCGATTTCCAAACTCTGTAGTCTAGAAGAAAAAAAATGAATAATACTTTATTCTCCTGTGAATTTTAGTTGATCTATCACTTAAATTAATGACATCTTGGTTGTGCCAGCCTCTGCTCAGTTGAACCTTTGTGCCAATCATTTGGAGCAGCATGCTGGCTATGGTTTAGTGCTCCTCTATTCTTCACTGTGAATTCACACATGGTAGCACTGAACATATAGTCTGAAAACCATACACTCAGAAATCGTGTGATAGAAATATGTACAAGGTCAAACAAAACTGTGGGGTGCTTCATGCCATGCCTAATTAGACCAGAACTCCTTGCTCTGGAATATTGTGGATGTTTGAAAAGGGTTCAAGATGAGTGTGTGTTGGTTCATGGTAGAAAAGCACAGCAAGAGTTATTAGACATCGGGAAGATGCCTTTAATGAACTACAGAAAATTTCCATTCTCTCTAATGAAGTTCAGCAGGATATTCTGCTATATACTTTTTCCTAGGCTTTTTCTTTCAGGTACTCTTGCAGGTTCCTCAAGCCCTGGTCATTCTCTGTGGAGCTAGAAAGAGTCCAGGAAAAAAATAAGGAAGACGACTGAGAACGATCAGGGAAACAGTATTGTGTTACAGCGTTTTTTTACAAGGAGTCATGATAGAGCACTGCACCAAACTAACTTTGAAGTTTTATGTGGTAATTTTCACTAGTGTTACAGTAACAGATAAAATCCCTCACATGACTGAAGGAGAGGAATGCGAGTGAGCAATACACTGATCGGGACAAGGGAATAAAGAGGAAGCTGACTCAGAATCAGCCATATTCAGAGAAAGGGTGGGCTTTGCTCCTTTTCTGAGAAGGGAGGGTTGTTTTTCTTGATAGGGGCATAGAGAAGAGAAAAAAAATAATATTTTAAGAAGATGTTAAGGGAATTGTAAGCTTGTGCTTAAAGGAAGCTTAAGTTTAATCTATAAGCATCCGTTATTACTGTAGAAAGGTTGGGGTGAGGAGAGGGATCAGTACTGCCTCATGGTAGTTTGTGCAGTAGAGGTGTGTGTTTGTGTGTTTACATACATTGCTTATCTACTGTGACAGCATATGCATATATAGAGATATATGTATGCTTGTGTATGCATTGTATTGCACTTGATGTACAAAATCAAATGCCATGAGAAAATATCCAAGATGGACTGGATCTGAGGTGAAGCCTGGTGGCTTGTCTCTAACATGAGCTATGCAATAGGCTTGAGAGAGAGACCAAGGCACATAGTGTTGGCAGGAAGAGGATCATATTCCTTCCATCATGCCAAGGTCTGCCTGATCTGTGGAAAAATAGAGACTGGATAAGCCTTCAGGGATAAAATTTAACATCCCTTCTTGCATTTCTATTTTTTTGTGATGACATTTCTTGGTATTATTGCGAATAATGCCTACTGTGTTTTTAAAGGCTTTGTCCTGTAGTCTCATAGGGAGATGGTTTCAGTGCAGGGCTTGACAAGGCTGGCAAAATGAGAGTAACCTGTCCTTGGTAAGGGAGGGTCAGAGAGATAAGGCACAACAGTCTTGTAAAATGGAAAATTCTTGCTAGTTTCTACAGATGAAAAACACTGGCTCTGTAACCATAGAAACATGATGGGCCAAGGATGATGTTGAACTTCTGATGAATTTCTTTTGTTTAGAACAAAATGCTGTTTGGAGGAAGAGATATAGTGTAGAAAAGGTGAAGTAATAACAGTATTTTACTTTCTGTACTCCCTTCCTTCTTAGGTTTTGGAATACTTTTGGAATACTTTGGAATACTTATATAGTTCTTATTATTCCACTTTACAGGACAGTAAAAACATAGCCAGGGAAGAAAGGATCAGTTCCCTGAAGTCACAGTGTAGAAATAGGAATAAATCCCAACTCTTCTCAGGTTAATCAGGTATGAAATAATAGAAATAACTAAAATGCCTGCAAACAGCTTTTTGCATGATCCAGTGAAATTCACTTGAGATGGGACATGATTTCCTGCCAGAAAGACAATATAGTCAGCCTTGCTTTTTGGTTATGTGTGTACAATTGGAGATGTGTTATACACCTCTGAACTACCAGCTCTAATATAGCCAATCTCTGTACAACTGCTCTGATTTCTTGCCTAAGCTAAAGGCTTCACTTTCTACTTCAATAACATTTTGCCTGTGATATCCCACATATATAGATATATTTGGGCTAGTTTGATGTCCCTACCCTGCTTCAGTCACACCATTAATAGCACAGAGATGTACCTTGAATCTTTCACTCTGTCCATGACAAAAAAAGAGACATGCTAAAAATCCAAACATGCATTTTTCCAACAGTATTTTGGGTAGTAACTCCTAAATACTCACTGAAGATTTAGGATAATATTCTGCTCTCCCATAAAAATAATAAACTCTATTTACTTGGGTTTTTTTTAGTATAAATGAGGAAAAATGTTTTCAATAGAAAATTGATGATAACAGGAACACAATGAGTTAGTCTGAGCAAGAAGGGGAGATTTGTAGAAAGCTTGCTAAATGTCAGTTGTCCTACATGTTGATGTGAAGCAGAAGTCTCACCAACAGGAAAAAATAGATGTCAGCCTTAGTGAGCGCTGGAGATCATATACTGCAACTGCCGAAAATAAATGGAACACAAATGTGTTGCTTGGAATTATTTGCCAGGAATTTGATCTATATCCAATTTCTGAAAATACCAGCAGTGCAAAGGCATTTTCTTTCTAAACCCCTAGTAACTGCACTTAATCTGTGTAAGAAACTCATTCTGTGAAAGAAAATGTTGGTCAATGTAAGACTGTAAACAGCCCTCTTCCCAAGATGAAAGAATACATGCATATGCATAAATATTAAGGGTACTCACCAAGCATCCACAGATATGACATAGGCTGTGATAGCAATTAATGATATGGCAATTACAGAAGTAAATAACGAGCTTAAATGACACACTAAGTAGCCTTTCAGAGAGTGAAGGAACTAATTTCTCATGCATTCAGGTTAAAAGGGAGACCTTTTTCTGTTGGAGTCATGCCTACTTGAAAGAGTAACAGTGGATAGTAATTTGTGCTCCTGACAAGTTGAGGCACCCTCTCGGACCTTAGCTCTGGGAAGGCAGCAGACCTTTCCTGACTGCAGGTGTGTGCCTCAGAGTCCCTTAGCAGAGTGACCCAGATCTAGCACTCCATGAGATAAGGTTCAGGTGCCAAAGGCAAGAGAACTTTTACAGCCAAAATAGAAACAATATGGTGAATTTTAGGTTCAGCAGCTGCTCACTTTGGATCATTTGATCTTAAGTACTGGATTGTGCCTTATGGCCATTTTAAACACTGTCCTGCAGGACTGTGGGGTTTTTATCTCACATTTAACATCCGTGGTTTTGTTACTGCTTTGTCACATTTTCTTGAGGTGTTATAGTTACTGAAATTATTAATAGCTGAAGAATCAAACAGAATTTCAAACATTTTTTTCATATTCAGTCTTTCAGTAGAGATCAGGGGTGTCAGGCCATTTGGATTGTATGCGGTATACTCTGGGTTTTTTTGGTCCTAGTTTTAAACAGTTGGATTCTGCATCTGGGAAGAAATAGATTTATTATTTTCTTAAAACTCCATATGCCTGTCACACTCTCTTTGAAATGCTAATCGAAATAGGACCGAGAATTCATTTTCTATTCTGATAGGCGAATAATTAAATCAGCCTGTCTATCCCTCTTCAGCCTCTGAGCTGTCCAGTAGCCATGATGATTTGGCAATGAAATATGATTTTGGAGGAGACATCTGATCTTGGGAGAGTTTTCCTTTGTACAGACACACATGTGAATCTTCACGTAACAAAGAGAATTAGTTCTGAGTACTGCATGTAGCAAAGAGGCTGATTAATTCTTTTGTGATAAAAGAGTTAAACTTCTGTAAATAAAGTGTTGTTTATATTCTCTCAGGCACGAAAGTATCACTCTGTCTTTTCTTTATCAGGTCTGTGAACGTTTATTTCCCAGGGTACATCAGATGTCCACCCTGACCCAGCATCTTGGCTCACAGGTGATATTTGCTCAAGATAGTGAATATTTTCTACTGCTTTCTAAGAGACTTTCCTTGCTTTTGCATAATGCCCAGAGTTTAGGCAACAGTTCTTAAAAAAAAATTCTTTTTTTTTAATGAGGAACATAGGTAGTCGATGCCAGATTTCAAACAGAATATAGAAAAATAAACTGGTCATAAGAGTATGAATGAGTTTCACCTAGGGAATGCCACGTGAGACAATTTAAATTCTGAGCTTAACCGCAGAACTGGACTTTGAATTGTGTCAGAGCAGGGAATTCCCCTTCCTGTTAAGACACTGCAAGGGTAAAGAAGGAGCTTGTTTGAAAAACTAAGTGTCTTTCAATAATAAAAGTAACTGCCCCTTGAAAATGTAAATTAATTTAAGATAGTTGCTATGAGTTTAGAAATGATCAGCAATATGACGAGTGTGTGTGTCAGTGTGTAGGTGTAGGAGGCAGGCAGAAAGGGGACAATGAGGCGTAATTCACACTCAGAAATGTCGGTCTGGAGTGGGCCAATAGACTAATAAGTTTGACTCTCCTCCATCTTTTTTACTTCATCTTACTAAGTGCAAGCACACAAAAAAATCTTAAACTCTGTAACAAATTTAAGGCTTCTAGTAGAAAAGATATAAAATATGAAAAATGTGGACTGTGCCAAGGAAAGCGTGCAGGAATGCCCAAGCAAGCTTCCAGTGTCATGCCTCCCATCATCTCTGTTTACTTGGTATATATCTGTCAGAAATATGAGGAAATACAGTTTAAATATGGGAGGCTTTTTAAAAAGATCTGTGTTAAAGTATAGACCAGGAAACATTTCTATACATTTCCTTTAGATTAGCATCTTGTAGATCAACATCTACAAAAAGCCATGCTTTATTTAGAAGTTTATATGGTTAATCTCAGCCATGGCGCTGATAATTTTCTACAGAAAATTTTTGCAGAAAGTCTTTTGGCCTGCTGACTTATTTTGCATGAATTTTCAGATGCTTGAAATTTCTGTTCAGTTGTGTCTCTTTATAGTTTGCAAACATACAAAGTATTATGTCTAGATTATTCAGTATCTGATGCATCATGCTTCCTCCAGTCCATCAGTGCTTTCATTTTCCAGTGCATAGGCTAGTTTCACATAACGTTTCCCAGTAAAAAGAAAACCCATTAAAAATGTTTTTATTGTTTGTAGCAGACTCTCTTATCTAATTTCATCAGCCTTATTAATCCTGCCTACCTTATTAACCCAATCAGGATGTGGCCATTTTTTTTCTCCTCTTTCCTGTTTTCTCCTCTTATCTGTAAATATTATTAAGGAGAGTGTATTTAGTTGGTTCAGTTTTGCTCTGAAATTTTTGAACTCCGAAAAGATTTACGTAAAGTTAATCTTTTATAGCTCTCCTCTTGATTTCAGATCTTGGCATTTAGAATCAATTTGATGTTTAATGCTCTTAAAAAGAGCAGGATTGCTTTCAAAAAGAACAGTATTATGAAGCAAGGCAATGGCTTCAAAGCTATTATGACAGCATCCATAATCCAGGGGCAATTTCAGTTTGCTTATATTGGAAGCATTTTAGTACATTGGAAGTTGTAATAAAACTCTTTCATTTGTGAATAATCATATCTAGAGCTACATGAAGATCTAATAATTTCTGCAGAGATGAGTAAGTAGTATACACAGCTGTGTTTAACCAGCACCATGGGTTAAGCAAGTACATGAGAGGAATACTTTGAACCATCATAACAATTGGAGAAAGGTACTCTCATCTTGGTCCTATCTATTCTCAAAATAAAACAAACACACATGAGAAATTGTCTGGTTTTACTTAGGTGACCAAACCTTAGACTTCTGATTCTAAGCTGGATACCCTACACTGCCTTAATAATCTACATGACAAGCATGCAACCAGAGCAATTCAGCGTATTCTGAGATAGATCTCTAGTATAAACCTGATAAATCATCAACAGGACGTTTGTCTTTCAATCCCTTAATTAGAAACAGAGCACAACATTAGTAAAGGCTTAGGCATCTAATGTAGACATGTCACAAATAAATGAAATAAACTTTACCCCTATTGAACAGATTTATGAAAATTGCTTTTTACATCTAGGTCTCTGATATACAGTATATCCTCCAAATCTATGTCTTTTAAGGATCTTCTGAAGATCAGTGAGGGAATTCATGTTTAGTATCTTAGTCTAAGGACGCTTTAAATCACCATGTACCCAAGTATAAGCTTTTAAATTTAGAACAAATGAAGTCTTAAATCATAAAGGCATTAGTGATTTGTCTGACATTCCTATTCCTAGTCTGTTTGTCCTTTGTCTTGTTTTTGAGAAAAAGTACTGCCAGCATCTTCTTGTAAATTCTCTGGGAAGTAAGCTTTTTCATCCAAAGAATGTTTTTATGCAATTAAAAGAATTTATTTTCCAAGCTTAGGGTAAAAATTTGACTTTTGGAATGTTTTTGGCACAATAATGATCGTATTTGTGTTCATTAGTTTGTTTGCATCAATCAAGATATACTGTTCCAATTGACTTTGAGTGGTTTTACATATTAGATAATTTTTAACATCTGTGTCGTTATCTAAAATTATGAAGATAATATAATTTCAAACTGGGAAACTGGAATTTCTGTTTTCATATAAGAAATTGGATCAAAAAGGGTCAAAACTTTTCCTCTTCTATGTTTCAATTTCAATAAATTATTATTTTTTGGAGAATACAGCACATCATTCCCAAAATGCCCAACCGGTTTCACTGAATACCTTGTTTTCCAGTACACAGGTGCGTGACGTCCATTTCTGAGCCAGAGATAATAAGAAAGCTCTGTCCTACTGCCCTGTCTTTGACATTCCAAACAAAGGCTGTGTGGCAGGAACAGGCACCATCTCTTTTCATGCACATAATGTACCCTGTGAGGATGTACTGCCTGCTAATGAAGGGCAGAAAGGAAAAGAAGGCAAGAGAACAACGACAGTAAAAGTTTTCACTGGATGCAGAAATGGAATCACACAGCAGAAATGTGCAGAGATCAAAGATCTTGCAATCATATAGACAGAAATTCTTACTTTCATAACTTCAGGTTACTGCTTCTCCCATAATCAAACAGGCAGATACGTAAAAGAGACTTGGAGAAGCCATACATAAAGGATAAATCTAAACAAATCTAGCTAGGCTTAATAATGTAAGCAAGGAGACAGATGTTCTTAAAGTCTCTATTTTCCTGAGATTTTTATAGGCAAAAGCTACTTGGGCATTAACTTGCACTCATAGCTTTGGTAACCATGGACTAAATTGTGGTCTCATGGATATCTAGAATGCATTTTCATGGCCTGACTCTTTTACCTCACTGTACAACCTACAGTTCTCTAACAGCCCAACCCTTAAAAAGAAATGAATTTGATCCCTTATAAACTACTCTGGGGGAAGTTTGCAAGACATTTAGCAAAACATAGTGATAAAGGCCTTATAAATGAATTTAGAGATATGTAGATGAGATGGACTGGATTTAACTTTAGCTGATGCAATAAGAGATTTTCAAGGATATTAATTATTATTAATGTTATTTTAATATTTGTTAAGCAATATCTGTGGTCACCCATGCTGAGAGAAAAAGGATCAAGACATGACAGGGAAAATATTCTGTGAAGACTCTTACCATAATGGACTCTGAACACTCAAAGTGCAGGTCATGCCCCATGTCTTTGCAGTGATGAAGAGGTGACATAAATCTTGAGAAACCAGGCACCCACCCAAAAGGCAGCTTGGTACATTCAGGCTCAGATCTCATTTCAGGGTGAGTATCATTTGGGGAAAAATCTTCTGAACACAAGCATCTCTTGCTAGTATTTCAGAGGGGAACAAAGCCTTCTTTAGCTCAGTAGTTTGGTAATTTCCTCCCTCTTATCGTCTTCAAATTTTAGAAGAGCAGAAACTGTAAAAAAGCTGGAAAAGTCCCAAAATGAAACTCTGTTGCTACTTGTTTCCTGGCTTGTGCAAATTTTGTGGTTTGTTAATCATTAGCAAAGGTTAAGTATGCTTTTGTTACTTAGCAACCATGATTGGTTTTTAAAAGTTTTGTTTCAAAATTTATCTTGTATTTATCCATGTTTTTGTCTGTTCCTTTTCTCCTCTCTGTAATTCAAACTCAGGAAGGTTTGACTGCAACAAGACATCTGAACTCATGACCTTTGCTCCTACCTGCTTGCAATAAACATGAAAAATGAGAACTAAAATGCAAACTAGAGCAAGAGAGCCATTTCTATCCATTCTACATGAGGATCTTAGCTGGTTTTCAATTTGCACTGTGAGAGCTTTTTTAATGTATTTTCCTTTTTAATGTTTTGGTTGTGGTGGAGCTTTGTGCTTTATCAGTTTCAACCCAAAAATGGAAGACTAAATTTAGTTCTGAAAAGTGTGAATAATTTGGGTCCTAGTTAAAATATAAGCCCTGCCGTATTTAGATTATATTCATGTACATTTTAACTTCAAATGAATATTTAACTGAGTGCAATATGAATATAAAGCTTGTAAGCCCAAAGGCTTACCTGGTTTTTTTCCAAGTATGTCAGTTACTGCAATAAACGATCTTACTTGTCTGTAAAACCTTTGCTTTGCTTCCCCATTTTGTCATATTAAGTTGACATCCTAGCTTAGCTAAAATCAAGGGGAACTTTCCTATTGAGTTTCCTGGGGTCAAGATTTCACTCTGTAAGTGAAAAAAACGAAGACAATTGTTAAAAAAAAAAACAAAAAACCATAGCCTGAAGACATGAAATGCTAAATCGGCCATCTATCACAGCTGCTAAGCTGTTGTTTCTCCCGGGGAGCTGTGGAGCAGAGCATGCATGTGAACTGAAACTGCTGAGGCCCTGGCTGCTCAGGAGCTCCGTTCCTGGGAGCTGGTAGAGCAGAAGTTACATAGGGGTCTCTGGCAGCTAACATAAAGGTGGATTCCACTCATCAGGGCAAACAAACCAGTCTGTTTCAGTCCTCTGCAGACATCTGGAAAGCTATGGAACTGCGAGTTTATATTCACAGGATGAGGAATGTACAAAAGGCACAACTAGAAGGATAGGAAGAACTTTTGCTGAACTCTCCCTATTTCCCCCTCTCTGGGAGAAGGCTTCTGTACTTAATCTCCTAGAAGGAAAAACAGAAACTATCTGAGGCTGATGTCATGGGAAGCAATGTTGAAAATCAAAAAATGCTGGTGTGGGCCCTAATAATTCTGACTTCAGCATTCTGACCCTAGAAATTGCCTTGAACTCTCTGCTCTGACTTGGCTGAGAGCAAAGCTAGTGTGATTGCTCTTCACAGGGAAAGGTTCTAGATGAAGCTCGAGTGCACAAGCACAGAGAAGAAGCAGAATCAGCCTCCAGAAGAGTGCTGGCCACGGCCCTTTGGCAGTAGGCAGCAGCAGCATGGATGGTGTGGGAGCCTCTTCGCTTTGCAGAGATGCACACGCCCCACCTGTGTGCACCTGAAGACCAACTGCTGTCCTGCATCTCTTCTCAAAGCCTGAGGAGCTTCAGGCAGGTGTCCAGACTTCTCATTCCTCCATGAGTAGGACTTTACCTCCAGGAAAACAGAGAAATATCTGAGGAAGGTTCTCGCTTAATTCCAGGAGCGCTCTGCAGATATGTCCCCACGTGGGAACAAACCTGCAGCATAAGGCACTCTGATTTGTCCATCAGTGTTTTTATACCACTGTTACTTGCATGCTCTTTGGGTTATTCAGACTTGCCAAACTGACTTCATCCTTTTAATGTGCTCATGTTTTTCTTCTACACAAAAAATAACAACATTTTCTAGATTTGAACACCAGATTAAGTTCTTTTTCAAGACTGCCCCAAATTTACTTTCGGAAACAGAAACTGATATTTCCTTAAAAAAAATAATAAGAGGGGAGGAGAAAGAAAACCATCCTTGAGCTGACAGAATGCAGCAGTAGGAGGCAAGCATTCAGCTGGCAGTTACTTACTTCCTGGCATGCAATTTTAATTAAGGAGTCAGCATGTCTGCTACACAAGCCCACAGGAGGCAGTAACTAAAAATGACTGGGAAAACGTCCATGGATAAAAAGGTAGGAGAATTAAATAACGACACTGTATTATAGAAAGCTAATTGAATATGTTCATCGCTTCTTTTTTCTAGATAAGACCTATTACCAAAGGAAAAGCAAGTACAAATTGCTGTATCACAGTATGCACAATAATACCAATTTTGCAGTGTTTAGTTAGAGATTCACTATTGATCTAAGATAAATCAAAGACAAAATATCTTTTTTCTGTCCAGATGTCATGTTCTGAAATAGCAATTCATATTTTTAAACTGGGACAGAAATCTTTCTTTCCCTAGACCATAGCTGTAGTGATTACAGTAAGTCAGCAAGTAGATTGCTTTAAATCACTTTATAAATACTTTTTTCCACTAGTATGGTGATATTTTCTTTTTCTCACAGAGCCAATCATTAGGACATAGAGGCTGATTCATATCCTGTATTTTCAACAACCATTATTAATCATCTTTCCAAAGGAATGCTGTGAAATCCTGCATTGAAATTTCATTGTTGGCTCTTACTTTCTCCACTAGTAAAGATTCAAATGGAATGCTAAGGAATAATAAGGAGGAAGCTCATGCATCTGCCTTGTTTTGTATCTGTACAGATCAAGCTGTAAGAGCTGGGATTAAAAATAAATTGATAAGGAAAAACAAATCAGTATGGTATGACTTAGAATTATGTGTTCTGCAGAGAAAAGAACTGGTCAGCTAATCTCAGTCTTTCTATCTTTCTGTCACTTGCACTTATTAAGAATTCTTTAGTGAGGAGGTTCATAGTTTATGCTTATGGCTAAATACATTGCTGAGAGAGTATTACAGAATACAATGAGGTCAGATGACAGAATCAAAAAAGATTTCAAACTTTTCTTTTTAATTTTTATAAATGTCATTTCGTGGGCTCATTATCATAGAATCATAGAATGGTTTGAATTGGAAGGCAAATTAATGCTCATGTAGTTCCAATCCCTCTGCCGTCGGCAGGGATGCCACCCACTAGATCAGGTTGCCCTGGTCCCCATCCAAACTGGTTTTGAGCACTTCCAGGGATGGGACATGCACAACTTCTCCTGGCAGCCTGGTGCAGTGTCTCATCACCCTCACAGTGAACAATTTCTTCCTTATATTCAATCTAAACCTACCTCCTTCAGGTTAAAATTTTTTCCCCTTGTCCTGTCACTACAGACCTTGGTAAAAAGTTCCTCTCCTTTCTCATACACCCTCCTTCTATATTGAACTGCCACAGCTTCTCAAATATGATGGATAGTAGCTTAGCTACCTTCTCTGCCTGTTCCTTCAGGACTCATGGATGCATCTCATCAGGTCTCATGGACTTGCATGCCTTCAGAGTCCTTAGATGGTCTCAGATCTGATCTTCTTATACAGTGGAAGCTTCTTCATTTTCCCAGTCCTGCTTTTACCTTCTGTGACTTGGGCAGCATGGCTGGAGCATTTGCCAGTGAAGACTGAAGCAAAAACTTTGAGTACTTCACCCTTCTTTGTATCCCAGGTAACCCAGTTTCCCTTTTCCTTCTGGACAGGACTTGTATTTTTCCTAGTCTTCCCTTAATCACCAATGTGCCTATAGAAGCTTTTCTTGTTGCCCTTGTCATCCATGATCTGTTTTAATTCTGTCAGGGCTTTAACTTAATCTGATCCCTAGCTACTTTGACAGTCTCTCTTTATTCCTCCCAGGCTACCAGACCTTGCTTCAACCCTCTGTAGGCTTCCTTTTGGTGTTTGAGCAGGAGATCACTGTTTGTCTACGTAGGCCTGCTGGCATTTTTACCTAACTTCCTCTTTGATGGAATGCTTCATTCCCGAATTTGCAGGAGGTGATCCTTGAATATCAGCCAGTTTTCTTGGACCCTTCATCCCTTCAGGGTTTTATCCCATGATACTCTACAAAGGAGATCCCTTAAGAGGCAAAAGTCTGCTCTCCTAAAGCCCAGGGCAGGGAGCTTGCTGTGCACACTCCCCGCTCTCCTAAGTATCTCGGGATGGACCTCTGCTATTTCAGTCACTGCAGCCCAGGCTGCCCTTGATCTTCACATTCCCCACCAGACCGTCCCTCCGCATTGGTGAGAACAAGGTCCAGCACAGCACCTCTCCTTGAAGCCTCCTCTAGCACTTGGAAAAGGATTGGTTACGTCCCATTGTGCTGCCCCTTCAACAAATATCGTTGAAGTCCCCCATGGGGACCAGGGCTTGTGAACGTGGGGCCTCTCCTACCTGTCCACAGACGGTCTCATCCACTCAGCCTTCCTGCTCAGGCAGCCTGTAGCCTGTAGCAGACTCACCTACAATGTCACCTGTCCCTGCTCTCCCTTTAATCCTCACTCACAAACTCTCAATCATCTCTTCCATTCCCATGTGGAGCTCAAGGCCCTCCAGCTGCTCACTAACATAGAAGGCAACACTATCCACTCATTACCCCTGCCTGTCTTTCCTAAAGGGCTGTATCCTTCCATTCCAACACTACAGTCGTAGGAGTCATCCCAGCACGTCTTCATGGTGCCAGGAATGTTACAGCCCTGCTATGGGTTAGAAACTTATTTGTCAGAGAAGGTAACTTGAGATGAAACACTGAACCATCAGTAATGACTTTCGGACTCCTTCTTTTGGACTGCCTTTGTGAATCAGGATTGATAGGATAGTGTTCAGAGCAAGCTGAGACCATGGTGTGAGTTGTATGAGGCCATACACATCTTTGTTCTGTTTCTCCACAGCCCTGGAGACCATATCTAAAAGATTCTAACATCATTAATTATGATTTTGATGTCTTTCTCATATGAACAAAATTAATGAGAAAGTTGTTTTTGTTTTATTCCTTTTCTTATTTTGTTTTAACCTAACCTACAGGGGTAAGTTTTCCTTTTCTTTTGCTGAGCAGAGGAGAAAATAGCCTTGATTTTTTTTCTCATAACCCGAGAAATCCAGATACTGACAGAATAGCCTGAAGAATTCTGTAATTTAAACCAACTGACAATGATCACTTCAGCAGTCACAGACTCCCTGAAAATTGCTATGGTTTACTGACTGTCAGTTGCTTCTTCTACCTGTCTTAAGCACTAAAGGAATTGCCAAAAGGGATTAATAAAGACCCAGTAAAAAGCTCTGTATCACTGTATCACTCTAGGAGATTATTTAGAGCAAAAAAATGGAGAAGACAATAACCAGTAGGTCTAGAACTACTAGTTTTGCTCTCAGACCACAGACATATCTGATAGTATTGAGGGGTCGGGGTCTGCACTGCACAGCCATCCTCTGCACCTGCCAGCAGCTGTGGGGAACCCTGACACTTGCCATCAGGTTTAACCAGCGGATGTTTCTTGGATGTTTTTGATGAATATCTTGAAGCAATAGTTTGGAGTAGGCTAAACTTTTAGTTATTTTACTGTTAAACATCTTGTCTGAAGCATCCTCTAGTGGGTCTCTCTCCCTTGCCTCTAGAAGTCATTTCAGAGGGCAGAAGCTGTGCTTTGTAGGGTAGCTCCTAAGTCAAATGAATCTTCCTCTAGGGGCATCTCTGTCTCTCTACCTCGCAACTAGAAAGGAGCTCCAGGAAAGAGGATTAATTGAAAGACCTCTACTGTAGATGACTAAAATGTAGGGCAAAGAATTTCATGCAGAAAAAAGTATCTATTTCAATACCAGGATTTTAAACGTCTCAGGTCTTTCTTAAGCCTGTACTTTAACTTGATGAACCTCAGATTTTCATTTTGTTTGAGCAGCAGCTCTGGATTTAAAGCTGAATTATTTACTTTGTACATATAAAGAAGGGGCCAATGTCCAAATGATGCTATAAAACTGCTTTAAATAAACTCAGTTAAAACCAGTAGCATGCCTATAGTGTCTCTCTATCATTTTATGTGAAGACATGAAAAAGTTGTTTAGATGAAATAAAGCTGCAACAGAACTGATTCAACTGATCACTATATTGCAGACAGCATGACTTCCTGGCTGCATGGCAGGGATAACATTTTTATATGGATGAGCTGTTCTTGATTATTTTATTTGCGGTAGAAAGCTCAGGTGGACCTCTGTAACATCAGAGCGTGGTTACACTGCAACAGTCTAAACATCTACTCGCATATCTGTTCATTTATTATGTTTAATAATAGACACAGGAGAATGTTTCCGCCTGCCCATGCAAAACCTGAGTGATCTCTCCAAGACCACGTTAGGAGTCTGGGAAAGCCTGGGAGCAGGAAGGCTATGGCACCAAATGCATCACCACTGATGGACATTCAGCAGGACTTGGAGACAACTTCCCAATTGTCTGTGTACATTATTTTTTTCTTTAAGGCATGTCACAAGTATTAACGAAATTGTGAGGAAAATGCTCCTTGGCAAACATTAATGGTATTTTGGACTTTTGTAATGGAAAAGCAATCTTGACTTTTAAATTTATAAAATTTAAATTAAATGTGCAAGAGCTATTTGTTTCTATTCCAATTCTGGTATCATCCTTACCTCCAGTCTGACTCTACCAGCACATCTTTTTCAAGGATATTCCATGATATTACACAGACTCCCCTGTTTATTTAAAATTTATCTCTCAAGCTCCCTATCATGAAATGTATTGTTTTGGGAGTTATGTAGCAGAAATTCATATGTGCCTCTGGATCCAGGTCGTTAAATATTTAAATATCAGTTCAGGTTAATTTCGGTTTAGTGAATTTTTTGCATGAAGTGTGTAAGCAGCTCAGAGGTTGGCCAAGCCAAAAAAAATCTAAAGACGCATGAGGGAAAGGAATCAAAGAAAAGGGAAAACAGGAGAATAATTGCTTCTGGCATAATTTTACAGTTTTTAGATAAATTTTGAAAAAGTATTACCTCATTTTTCCTCTCACTTAAGTAACTGCACTCTCCATGACCATGAAGGAAAACAGAAAACAACCCAAAAATCCCTTAAGTTAGATGGTCTTGGAGCATAAAAATATCATTACTACTACTGAAAGAGAATATATATTTTCACATATATTTATGTAATTTTTAAAACACTGATCCTGTCAAGCAGCTGGATCCCCTACAGGACAGGTGGGATTTAAATAAATAAATGTCATGGTGTTCAGAGTAAATCTATTCATAACGGAGAAAAAGAAAAACTCTTGGGTAGCTTCCCAAATATGATGAACAAATTAAGATACTCTTGGGTATATCCAGCAGATGTTATCTGTAAATTCTATCTATACAAATGCAATATTAAAAGCTCAATGGACTTTATCTTGCCTGGTATCACTGGCCATTACCCAGCAATGCACTTACACATTGGTAATTTGAAGGACATGGTGTCCTGGTGTCAGGCCAGAATACCAGCAGCATAGTGGAACAAGACAGTGATAAGCAGTTTGACAAGCCTTGCAACAAATACTATCCTGCTGCTTGTCAAAGACACCTCTATGCAGTTGATTCCAACATATTATTTTACCAATATGTATTGAAGATACCCATAGATTATACTTTTTTCCCCATTTTTTTCAGTGCTAAACAGAAAGCAAAATTGTTGTGCTCTCTACCATCTAACAGTCAGATAAATAATAATTCACTTCTGAATATGTATTTGATAAAGGGAACAGAACAAAAGGGAGTGCTAATGTGCATTTCTGTTATGGCAATTTTTCATTGCCATAATTTTACAGAATATGATTCCTGGAGATGCTGTCTGTGAATATATCTTTAGTTCTTCCATCTTGTTAGGAGCGCATTATTGGATTTTCACCTCTGTCGTCTGCTTACCATAAATGCCAGCAGCTACTTTTTTTCTCTTGCCTTTTATGAAGTGAAATGATACTTTTCTCATCCAGCTTCAATGAAACAACCAGGATAACAACAAGAATGCGCCCTACCACAACATTTTAATTTGTTCCCAGCAAAACTCACGTTTTAGAGTACCTTCCCTTAGGTGAACAGAGGACAATGAAAAAGCCATGGTCTTTCCAACCAGCATCCAGCCCATGGATGGTAAGAGTTATTGATGTTAAATGTATTAAAGGGCAAATTCATATGCCTAGAATCTTTAAGGGCAGTCAAGACAAATTGTTGGATCTGAAGTCACCATTAGGCTTTAAGTTCTATAAGTCACAGTAATAATACTTGTATTTAATGACTAACAAATAGCACAGTCTTAAATTCCCAGGCAGCAGTAATTCTTCCTTTGGTAAAAAGACACTGATTTGTCAAAAAATGGGACTATTAAATTAAACTATATTCTGTGAATAAACTGTATTTATTCACAGACATCTGTCTTAGTTTGCTGCATGTGAGACCCTTTTAGATGTTTATTTTCACAATGGCTAGGTTCTCTCGGTGTGATGTCTTCAAGGGATGTTTCAAGAAGAGAGTGTCTTACATAAGTCATAACTCCTTCTTTTGATCTCTGCATGCTAGCACTCCTGTCTGTGTGGGGGATTTACCCTGATGCCAGCAAAGGAAAAGCAATGTTGACCTATCAGTTATTAGGGCTATTGGAAATTTGGGATTTACTCATTACTTGGCATTTTGGTACAATAGAACATTCCTATTGTTTTGTGGACATCTGTACAAGATCAGCCAAAACCTAATCCAGTCTCCTGAGAGCTCTCTAGACAATTCCCGCCTCTTTGAGCAAGTGCTTGAACATTTCTTTCTGGATAAAAGGAGAGTGACAAAGCAGGAGAAGACTGTTTTTGTAAAAAGTAGCTGTAAACTGAATGAGCTAGGGAAGAAAGCCACCCATTAAGGAAGCTTACAAAATTCCTTGCTTTAGATGCTGAAAACGATTTGATGTTTTCTGTAACTGTTTGAGGTTTTCTCTAACTTAAGCTTTAAACTGTGATGTCCAGGGATCATGTTTATTTTCACTGGGCTCTACTGTCTCAGGAAGAGGCTCTTTCACCTACAGCTATTTCTCAGTCTGGGAAACAATTAACCTTATTTGACTTTGCTATTGGTACACTGGGAAATATATCGTATTATGATGTTATCTTCAACTTGAGTATGCATAGTTTTAACAAAACAATATCATGAAAATTTCAGCATATTTTCTCTGTTTTTTCACCTTGTTCCAATAAAAAGATGAATTCTATCTTGGATAATATGGAGCAACTTCTTTTGAATGTCAGCAATCTCCCAGAAGAACGTGAGGGTGTTTTTATTCCATAATCTTCAATAGTATTGGTTAAAAAAGCACATGAAGGTTGAGCTACTGGTTAGAATGAAGCAGCAGCAAAACAGTGAAGAGAAGCCCGTGGCCCCTATCTCATGGTCCTCTCTTAGACACTACACTGAAATTCTATACACAAACTCTTTCCTTGTGAGACCTGAATGGTGATTATTATGTTGCTACATGAATATCAGTCATTATTTTTTAATAGATCCATGGAAAGCCTCTGATGCAAATATAATATAGCTGAATATGTAATATTGCATATTAGCCTCAACTGTAATTAGCTGAGGCAATGCCAATTAAAACTGAAACTACAGAAAGTCTGTGTATGATTATTTAGTATTATCTATCTTGTGTTTTTCTAACTGCTGCCTGTAGTCTAATAATTTAGGTGCCACTGTTTGCTTCTTGGAGGCACTTCAGCAAGGTTCTATGAAATCAGCAAAGCCTGGATACTTACAGACGCTTCTCAGAAGTAAGGGACAAAATTTCTACTCCATTACATCCTATGTGGATGCCTTTAATTTTATGCTCAGATGTTTAAAGAATTTCCAGCGTGCTCCTTTAGTTTAATAATGTTGTACATCCTGAAGCACAAAAACATGAAGTGACAAAAAGCCTGTTTATGTGTCTCTTCACACTGAGAAGGTTTCTTCTGTTTCCATTTTAGCAAAATTTCTTTATCATGGGTGGCCCAATAAGAAAGAAATCAGATAAAGAAAAGCCATAGCTTATACCATGTAAGTATAGTAAAGTAAAAACAAAAGCATCGAACTTAATGTAATATATTAAACATTAGGTAATCTGGAGACTAATTTCTTTTTTCTCAGCTGAATTCAATGTAAGTACCTTCTGTCTGCCTTAAAACATTACTGACGAATCACATCCATTCCACTTTTGTGCACCTTTGTGGAACAGACTCATAAAGGGTACAACATCTGAGCTCCCATGACTTTAGCAATTACAGCGTGCCAAAGTTTAGTTATCTGATAATGCCCACGCTTCTGCTGCCTGACACACACAGACACCCAGCTAAGCAGAAGCCATGGGCTAGGACTGCTTACTGGTAACTACTTACTGGTTCTTGTCTTTCTAGAACCCTCCACAGCCAGTATTCAAAATGCATTTCAAGTAGCAAAGAACATAAAAGATGCGGGGGAATATTGTTTAACAAACAAATTTGAAGGAATATAATGTCTAGGCCATAATTTACAGGGTAAGAGGTGTAATTCATTCAAGAAAAGAAAATGTTCTGACGTTTCACTTCTGTTTCAATTTTCACACAAAAGGTCAGTTGTAACCAAATGCTCAAGAAATGGAAATTATTAAGGGTATGGGAAGCAATCCAGAATAGGAAAAGAACAGGTGAAGGAAATTTGGATAGGTACGATGTACTCAGACCAGGGATAATTGATTGAATTTTCCCTCTTGAATACTTCAGAAATTTACATGAAGCAATTTCTGAATAATCATCACTTCTTTGTGAGAAGATAGCAAGGTCCTACACGAGTAAAGAATGAGCAACCAAATGTGTCAAGCTCATTTGGATACACAGAATGCTATTTTAGTAATCAAATAACCAATTTTTAAATATTTAGAGGATAATAACTTGGTAAGAAACAGCCAACACTAGTTTGTCAAAAGCCAGTCATCCCAGAAAAAGCAATGCCTTCTCTGACTATGCAGCAAGACTGGTCTAGTAGATGAGGAAGCAATAAAAGTGATGTATCTTAGGTTTAGTAAGGCTTTTGTTTCACTGCATTCTCCTAAGTAATTTAGAGTTATATAACTTACAAGAAAATTATATAGTGTGGGTATAACACATATATAATGTGTTCAAAATCTGTGCTAAAAAAACAAGGGTCATTTGCCATAAAGCGCGGAGGCATAAATCTAGTAGATTACCTTGGAGAAAATTTGGGTTCTGGGTTCCTGTAGCATTAGTTTAATCTGTGATTTAGATAACATGTATGGGAATGATACAATAAAACCTACAGGTAACAGAAATGTTTTTTGGGTTGTGGACTCTTTGGTGACAGAATTAGAATTCAAAGAATTCAAAACTGTATTGCTAAATTGGGTAAAAATTCTGAAATGTGATCAAAGCCCCATCCGACCTGGTCTTGAACATTTCCAGGGATGGGACATCGACAGCTTCTCTGGGTAATGTGTTCCAGTGCCTCACCACCCTCTTCATAAAGACTTTCTTCCTTAAATCCAACTTAAATCTCTCCTCCTTCAGTTGAAATCATTGCTCTTTGTCAGCAAGGTTGCTCTAAATCCATTCATCCCCCAGTCTGAATTGATATTGGGGTTTGCTCCAATCCTGGTAGAGCACCTTGCTCTTGGCCTTGTTGAACTCGGTGAAGACAAAGATTTCATGAAGGTTCCTCATGAAGGATTCCAATGAAATGCACTTCAAGAAGTTAAGAACTTCTCACCTGAACAGTAGGACTGAAAAAGTCCAGGGTCTGTAGTGTTTCATAAGCAGAGAAAGATGCTTCTCCAAAAGAAATTTTAAAATAATGTAACCTTCATTTTGGGATGTAGAAAAGGAGTGTGGGTTACCAAACTCAGAGCTGGTGGGACTTTATCTAGATTTATCAGGAATACCTGCCCATATATGATTGAACCCTCAGAGGCCCCCACCTCTGGGAGCACCTGGGTTCAGAAGCGATGTGAATATACTGCATACTGTCCGGAAAAGCACAAATAAGTGAACAAAAGTTTAAAAAATTATCATTGAAAAATAGTCAGGTGATTTAGAAATGGAAAACTGTCTAATGATGAAGAGCCCACTAGGCACACATCTCAGTGAAAACTTTCCTCTGTCAGATAAATACTTACACTTTGCTTAAAATATACATGACTTTTTTCATACCTAATTTTGTCAGTATTTTGGGGCATCTGAGAATTCAGGATACTGAACTTCACAAAGGAAATGCTGCTGCTATATAAAGATAATTACATGAGCAGTACAACATATCAGACTTATGTACTGGGTAAAGTATAAATTGTTGCTGTGCTAATCTACCCATGACTGGCCATTGGTACCATGCCCAGGAACTTAAAGAAATGTCTTAGTTGTTTCAGTCTAGAGAGCTGAAGTCTGAGTAAGTGACAGAATGGCAGCTCAAAGTGTTAAACATAGACACAAAATAAACCTTTACAGGGAGCATTTATCAATTGGTCACCATGTCCTCTGGTTCCAGCTGAGACATGGCTAATTTATGTGAAAAAAATTAAATTATATGCCATGGATTGGAATCTGTATTATACAACTTTCTGTGCTACCAGAGTCTACTTTCTTGAAACTCCAGTAGATGAACTTGTCATTCATCTGAATGGAGTTCTCTTTTCGCACTAGTTTTTTTTCCAGCTGGAGTAGTACCTCCTGAAGTTAGTAGCAACATTATCACCTGCAAATGCTAATATGTTAACCAAAGTTAAAATGTTTAATTATTTTGCCAGGCTTTTTGCATTTACAAGTATTGTTAGTACGAGTTCCTTGCTGTCTTGTCTATAATCAATATTACAAAGATTATTTATTGTAGTAATAAGTACCTACAAAAACATTTTGCTATTGCTATGCTTTGAGGTACTAGTAGCAACAGGAAAATATGGAAAAGTGCCCAAACCAGTTCCACATTCCAACTGAAATTTAGTTACTTTCATAATTAAGATAGAAGCCAATATAAAGCTGGCAATTTATTGCTTGGTCCTGCTGACAGTCATCATTTTATCCTAGGGGAGCACATATCTTGGGAAACAGTTCTATTTAATTTGCAACCATAATCAAATGATGTGATTTTATTTATGTATGAATTTTATTTACAAGTGGATTTCAGCAGGATGGGGCTCACAACCTTGGGTAATCAAACTGCAAGGGCTTACAGCTATTCTTAAAAGTAAAATGAGTGGGATTTTCTATAGCTTTGATCCACTGCTAAATAGCTCAAACCTGCCATTAGTGTAGTCTGTCACCAGTCTCTGGAAACGTTTTTTACTTTCATTTGCTTTGCTAGCCTAAAAGAACACTCACAATTTTGCTAGAGACCTACTCAATACAGTAGCTAGCAGTAATTAGTACTATTGTTTTCTTTTAGTATTTTTTGCTTTTCTGCTAACGCTATTTACTTTTCAGGAAAACAACTCAGTGGCTTCAAATCAGAGACAGCTTGACATTTCTCAGATGTGGACAAGGAAGAAGGCCCATGATGTGCTGCGGAGATATGCGTTCTACAGGTTGTTGTAGAAACTGAACCAAGTTGAGGATGCCTCCTTGGACTGTAAGCTTCTTGTATGGGTATCGACTGTCAGACAACAACCTCGAGAGCAATCCCAGGAGCTGTGTTCACAGGTGACAAGGTAAAATCCATGGGAAGAGGTTGGAATAGTTTCCAGCTAACATTTAGCTGCCTTTGGTTGTGACACAATTTGAGGGAGCATTACAGACACGAGACCTGTTTGGCTGGACCGAGTTCAGCTGTCTACTACTGTACTTTTCCACCTTTGAATGGGAATCAGAGCAGATGGAAATTTCCATCTTGGATTAGCTAGGAGGAGATTTAGATTTCCTGTGATTTAGTCCAATCATGGCTGTGTAGTAGAAGCAGAAAACTCCTAAGCTCCTTGCAGCTTCATATAATAACCTTCATTGACCTTGTCAACATCATGTATAACACAATCTATTTTCTCCTTGTGATCTGTAAAATCATACTGTAGGTGCAATACAACTTGAGAGTAAGGGAATAAGTGGCTGCAAGAGGGCACTGGAATTCCAGCTTTAGTTAAAAGGCTTTAGTCATACTCCAATATTACATGAAGGGGAGTCCACATCCAAGAATTTCAAGACTGGTGTTCAAAAATGTCACCCATGAGATACTGCCTAAGCCATGTATTCAATAATTGCTACACTGAAAATATGCAGTGTAACTAGGAAAGGGTTAAAGGCTTATTGAAATTGAAGAATTGTTCTTAATGGGTGCAAAACTCCATCTGCTTTCACAGTGAGATTAAAAAAATTATGGTACTATCTATGCCATCCATTTCCTTCTCCTCTGATGCATTATAATAACATTTAAAGAAAGAACTAGCCACCACATGGTTTTCTATATTATGCAAACTGAACTTTTCAAATCCATGAAGAATGTCAGGAGAAGTTGTCAGTCTTGTACATGGATCATTACCAGTTTGAAAGGTGAGACTCAGAACCGCAGATTGTAGGTTAGCTTTTCTCTCTCTCTCCCTCTCTCTCCCTCTCTTTCTCTCTCTCTCTCTCTCCCTCTCTTTCTCTCTCTCTCTCTCTTCCTTCCTCTTCTTCTTCCCTTCTCCCTTGCTCTTCTCATTTATTTTATTTTCTTCTTTTCTTCCTGTATTTCTTTGCAATAAGAGGCAGAGCTTTTCAAGATAACGTAAGGGATCGTTCAGAGAAATCATCTAGGAGAGCAGAAAATGCTTTTCCCATTTGAAAATGCTTTTTAGTTAAGCATTGAAGCAAGTGCTGCAAAATAAAAGAGACTTTAACATTGTTTACTTCTGCTGAGCCAGGAAGTAAAAACTATCAAATGCTTATGGCTTAGTTATTCCAGACTTACTTAGCCTGGGATGCTAACGTTTTTTAGCTTCAGCACATATGCTTGCTTTGCTATCTACACTCATGATAAGCACAGGTGAAGATGGACATCATATTGCATAAATTACAATGTTCAGGATGAAGAACACCTTACCTCAGTGATGCTTTGTGTACCATAAAGGTCTGTCCTCTTAGCCTGTTGAATTATACTGTTTTAAATCCCACTTATAATAAAAAGACTTTTATTTTTAAAGAAAACACCAGGCTTGAAAAACCAGCTGTCTTTATTTTAGCATAGGCTTTGAAATTTTTTTGTCATGATTACTTACCTAAAGAGCTATATTCAAGTAAAGATCTGTGAATCTGCCTGCCTGCTTAGTCCTGGAAATATTAAATTACTCTCTTAGATTTTTCAAATTAATTTCTAATTTAGACATCTATGAATGTCACTGTGCCTATATATCTCTGTGGGTTATGAGACCATAATCCAGCTAGAGAAAAACATTCTTATCCTCGGTTTCCCAGGGTGAAAGTCTATCACTGTGCCTTGGAGGGGGTACCAGTGTTGGACAGCACAGGCGTGACTGTGGTCCCAGCTGCCAGACCCAGAGCTTCCCCTCACAGCTCATTGCCCGGGCTATTTACTTAAAGCTCTATTTTTGGGGCTCAGAAATTTTCCTCTGTTGGCTCTAAGGTCTGTCAGAAGAAAGCTTATCCTGGTAACACAGGTCTCTCTCGACATGGAAAAGCTGGGAGTTCAAATTAGTCAGCATTTGAGGAAGGGTCACAAAAAAGTTTTCATGATTCCTGTGTTGTTAGAGAATACTGGAGGATGAAAATGGAAATCTCTAAGGGAAGGAAGCAAGATGCACAAAAATGCCCTGCAGCATTCTTGGATTGATGCCTCAGAACAAAGACTTTCAGCACCATGCTTTTAAATAGAATTTTATTTTGGCTGGTTTTGGGTGTATCAGCTTGCTGGTTCCTTAGACTTCTTGTGGTACCTTTTATCCTACATCATGTACAGATATTTTGCAGACTTCGGTCAGCAATCTGAAATTTGCACCCAAGTTTCCACATCTGCCACAACTGAAGATGGCAGAATCTGAGGCCCTCCACTAAAAGATGATCAAATGAAATGCTTGCAAGTGACTCTTCCAGCTATGCTGGTGGGTCTGCTCCAGCATCCTGACCTAAAATGATTATTCCTGAATCAGAAACCAGGTACTAAAGAGCTGTTTTGACTAGGTATAAGCACTGCTTTCTGATCTTCTAATTTCTGGTTAATCCCGAAACAGTTTAGACTCTGATACACAGAATAGTGTTCGTAGAGGAACATAGCAGAGAGCAGATTTTTTACTACAACTGCTTTTCAAAGCTAAAAGATCTTTCTCCTTTTTAAATTATTTTAAATGTGGGCTTTTTCAATATCCATCAAATTTAAACTATTCTCAGCAGGTATTTTTCTCTGCCATGTACATCAAGTGTTCAGCTATAACAATAAAAAATGTTTAAGAAATCTCAGGCACTTTTATTGACAAATAGCTTTTCTTTGCAGATCACAATTTTAGCTCTTGTTAAATTATCACTAATACATGTTGGACTGTACAGCATTCAGAAAATATTATTTTTAAAATAGTAGATTTGTATTGTTAAGGAAAGTTGTGCAGAAATTGAACATTGTGCAGGTGAAATAACATACATCAGCTTCCAAAAACAAAAGGCAAAAGTATTAGGGATTAACACTGACAAGAGTTCAGTTCAAGTGATTGTTAAAACCATAAACCGTCAAATGAAGTTTGCAGAGACAAAGAACTAAGCTGGTAACTGAAGTTATAATTTCTGACTATATTGCTGCAAAGTGACCTGTTCTATGTGCAGGCCTGACCACTGGGGGATATCCTCAGGTGCTCTGGGGCAGCAGGGTGTCACCATCAGAGAAAGTGGCATCCTGCTGTGGGCTGCCAAGGGCAGGGCAGGACAGGGGGCAGGACTAGACTTCTGGACATCTAAGGGGTCACTAGAAGCCTTCCAGTCCTGCCAGCAGCTGCACATAACATGCAAGAGTATTTTTGTTGTTGTTTTTCACATGTGAGGTGGTTTGGTATTTACACCTAATCAAAGAGTTGTAAGATCCAGGATTTTTTTTGCTGCACTCTTCCCAAGCTGCTGTGCTGCACTGCTCTTCAGTGAGCCCTTGAGCTATAGGCTGGTTGATTTTAAACAAACTAGACCCTGGCAGTAAACAAACACAGTCATTTCATTTTAAAAGTACATAAAGGGATTTACGCTGCAAGATTGATCTTATTACCTGAATTGTAAAAGAGAAAAGAGAAGATTTTTCCAGGGTACACATGGGTTGTGGTTTCTGGTAATCTAAATGCGCATCTTCCAAAATAAAGTGGAAGTACACTAAATATAGCATAGCCAATAGCCATAGAAAAGGAGAACAAAGACCTGGCACATATTCCCAGTGAAGTACATGGCAAAAGCTCTTTTTAATTCATCAGGAATGGGATTACAAATAAATAGTAAGTCACAAATATTACTTATGTACTATTACAGTAAACTAAATAGACTCATCCAATTCAAAGAAAAAAAACCCCACCTTTTATATGGAAATTATAAACAAAGCAATTTACAAATAGTTAATGTCACCATGTATTAATTAACTGTTAAAATAATTATGGGTGCATTTCCACCATTTGTTCTCATACAAATGCTGGTCAAAGCAAGGAATATAATAGCAACATATGAAGAGTGTTTCTGCTGGTCATCCGCATGGTGATCTGTGCCTGCAGTCAGAGCTAAATCCACTCGTTGGGTACCCAGATCGCCACACTCTGAAATCCTTTTTCCTCCATTTCAATGCTTTCAGGTGGGGAATATAATATCAATATTAATCTCTGCACTGCAGAGTTGTTAATTTTTACTTAAAACATTCCTAAAAACTTTAAAAATAAGTTAGCAATAATAACAAATAAACTTTGCATCTGACTCATTCCTTAAACTTCTGGCAAAATAAGTTAAAAATCCTGGTGATACCCTACTTTCCCAGTACTACCAACTTGATTATTCACAACTGGATTACTTACAGGATATGGTCTCCAAAAACATCATGCTTAATCATTAACTTTCGTCACTAATTTGGTACATTATGACACAATTAAGATGCTGGTCACTGAAAGTCAGTTTATATAATTCTCTGTTTAATTTCAACAAATTACAAAAACATGAAGTCCAGGAGATGACCAACTTTACAAATCTCTCCCTTGTCTCTTTTTGTATTATCCACAGCATACACCAATTTTAGTGAAAATAGTTTTTAAAAATGCCTCCTTCATTAAACAATTTGACTCTTTTTTCTTGTTTACTAAGATACTTAACCATAATCTGCCCTGAAAAAGTAGTTTAGGGAACTTCTGTGGTCTGAATCATGTGAGAATTCAGACATGACAGGCCTTTCTTGTCATATTGATTCTATGAATAAGTCAGAAAGTAAAGAAAATGAACAGCTGAGAATCAGTTGGCACAAACAGCTTTAGCTTTACTGAAAACTGTATCACTTGTTACTGTCGACAGCTTCTCAAGAGTTCTCCTAACTGGTGCAAAATGGTTATTTTCTTCCACGAAGATATGCAACTTGAAGAGAGAATACTGGTGTCAAAGCCTGATTTAATGGAGAAGTGCATTCATGGACCCCTGTAGACCTCATTGTCATATTCAAGGCTATCTTTACAACAGCCAATTCTGTATTGTGAACATTAATAAAACTTGGGGGCAGTTCAGAAGCAGTTAGCAGATTTCCTTTGGCTAAACAACAGTTGCCACATGTTTGTAAGGCTTTGCAGAGCAGACCTGTGGAGATTTAAAATATCACATCCAGTGGAAGTGGTGAACATAAGGCCAAAAACAGGACTGTCTTCCCTTTTTCGTGGTTTATGAAAAAGTAAAAAAACTGTTTAACAAGCAGAAAATAATCTATCCCTAACAAAAGGGAGAATAATGAGCCTGTTAACCTAAAATTAATATGTTTGCTCATTTGTTTAAAGATAAAATATTTTGCCACAAGGACAGTAAAGCACTGGAGAACATAAGTCAGGGAAATTGTGCATGTTGGGTTTCATGTTGAAGAGTTTGAAGATGACAAGACAAATCCGTGAGCAACCTGGTCTGAATAGAGTAATAGCCTTGCTTTGAGCAAGATTGGGTACTTCTGAGATCCCTTCCACTTGAAATAGTGGTGCACTGTTATCACTGCTCTTGAATAATTGGGAAATTACTAACAGAACTGGAAGGTGATACCTTAAAGAGCACTCTTTGCTGGTCTTCCTCTCTATGCCTGCAGGACCAAAGGCCTGAACAAGCCATGAGCTCTCACACTGCACATGCTTCTGGGAAAATAGCATACCATGTAATCCAAGATTTGCATCTTGGATTAGTTATTGTATTAGTGCTTGTATCAGCATTTCCCTCTGCTACCTGCCTTCATTTAGCCAAGTGTTGTATGTCTGTGATGATAATGATTACTGCAGGGAATCAATAAACATGATTTGTATAGTGGCAGCTCCTGATTGCCCCAGTGATGGTCATAGCCCTATTTCGCCACTGTATAAAAAAATTGTGATAGTAGCCTCAATCAGGCTAAAAACCGTGGTGTCATGCACCAATACTTACATCAATACTTACACAGAACCATTAATTAAGAAAAAGTGCTTCTTTAATAATTCACTGCAGCTGAACCTGCAACTCATAGTTACAGGAAACAAACTACATATACAACAATGCTATACACTGCATTCTGGCATTACAGATGTTATGACTGACATCTCTAAATATGCACTACCAAAAATAAATGTAAACCATTAATCAAAAACCAAAAGCGTTTTTTGGTCGTTGTTGTTGTTAAGAAAAATGGACACTATCTTTAAAAGACAGATTGATGTTTACAGCTGTCATACGGATGTCCCAAGGCATGATCCAATCTAAATACATGCAGCTTTCATTCAGACTACTAATTATGCTCTTTACAAATTATCACAGATCTTCACAACAGGTAAGGCTGTAGTCTTTAAGGTGAAAAATGTGTAACAACCAAATAGAATATCATTATCTGAAGATTTCTTTGAACTCCAGCTTACATTCTGCCCACATTGCACTGTCTTTGTGTTTAGAACATTACAATATTAACACAGTCTAGTAACCTTAAACTGCCACCTGTCCTGCAGAGATCACAAGCCTCCTGGTGAAGATGCACTTGATCGACAGATTGACTGTTAAATCTTCAGCACTGTCTTATGGTTTCATTCCTCAAGGGGATATATCTACTTTTGGCAGAGAGGTATGATGATAATTTAGTCTCCATTTGTACAGATCAACTCAGATCTATCAACATATTCCTATCCAGAGAATTTTTTTTTTTTCTTTTTTTTTTATGAGAGCAACAACATATTTTAGTGAGGTCCTGGAAGGATGTAGACTAAACATATGCCTAAGTATGCATTCTCCTTCCAGGTTACAAGGTGCTTAATAGATAAAGTGCCGTGTAAGTGGTCATGCCGCTCTTCTCCATTTTTTGTGCATTTTTGACTGGTCTGCAAACTATGGGTTCAAGATAGTCCCCTGCCCGATCTTTTGTTTGTGATCAACGCTGTTTCAAACAGAGCTGGAATCTAGAAAACAGAAAACCAATATGCTCTCTGACAACCTCCAAATGAGTAATAACAAGGATTTGTATTTGAAATATTAAAATCTAAATTTCATTATTCTGCTACCCTGAGAATGGGGCAAATTGCCAGTGATAATGGCTATGCACATTTATTTTTTTCCTTCATAACATGAAGATATAAAAATTCAGACTAGCTGAACTAGATTAGAAACCTGATCTAACTATGATCTTTAGAAAGTCTAGCACTCTTCCTGATTAGACTCTCAGACTGGATCATCAGTCTCCGGGACTGTAAAATACAGCATTTATAGTAACGTAGATCCTTATCATTGTGGTGACTGAAAGCATTTTAAGTGACTCACCACATGTGAGAAAAAAAAAAGAAACTTTTTTTTTTACAGCCCAGTGCCATTTGTAGATGGAATGATAGGTGCCCAACTTGGGTAAGTATAAAGATCAAATATAGGCACTATCCATGTCATAATTGCAAGCATAACTACAGCAACTCCGATGATGTTAATACCCAAGCCAGCTTTCACCTAAAGAAGAGGAAAAAGAAAGCAGAAACATGCATTAAGACACTGAAGGAAATTTTTTAAATGCCAAAAATCCCCTTTAGGACTTTTGCTTAAAACTCACCATGTCCATAATAGTTAAATGACCATATGAAAATACAATGGCATTGGCTGGGTTTGCTACAGGAAGCAGGAATGCAAAGGAAGTACACAAGGTAGCAGGTATCAAAATGAAAAGTGGGTTCACATGAATGGCTTCAGCCTACCAAAAAATGAAAGAGTACAGCTGTCAAGGGATGCATTTGCCAAATTAAATACAGAATACAAACTTCTTATATTAACACAACTGAAATGTGAATAGAATTGCCAGTTTAAACAGTGAGAAATCACTTTATTTGGTAACTCACTTTTAAAGAATATTATACAGGCACGAAAAACAAAAACACTGCATGAAAGATGATAAACCTAAATTTGTATATAATACATTATTGATGATCCAGATGAAGGGATCGAGTGTACCCTCAGTAAAGTTGCAAAAGACACTACGTTGGGTGAGAGTGTTGATCTGCTGGGGAGTAGGAAGGCTCTGCAGAGGGATCAGGACAGGCTGGATGGATAAGGTTCAACAAGATCGAATGGCAGGTCCTGCCCCAGGGTCACAACAATGCCAGGCAGCTCCACAGGCTGGGGCAGACAGGCTGGAAAGATGCTGGGTGGAAAAGGACCTGGCAGTGTTGGTTGACTGGAGCTGAACATGATCCAGTGTGTGCCCAGGTGGCCAAGAAGGCCAATGGCATCCTGGCCTCTGTCAGCAATAGTG